>CM017197.1:5756564-6204064 GCA_004837865.1 Musa balbisiana | reverse complement strand
TCACCTGATTCATCTTATGTAAGTTATCTAGAAAAGCTCAGTTGGATATGTAAATGAACTTGTTCTGGTTGTGCGGAAACCAACTCTGTCTTCAGGTATTGCTAAAGTCAAGTTTGTAAACGGCAAATCATACTAAATGATGCCTGGAAGTCAAGGATTAATTATGCTTACTAGATTGGTGGTAGCGCTTATGGCAATTTATTTCTTTAATTATGGATATGGTCATGTTTTCCATTGTTGTCTCTCAAATGCTGAAATCTATATTTCTTTTCTTCTTGATATATAATATCTATTTCACTGTCCCATGCATATGCTTTGAGTATCTAAGCCTGTCAGGTACATGTGAAGTTGTGAACTGCAAGGAAGAAATGAAAAGCACTAAACCCAGGGAACAAAATGTGCAAATTTGTACTAGAAGAAGTAACATTTGGGACATTAGAAGTTATTTCGTACTTTCTTCCATAATTGGATTTGACGTATTTGTGTTGGGATGTTAGTTTCTAGAATAGAGTTGAGTAGATGGTCTGTCATTATGAGCGGAGATAGGTGTAGCTGTGGAAATGCATGATAGAATTATCGGTCAAGGGAAATGCTTCACATTCTTTTCCTTCAAGTAGATGGTCTGCCTAAGAAATGCTTCAGAGTCTTTTCCTTCAATTATCTGTTTTACATATACCCTGATGTTCCGTCTGATGTACATGTCCATACATATTTTCTTTACCAAAATTGAGTTAAAATAGCCACTCTTTTGCACATATCATTCACGTAAGTTACTCAAGGTGATGAAAATCATCTTGCTTGGATGTGAATTCTTGACATTGCATATAATTCGTGTTGATCTCCTCACAAGCACAAAAGTGCCTTATGGATGAATTTTCTTGGCTGTAGTTCATACCTTATGGATGACTCTTTTACAGAATGCATCTTTTGTTGCAGGTTTTGTTCAATCCAGAAGACGAATGGATACCTCAAGGATCACACGTGGTTCTTCTCATAAAAGTAACTCTTTCGCTGAAGAAAATTCTGTAAGTGTATTTTAAATCTGTAGGTTCCATGACATCCAAAAATTTCATGTATTTCAGTCATGAAGATGCATGTGAAATTTCCTGGTACCAACGAGATATTTTGGATGTTAAGAATTTACTATATCTGGTGTTTAGCTGAATGCTCCATAATCGTCAGCAAGAGTGAGATTCCCAGAAGATATCATTGTTATCCAAATCTATGCTGCTTGTGTTTTGGTTTTAGTGGCACTCGATACTCACTCAATTTTCTACTGAGCTTTCTTAGTTTAGCTTTTTATTATTCTTCCAATTTTACAAAGCATCAACTGTTATTTCTTTAGCTTCTAAACGAGTTCACTATGCTAACTAACCCATTCATGGCATTTGTAGTTTGCCCTCGAGTTTGGGCGAAGCTCGTCTAAGGAAGCCATTATGAAGCCTATACAAACATTAATGGATGAAGATATGTCAAAAGAAATGGAAAGTAGGCATGCCTCTCCAAGTGTAATTGCGAAACTGATGGGTCTCAATACGCTCCCCTCGCCGCCTCCAGTAGCCCATAAAGAACTGAAAAATGTTGAAGCTTATTTTCAGCCAGAATCATCTACTGGATTTCAGGGAAATTTTGTGCCACCAAAGGTGCATTCACACCACAAATGCATTAATGAGGATCAAGAATTCAAAGACATTTTTGAAGTGATGGAGACAGCAAAATTTAGGAAACATAAGAACCGATCAACCAGGAAGATGATGCTAAGTTCTAAAAGAAGTGAGACTGGCATGAATTTTGTAAGGCAAAAGTTCATGGATGTCAAGCGTCTGTCAACTGATGAAGCACTTCAGAACTCTAAAGAGTTTGATGATGCACTGGAAATTCTTCATTCCAACAAAGACCTTTTCATGAAATTACTACAAGATCCTGACTCTTTGTTCAATAGACATCTCAAAGATGTTAACCGTGTACCACCCTCTTCTCATCCAAGCCAGATTACGGTACTAAAATCCTCTATAGTTGAGAAGCACAGGAACACTGAATGGTCAAAATCAGAAAGGAAATATGGAAGGTACTCTCATATGCAAAATGAAATTACAAGCTCTATTAGGAAATCTACACAAGGCTTTACCAATCGCTCTCGTAGGGAATCCAGTAGTTTTGTTCCCCACAATTCTTCAACACCACCATACATGGGCAAGATTGAAACTCATGTGCATCCTACACGCATTGTTGTTTTGAAACCAAGTCTTGAGAAGACCCAAAAGATGGTTGGTCCTGTTTCTTTTTCACATGAGAACTTACATTTTGGATCAAGAAAGCACAGAGAATTTGCAGTTTCTGCAATTCAGAAGTTACATAAGGAAGGAACAGACAGGCAGAAGTTTTCTGAAAATGTGGAGTATTTGGGGCACACAACAAAGGATTCCAGAGATATTGCCACAGAGATTGCAAGACAGTTGAGTTATACTGTAGGTAACCATTCGAAAAGGCAGATCGCCTCAGAACTGAACACACATATAGGGAGTGGAAGTCCATTTATCCCATCAGATCTTGATAAGCTCAACAATACTGAATCATTTTGCCAGTTTCCTAACCACTCTGATGAGTGGAGTATTGACTTCAGCTCTCCATCTTCATACTCAATTGAATCATCTGTGAGCAGAGAGGCCAGAAAACGCATGTCTGAGAGGTGGAAAATGACCCACCAGTGTCAGGATGTTGGGCTTGTTGTCAGAGGCATGAGCACACTGGGTGAAATGCTTGCTTTATCTGATAGAGAGACACCATATGCCACTGTGGTCCCATTAGGTACAAAGAAAGTTTCAGATGACAAATTCTCTGGAAACAAGTCATTTGGAACCTGGGGATTTTCTTTAGGTATTAGCAGCAAGAACAGATCTACAAAATTGCAAAGGTCCAAGTCCCTTCCTGCGAAGTCCACTACAATTGAAAGTCCTAACGTAAGCTACAGAAAACAAGGTGGTGATAGTGCTAATGATGACTGTTATATGCTCAAGGATGTACTGAACATGGGTCCTGATGATTTCTCAGTCGAAAACTTTGGTAAGAGGCAAAAGCCACTTGCCAGAAGCTCTAGGCATCACACCAACAAGAATCGCCGGTCACATTCTATTGGAGCGGAAAATGAGCTACCTGAGCTGGATATTTATGTACATTCAGAAGAACCGAGGAAGAGCATTCATCTGAGAGACCTCTCAGAAGAACAGCATATACATCTAGCACACCACGATGAGCCTCACGTTGACATAAAGCACCTAACAATCACCCCCTCGGTTCTCACTTGTGAAGACGCAACAAGTCTGACTACTCCAGGAGAGCATGTGAAGCAATTTGTTAAGCATTTGACACCTGAGAATGAAGAACTATCTGCCCACAATCATAACGACATTATCAATAAGGTGCTTTTCTATCATGTTCATGTTTTGTGCACACAATTTTTTCTAGCATGACAGCAGCTAAAGATTTGATTGCTTGATGAAACTGAAGGATATTAAGTCTAAGATAATCTGAACTTTTGCTCTGATCCTATTTTAGCATCTCACAATCTCTCCATTTATCCTCCTACACCATAAATTAGAAAATATATGCTTGTTGGATATGTAAGTTATCTTGCAGTATTCCCTCTATTTCCATTGGCACACACACTGCATGATAGCCATCTTCATAAACCAAGATAATGACACAAAATAAAGTCAGCTTACTGCTGAAATTTTGTTGTGCCTCTATCAGTTTAGAGTGCCTGCCGATGTTCACAACATAATTTCAAACCTCAAAGAACTTTTTTTTTTAATTTCATTTGTCCTTTCATGTGTGTGTATATATATACACTACATTTTTCCTTTTGCTGAGTCTATTATAGCTTATTTCTTTGATATTCAGCATGTGATTCTCGATAGTCTTTTCTTATTTATCTTAGACACTCCAGGAAGATTTAGCTGACCATCCCCAAGTAGATCCACTTCTATCTCAATCAGAGACATCTGAAGCAAGCCTACTAAGCTCCAAGGAGTGTGAACAGCAAAGTCCAGTCTCTGTCCTAGAGCCTCCGTCTGAAGAAGAAAGTTCATGTTCAGGATGCTTTGAGAGAATAAGTGCTGATCTTCAAGGCAAGTGAATTAACCATGCCATTGTTCTGATCTTCTAACATATTTAGGTGACATGTTTTAACTCCTATGAAATTCACTATATTGCAGAGCTCAGAATGCAACTCAATCTTCTTAAGCTGGAGTCGGCAGAAAGGTATGAAGAGGAATTGGGCATCAGCATATCAAGTGATGAGGATTCTGCAGGAGATAGTCTGTCAGTTCTACCAACAGGGGAGATATTTCAAGCCTTCAAGGATGAAGATGACAGAGATTTCTCATACTTACTCGACATGCTCATTGCTTCAGGTATTCATGGTGCTGACCAAGATAGACTCTTGGATGCTTGCTACTCGCTTGATTATCCAGTAAACCCACATGTTTTCGATGAACTTGAAAGGAAGTATGGTGTGATGGCATCATGGTCAAGATTAGAAAGAAAGCTGTTGTTTGATCTTGTTAATTGCGTTTTAGCGGGTATCGTGGCCTCAGGCATTGGTCCCCGCCCATGGGCACCATCAAATATGTCTACGCACACATGGGAACACGAGGATCTCCTTGAAAGGCTGTGGCAAATGGTGGTTAACCAAAGGAAGGAGATGGATTGCAATCTGGAGGAGTTTCTGTACCCTAGATGGTTAGATATCGAAAATAGCATTGAAGTAATTGTTAAAGAGATGGAGAAGTTGTTAGAGAATGACCTCTTGGAAGAAATTGTCATGGAGTTTATCATCATTGAGTAGGTTCTTCTACAGCTCTATTGCTAGCCCTATATTACGCAACTGCAAACAGAATAGTTGATGGATGACCAGCAAACAGATGATCAAGGAATCAGTGTTGAATGGGAGTTGGGATTAGCTTACTTCCAACTCCACTCCCTTCCATTGCACAACATGACATTGATGAATCTCACAAAATGTATCATCCCCTGCTGCTTTTCTGGCAAATTCAAGCTGCATCCATCATCCAAGGCCAGACATGGTCAAGTATGCTACCTTGAAGCATCGGTCATAAGTTGACTACTATTGTGTAGCATTTGGTAAGAACTTGCAAAGCAATTTGCTAAATACAAACTTCTTCAAGGTAGCTGGTTGGCCTGTGGGCACATGATTTCACTCTATTGTATTCCTAAGTATTATTGCATGGTAAATCTTGATGTGGAAATTTAATTACTCACTCTTTCTTGTATGTATCAACTCTAACATGTTGGTGCTATACTTTTGCCCTAAAATTATATGATATTTACCATATTAAAGATTGTAACATGGTCGTTCTTAGGAACTGTTGGACAGCATGTTCCTTTTCATGATATTTCCATATTAAAGGCACAAGGAAGAAGTGCCAATTGGCTATCATTTATAGCTTGCATGACTTGAATGTGGATTAAGATATTTGGTAATGAAGTCACATGCTTAAGCCTTTGGAACGTTGACATGTTGCTTGTGATGACTGCTATATATATATATATATATATATATATATATATATATATATATATATATATATATATATATATATATATATATATAATCCCTTCAAAATCTGAAAACTTGCTTATGCAATTTTTGATCAATTAATATCAGTAAAAACTCATTATTTTACTAAAAATATTAGGAATAATAGATATGTTTATATCTTTGTACGTTTTAAGTTAAATTAATTAATAACCACCATGTTATTGTGGTTAATTTGAATTTTACGGATGGGTGATAAGATAGCAATAGATGTGCAAGATCTTAATATTTGGAAGGATATATACATATATCTATTAAAATTTGTAATGGTAGGTATTGCTATTTTCAAACTTCCGAAAGATATATGTATTAGAATCTAACTATGTTTAACTATAATATAATGATATCTTTATTTTTTTTCTTTTACGAATAGTTGGTGGTGATGATTCAATCTTGAATCTTATTATGTGAGAATAAAATTTTTTACCAATTAAGTTAGCTCGTATCATTAAAAATTTACCAACTAAAGTTTGAATCCTCAACTATAATATCTTAATTTGAGACTCTAAATTTTGTGTCTCTTTGATGTTAGATATAACATTTTATACAGTGATAAATAAATTTGTGTCTTGACAACAATGATTTTGACTTTTCATATGTTGGTATGAGGAGAAACTTTATTTTCAAAATTCAATCTAAGAAATCCCATGATCCAAATTTCACCCTTTATATTCCAAAATTACACACACATATGTGCTCCTTCATATTTACCCGTCATATTTATTGCACATATACTGATATAAAACTCAAACTTAGTTAACTATTATTACAAAATAACACTAATATTAAGACTCTAATTGATATTGTTATCCTATTAAAGTTTTGCTTCTAAAAGTATTTAGATACATTATATATATTTTTAAGTAACATTAATCATTGATAATTATGATTAATTACTAATATCAAAATTTATTGTACCATTATATATCACCCAATATAGGTTATAGGTGATATGGACTTTTAATATTTAATTATATAATATATTGATAAGTTTGTATTCGATATGTATATATATATATATATATATACACTAATAGGAAGTAGTCTGAACGTGTCGGGCACTGCCGTGTCCCCCACCGCCACCTTTTGCCGACCATTCCCTTCTCTTTTCTTTCTTTACCCAGCGAAGACAGCCGGGCATCCCGAGGATGGGAGGTGACGCAACCGCCTCCTCTTCGCACTGATCGCCTCCCCTCCTTTTGCTTCGGAGTCGCAGCCCGCCTTCGGCTTCCCCCTTTACAGCTCGCCGATCACTTCTTCTTGACGCTTTCACCACCATCTCCTCCTCCCCTTCTTCCTTGTACCTGTTTCTCACATCGAGTTCATCTTTTTCTGAGAAGAGAGGAGAGGGGTCGGGAGGGGAGATATGCTGCAGAGGGCTGCCAGCAACGCGTACTCGTGGTGGTGGGCGAGCCACATCCGGACGAAGCAGTCGAAATGGCTCGACAGCAATCTCCAAGGTTAGTCTTTGATCTGTACTCTCTCTTTAGCTCGTCTCTTATCTGCGATCTTGTTGTGTTTTGTCGTTCTGTGGCATTTATGCTTATATTTTTTAGAACCGAATCAAAATAAACATGTGAAATAGTTATTTGCAATCAAAATCGACATCCTTTGTCTTTATCACAGACTCGCAGTAGCGACAATAGCTACTTTACTGATTCGATCGGGAAGGGTTAGAACAACATGTTAAGAAGAGAGAAACAGAGGAAAGAATAAAGGGAAAAGAGAAGTGGTAAAGAAAAGGGGACCAGGATTGGTGTAACAACCACAAAAGAACCCAACCAAGAAAAATTCTGCTGTTTATTTGATTCAGGCAGTAATTTTTGACCATCTTGAGAACAAGGAGATAAAATCGCAAGCGATGAAGTTGATTCCCAACTATGTGCAAATTCGTGATAAAGATCCTGTTTAAATTGGGTTGTAATTTGAAGGAAAGAGGGCTAAGGTTGTTTTACACATTCATTCAACTCCTAATGCATGTGGACTTCAGTGAGTTGTAGCATCCAAATATGGCAGTTGGTACTTGTGGCATATTAGGACTTGGAAGTAAAGAAGAAAAAATAGGAGAGTTTTCAAAGGAGCATCAGGGTTAGGGCTTAAACTGCTTGGTTCAAAGCTGGAATTTGTCTTTAGGTTTGGAGCTGTGAGCAATAACTTGAGGCAGTTCGTGTATTTTGTCTTTGACATAGGTTAATGAAGCATTGGCACAACTTTCTTTGCTTCAAGCAAGGAAATATGTGGTCAACTTGAGTAAGATTTTTTTTTTCTTTAAATTTTTTGTAATCCTCATCTATCAATTTTTAAAATTATTTTATTATTATTATTTTTATTCCTCATCGATCAATTTTATCTCTTTGAAATATATGGTGTACTAAGTTATTGAGCAAGTTTCTTTCTGCAAATTGTTAGAAATGAACGAACAATTGGAAAATTATCATAATCATTACATACACAGGATGCATATTTGGTTTCTTTTTTCACTTTGAAAACCTCATATCTTGAAAAAAGTCATTAACGAGCATTTTTATTCTGTAAAAATTAATTTTCTTGTTGGAACTATATGTTTAATCATCACTTGCATATTGGGCTCAATAATATATTATTTCAAAAATAGAAATCCAAGTTATCAGTTATGAAAATTTATATTGTGACTACACTGAACATTCTCTTTTTGGAACAGATAGTATGATGGAATGATAGACTATTTGATGGTTGGTTGGTTGAATACTTACGACACGCACAAGCAGTTGCCCACAAATACTTCATTGAATTATTTAATTCCAATATAGTCTATGAATTATTTTCAATATTTCTAAATTAAGCAAATCATGTTCCTTCACCAAAATTTTCCATCACTTGAGACTGTTTATAGTGTTCCAGATACTGAATGACCTTACCTCACAAGATAAATGGAATGTCAAAATCCTTTGAACCATTCATTTCTTGGACCTTTGTTCATTGGTATCTGGGTGTGCCTTGCTTCAGTACAAGTGCAACAATTTGCTTACAGAAATGAAGGGTTAAGACAGACTTGGTACCTGATTTGTGTACATTGATTGCAGGTTTTATAATTCTGACCTGTAATAAGCTAAATTTATACCGTAGAACATTTTCATAATGAACATTCTAGTGTAAAAGAATGTGTGTGATCCATCATTGTGCCTCTTGTTTTTCTTAAGGTGGTATTAACTTTGATTGCAGAGATGGAGGACGTAGTGAAAAAAATGCTCAAGCTCATCGAAGCAGATGCTGATTCCTTTGCTAAGAGGGCAGAGTTGTACTTCAAAAGGAGACCTGAGTTGACAAGCTTCGTGGAAGATGCCTACAGGGCATACAGAGCATTGGCTGAAAGATATGACCACATCTCAGGAGAATTGCACAAGGCCAACCACACGATAGCAACTGCTTGTCCTGAACAAGTCCAGTATGCGATGCTAGAGGAGGAGGATGATAATTTTCCAAAAGCAATTACCCCAATTGATCCAAGTAAAATTAACAAGCCAACAGTGGAGGGATTAATGAACAGAAGAAGAGAAAATGAATCTTCCATTAAGAGAAAACAGAAGAATAGTAATGTACCTCAGATTAATAAAGAAAAGGCTCAAGAAGAGATAGATAAGCTTCAGAAAGGAATACTGGTTCTGCAGACGGAAAAAGAATTCATCAAGAGTTCATATGAGACTGGGATAGCCAAGTATTGGGAGATTGAGAAGCAAATCATGGATATGCAAGAAAAAGTTAGTTGCTTGCAAGATGAGTTTGGTACCAGTTCAGTCATCAAAGACGATGAGGCACGTGCCTTAATGACAGCGACAGCTCTTAAATCCTGTGAGGATGCCATAGTCAGTTTGCAGGAACAGCGGAAAAAATCGTTGGAACAGGCTAAGGTAGAGTCTGAAAGAATTGAGGTTGCTAAGGACAAACTGAAGACTCTCAAAGGTGAGTATTGCCAATCTGAAATGGAAGATGCAGAAATGTCTGGTGAAAATACACAAATGAGCTTCACAGCTAAAAAATTGGAGGAAGACCTTTATTCTCTAGACAATGCAAGGCTCGAGTTACGGTCCATATGCGAGAAAATTAAGACACATTTTGAAATGAATCCTGAAAGCTCTGTGATCGAAATTGCAGAGAAGATTAATGAGCTTGTAGATAAAGTTCTCACACTGGAACTGACAGTTTCATCACAGGCTGTACAAATAAATCGATTGACTTCAGAAAACAATGAACTTGATAAATACCTTCAGAAATTGGAAGAGGAGAAAACGATTCTGATTAGTGATTCAAATGCATTGTCTGAGAGACTGAAGGAAGCTGAAGAGGAGCTTAGCAGAGTTCAGGCAATCGAGAAAATTGTCCGAGATGGAGAAATAAATTTCTATGAAAACTTTAGTGAGGCCTGTCGCAGCCTCAGTGGTATTTCAGAGAAGCTGCAGTCTCATAAATCACCAGAAGATGAGTGTGTTGCAGATGCATCCACAGAGGAAGAAGCTTCCACGTTTAGCACTGTACCGCTGAGAGAGTGCCAAGATAAAGAAGTAACTGAAATCCATGACGTCAAGAAGGATATGGAAGAGGAGATTCATACAACTAAGGAACTTGGTCATCACCCGGAAGATCCTTCCCAGATGGAGGCTGGTTCTCAGCTCAAGAGTGCTCCGGATGAGATTGAGGATCCAAAGAAAAGAAATGAACTGGGCGAGAAAGGCTTATCACAAACGTATCTAGGCATTTGTCAATCTGACAATGAAGAAATCCTGCTTGATGAAAAAGAGCATGCTCTTAACTTTCAGCAAGTAGTTCCAAGTGGTTTAGAAGGTACAGAAAAAATTGTGCTTGCTGAGTACACATCAATCTTACAAAATTACGAAGAGACAAAGAGAAGGCTCTCTGAAGTAGAGAATAAAAATGAAGAACATCTTCAAGAGACAATGGCTTTGATAGGGGAACTGAAGAATGTCATTGCAATGAAAGATGAGGAGATACAGTTGCTGAAACAACAATTGGCCTCTCTAAAGATGAGTTCTGATATTACTGCAGATGCACCTTCCATTGGAGAGACTTGGGATGGTCAACAAAAGCTTGAAAGCACATCCAACTCTGTGATGGTCACAGAAAGTTCCAACCTTCGAGATTCTGAGATGCTTGAAGGTCTAAGTATATCCACTACAATAAGAGATTCAGATGATGAGTTTACAGAAGTACGTGGACCCCTTGAGGAAGGCAGTAATGCAGATTGCATCAATGAGCCAAAGAGCATTTCACCAGTGGAAGAAAAGCTTAGAAGGGATATTGACACTTTGCTTGATAGAAATTTGGAATTCTGGCTAAGGTTCAGCACATCATTCCATCACATACAGGAGTTCAAGGCCAAATATGAAGACCTACAAGCTGATATGGATAGGCTGAAAGACAACAAGACACCAGGGGGCAATGATGGTGCTACTGGCAATCAGGATGGGGAACCTGAATCAGCGACAGTAGCCACAAGATTGAGAGAATTGAAGACTGAGCTCCAGGTGTGGTTGGAACAAAATGCACTGTTGAAAGGCGAGCTGCAAAGTACAATCTCATCTCTTGATGATATGCAAGAGGAGATATCAACTGCTGCCAACACGAAATCAGAAACGGGGGAAGCGATGTGCACTCCTTATCAAGCTGCAAGGTTTCAAGGTGAGGTGATGAACATGAAACAAGAGAAGAATAAGGCTGCAAGTGAATTGCAGGAGGGACTAGATCAAGTCAGGCGGCTTCAAGCTGAAATTGAGCAGCAGTGGTCTAAGCTACGTGAGAACTTTGAACCATTTCCATCGGCAAGCACCCCCAATGCTGGCTTGGAGCATTCTCCCAGTAGGACCAGGGTACCGTTGCGGGTCTTCCTTTTCGGTGCCAAGCCTAAAAAACCATCTATATTTGCACGCATCCATCCAGTGTTTCAGAAACAAAACAGTAAGCTGAAGGCTGGGCGTCGGTAAGTCGATGTCAAATACTTGGTATTCATCAATAACTACTGACTTGGCTAGCTTTCTACCGTATAAACTTGTGAAATTATTTTGAACAGGTCTAAATGGTTTTCTCAATCTGATGATTAGCTCATTTCTAGTTGGATGAGAGGGGACTTCGACCCCATCATCATGTGGGAGGTGCTTCACATTTTTTGCTGAACTTTCCAATGATACCTTTGGTTTGCCTTGTGTGCCTTACGCTCAGTGGCAGCAGCTTTTCTCAGCTTTGTTCCAGATGAAACCAGTAATCTTGTTGGTGAAAGTTGTGTTGAGGTTGAATTTTAGATTATCCGAATCCAGTTGATACTTTATTCATTGCAAAGAAAAAAAATATATCATCTGTTTATACGTGCAATAGCAATCCGAAGTTTTTTTCCTTTTCTTTTTCTTGCATTCATTTTGGTATCATCCTCCAGGCTTGTACAAGATATTCTCATGCATATTGTAATCAAACGCTCCAAAATGTTTTGAGTTTGTAATTGTGGCATAATTGTTACATATACATGTTTGTATTCTAAATGCAATTAGAAGAGTCTGATATATATATAAATCGGTTTGAGTTGGTGTGTTGTTGTGTTCAAATTGATTTAATATTTGATTTCTTATGTATTTTTTTTATACAAGTATTGTAATGATAGCATATTATTGTCTTCAAATTGCTGCAAATAATTAACATTATGACTATCAAATTGATTAATCGGTATATTTACATGCATTTGTTCAGAATAGGAGGAGGGTTAGTATGATTGGACACGTGTGGGGCAGCTGGTGGCCGGTTTGTTAGTCTGCTCCAATCCGCTTTGCAGCCGAGGCCATTGATGGTTGTTGGAGGCGAGTGCTGCTAATACCCTGACGTCATCTCATCGAAGAACGACGGTCCCACTACTCGACTAATCAACGGGTTGAGAAGATGCCACGTGACGAAATGGGTCGTCTATCACGTCCGTTTCAAGAAGGAACTACGCATAAATAGGGGGTGATCTCACCGTGTCATAATCCGTTAAGTCGAATGTTTCGTTCCCTCGCTCCAAAGCTTCTCCCACTCTTCTCTCTTCCGTTCGTTCCTCTCGATTCCTCTTGCGATCGATGGAGACTATAATCTGTTGATGAATGATTCCTCTTTCGATCGATTGACACTATAACCTATTCATCGATCGGATTGGACTTCGTGATCTCCGTTACAAGGAGAAACTTTCTTGAACTGGCGTCGCGTTCTCCGGTTCTTCGATCCAAAAGCTTCGGTGAGACCCTCCTGCCTCTCTTCTCTCTCGATCGGATTGGACTTCGTGATCTCCGTTACAAGGAGAAACTTTCTTGAACTGGCGTCGCGTTCTCCGGTTCTTCGATCCAAAGCTTCGGTGAGACCCTCCTGCCTCTCTTCTCTCCTTGGTTTAGGAGATACTTATGAACAGGGGAAGATCTCGCCGTTTCTTGATATGGTCTCGAGTGCCCTGGTTCTTCGCACCATAGTTTCGGTGAGACGCTCTTCCCTCTCTTCTCTTCTCCGTTGTTCCTTTGGGTTCTTCTTTCGATCTATCGAACTATAACCTCTGATCGATCGGATTGGCCGGAGATCAGAGACACTATGAATAGGTGTCTTCTCACCGTTTCTTGATATGGTCTCGAGTGCTCCGGTTCTTCGCGCCAAAGTTTCGGTGAGACCCTCTTCCGTTTGTTCCTTTGGATTCCTCTATCCTCGATCTATTGAAATTATAACCTGTTGACCGATCGAATTGGATGTCGTGATCTCCGTTACAAGAAGGAGAAACTTATGAAAAGGGTGACATCTCACCGTTTCTTGATCTGGTGTCGAGTGCTCCCACACTTCGCTCCAAAGATTCGGTGAGACCCTCCTCGCTCTCATGTCTCTTCCGTTTGCTCCTTTGGGTTCCTCTTTCGATCTATTGAAACTATAACTTGTTGATCGATCGGATTAGACGTCGTGATTTCCATTACAAGAAGCAGAAACTTATGAATAGGGTGAGATCTCGCCGTTTCTTGATATGGTCTCGAGTTTTCGGTGAGACCCTCCTCCCTCTCTTCCGTTCGTTCCTTTGTATTCCTCTCGCGATCGATCGAAACTATAGATCTGTTGATCGATCGGATTGGAGGTCGTGATCTCCGTTACAAGAAGGAGAAACTTATGAATAAGGGGAGATTTCACCGTTTCTTGCTCTGGTGCCGAGTGCTCCGACTCTTCGCTCCAAAGTTTCGGTGAGATCCTTATCCCTCTCTTCTCTTCCGTTTGTTCATTTGGAATTCTATTGCGATCTTGTTTGTTGCTATGTTTTTCCTTGATCTTTTCGGGTACTTTTCATGCAAGAAACGAGGGGATTATTGATCAAATCTAGCAACATGGAGCAATTAGATCCCTATTGTTATTTCCTTCGTCATTTCTTCGTATG
Source organism: Musa balbisiana (assembly GCA_004837865.1). Taxonomy (NCBI): domain Eukaryota; kingdom Viridiplantae; phylum Streptophyta; class Magnoliopsida; order Zingiberales; family Musaceae; genus Musa; species Musa balbisiana. The sequence goes on along the minus strand of CM017197.1, from coordinate 6,190,037 downwards.
AATTTGTTGAACCACCGGGCTCATGCGTTTAATGTTTCTTCGGCCACTAGAAAAGATCAATGTTTAGACCGAGTTAAATTAGAATTATTGCATAACGGTGGGCGCTTAATATTTGAAAGGTGTTTACTATGAAGAACAATTGTATGCCTAAACCATGATTACGAGTTGCATGTGCTGTTCCAATAGGTTATTCTTTTAGTCACTATAAGGAAAATATTTTTTGTAGATTATTGCCTTACATCTACGCATAATAAGCAAGTATGTGTTGACAATAGTAATGCCATTGAAATTTGTATTGATAATGTTAATAATAGTGGTATTGGTATAAATAGTATTGGTAATGATATTGGTATTGGTTGTGGGAATGAGAATGGTAATAGTAATGTTTTTGGTAATGGTTCTAGTCATGGCAATAGTAATGATATGACATCTATGTTTTTATTTATTATCATTAATGAATTTAAGATCGATGTCCATTGGAACACAATTCTTTCTTTTTTGTTTCCTCGTTAAGATTTGCGTGTGACGTTAAAGATATTAGAAGATTGTATTATAACCAATGTATATATTACTGAATGATTTCATAAGTTCTTTTTTACCATGATGATCCTAAATCCATTAAATCCATATCCTAATTCGTGGTAACGGCTCGGGTTTTTATGTTACGTGACAGAGACCTTCCTTTGCCTGTCGTCCCAAGCTACTCTGCGTGTTTGAGACGAGGAACCGAACCGGTCTGATCGGTGGCTTGGAGTCGGTGGTACCGCACCTTTTATTGGTTTCCAACAACGAACTCACCCCACTTACCGCTCGGCCCTACCACCTCGCCTCTGCCTCCCTCTCCCCGAACCCCAAATCCTCATGGCGTCCCAAAACCCCCAGACTTCCGCCGAGCCCGGAAAGAAAGCCCTAGAGACACCTCCCCCTCCGGCAGCGGCCGCCGACAAGCCCGCTCCTCCGGCGGCATGCCTTGAAAACCCTATTCCCTCGCCCGACGCGAGCTCTGCCCGATTGGATCCCGCAATCCATGGGAACGCTGCGGCCGTGGGATCCAACTCGGTCTTGACGAGTGCCATGCAGAACGGCCCCGTCACTGATCTGCAGAAGAAGCTTCGGCGAGCCGAGCGATTCGGGACGGCGGTGATGCTTTCCGAAGAGGAGAAACGAAATTCACGAGCAGAGAGGTAAGAAGTTTGAATTTTGAATTCTATTTTCCGAGAAATTTATCCTCAAGTTCGTTTGAGAGAAACGTATATTGGGTTTGGGGGGGAGAGAGATTTAATCGGGGGCACCAGGAGAAACGTGGTGACTAGGAAGTTAAGTTGCATGCCAATTTACGAAGACTGAACATGGAAATAGCTCGTAGGAGATTACGATCATACTGGTGGATGAGATATTCTCCCTGATAGTATAAGGAATGTCTTGAATGGTTCATCTGGTGGTTCTATCTCATAGAAACTTGTCAGTTCTAGTCCTTAGGAACAAAAAATTATAATATGTTTTTGTGCTGGCTCATGATAATCGCCTCTTTAAGAAATAATTTGATATTGCCAAAACTCTCATGTGTAATCATGTCAGTAAGATGGTTGTCTTTAGAACCTAGTGTTAGTATGAGATGCTATTTGCAGAGGCTAGTATTCTTCGGATGAAAAATGTCCAGATCTGGCACCATATATTGATTTGGGTTAAATGAGGAGATAAAGAATTATAAAGAATGATTTTGAAGTTTATGTTTAATTCTGGTCTAAGATTCCAAGTTGTTCTATATCATAATGTAAAGTCTATGCAGCTTTGGCATATTAGAGAGTTTCCATTTTTAAAAATAAGAACAAGAGCATGGTACAGTTATGAAACAATTTTATATGATCTTTAGTTAATTGTAAACTTGTTTAGTTTCTTGCTTAAAAGCTTAAACTAAATTGTGTAGCGTGGTTCACTGGAGAATTTAATTATTTAATTTTGTTTTGCCCTATATCTTTTTTGTTTTGGTTTAAGCTAAATAATAAAATTGGTGTATTAATTACTCTCTTAGATTTTTGTGCTATTTTCTTGAGAATCGCCACCGGAGCATGAGTTAAGCAGCTCTTGTGAAGGTAGGCTTCCTTCATTCCTTTCTACTTAACGTAGTAAAAAACACTGGAAGCGAACTACCTTCAGTTTTTGTTGACCTTGGTGGTGTCATTTTATCAAACTAAATAGGCATTTGAAGTCATGGAATTCTCTATGAGAATGATATCTGTGCGTTTTAATTTAAGCGCCGTGAACTGTTATGTATGGGTACAGCCATTTATTTGGAATGGATTATTTCCATGATGGCCACCACAAACCTACTACATATAAAAGATATGTAGGCCTTTATCTTGGCATGGGATGGGTTCACTGAAACAAGACCATTGGAGGGTTAAAAGGCTTCTGTATTTGTGTGTTATTGACTGTTTGTTGCTGTGAGTTAAAATTGTACTGGTGGTATAATATTTGCTATTACAACATAGAAGGATACTTATTCTAGTGGTTGAGGCACAATCCAAATTGGTGGCGAATGCCATTCCAATTCTGCTTTTTCATATTGTGATAAAATACTGCTGTCTCAGGTGGGTTATGAATTGAGAGTACGTTGTGGTCATTATTTTTCAGTTCTGGTCTGCCTTGTTTCCAATTATTTAACCCAATTTTTTTGTTTTCAGATTCTGTTTTATTTTTTTTAAAAAAATTACTTGGGAATCTCATTGTTAGGTTTGGAACTGGGTCAACATTAAGTGGACCAAAGAATGTTGGACTGCCAGAGGAGCAAAAAAGAAAAGCCCGGGCAGAGAGGTGCTTACTTTTGGTCGACATTTTTTTCCACACTGAGATTGTGAACTTTGTGAGGGAAGTTTTAAGGCCTCTTTTTCTGCCATGTTTTAGGTTTGGGCTTAAGAATGACACTGTAGCTGATGAGGCCGCAAAGAAGAAGGCACGATTGGAAAGATTTGCAACAAACTCCAAGATGGACACTTCAGAAGATGAGAAAAGGAAGGCAAGAGCAATCAGGTGATTGATTATCTTTCATTTGCTGTTGTTATTCTTTCATTGAGTGAGCTGATTTATCTTTCATTTGCTGTTTGTTGTTCAGGTTTTCACAAGGCTCACCTAATGTTATCGGGCAAGTGAACTCTGACCTGGTAGGAGGTCTCTGTAGCTGAGTTTCATTCTCGATGCAAAGACAACAGTTGCGCATTTCCCTTAAGCTTGACTTTTTTTTTTTTTTGTTATTCTATTTACCGAAACCAGAAGCCAAAGACTGTATGTAGATCACCCCTGATGGAGGTTTTAGTGCTTTTCATGGTATGCTACCGTGCAATTTCTTTTTCATTCAGGATCTCGAAAATTCAACAGTGTGGGACGAACACTATGATAAAAAAATTAACAAATTTTAGTGTCAATCCTATTCATTAAAATTTCTGGTGAACTCACAGAAAAAGCTACATGAAGTGTTCGTGAGGTATCTTTGCAACAGTTTAACTTCAGGTAAAGTGTTCGTGAGGTATCTTTGCAACATCAAATTCAAAAGCATTTCTGAGATAATCTCTGCATGAAGCTGGGCATACTGCATGAAGAATGTCTGCTTCGAGTGACTTTCAATCTTCATTTTTCAATCTTCATTTCTGAGAGAATCTCTGCATGAAGCTGGGCATACTGCATGAAGAATGTCTGCTTCGAGTGACTTTCAATCTTCATTTTTCAGCTCATGTGCACTCCTTTTTCAGAATGAAATCAATAGCGTCTCCAACGGTATCCACAACCTGGGAAAAAAAGGCCATTCAGTTCGAGTTATGTGAGCAACAGCTGCATAGCATTATGCATATAGCAGCATGATAAAAATACAGCAAGCCAATACTCATGACAGTATCACCTAATTAAAATGTGTATTCTCTACAAATCTATTCTTAAAAGCATATATAAAATTTAAGATCTGCAGCAGTGCTCAAATTGTTAGTACCAGGATGTCAAATTAAAATCCTGAGCTAACGACACATCAAGTATACAGTGGTATACTGAACAATCTCATGTATCTTACTGATCTGACACTCTACGGGAATGTGGATTGGACCAATATTTAAATCTTTGATCATAACTATACCAACACACCTGAGTGTGTGACGGTACATTGGTAGAGTATGATTAAATATAAAAGATACATAATTTTGAAAATAATTGCACCTACCAGGTCTGCTGGATACTGTTCATGGTTGTCTTTACTCCGGAACACCCCAGTCCTTGTGAGAATAGAAAACCATGGATGTCCCGCCTGCAACAGAGGATAGTAACTAGAAAAATCAAATAAATTATAATATTTTGAATTTTTTGAATTTTTTTAACACATCCACTGATAACATTCAATTTAATGCCCCTGATGACAATCAGGAATCTGATTCTTTTTTATGGAAGAATTCTGAGTCCATTTTGACATACCTTCTTGGCACCATTAATGTCAACCTTAGGATTATCACCAATCATATAAATGGTATTGAATGCACATTTCTCGCCCATCATAGTCTCCTTAACCTGGCACATATGTGTCACTAGTTTGGTCAGGATGGACTCTGCATTCTTGAAAACAAATGGATTTGGTTTCCCAAAAGAAGTATACTCCAGAGGACTGCTGTGGATACTGCATTTTCAGTTAAGCATATGAGGGTTTCGCACAATTTCATGACCATTGAGGCGGGTAAGCAGTGATATATCTAGTACCTGTTATATATGCTTTCTAGTCCTATCCTGAAAGCACCCATCCCAAGGCGCTCAGAAGGAAATACAGCCTACATAAGATTAGCATGAGGTCAATTTCCCTCGTGTTCTCCAGAGAAATTACAGAATATTACACATATAAAATCAAATATTTATCAGCAGCCAGAACTTGTTCAAAAAATAGATTATAATCTAAATTTTATCTTGCCTGGTATTCAAGATCATCTGCTGCAAAAAATAAAGGTGGTTGATGTCCATTTTCCTTTCCAGGAAGACCGCCACATCTTAAAATATCACAAAGCACCTGCATCCATGCATGTTCCATATCAAAATTTGTAGTTTGTGAAAGTCAAATCGCCAACTCAAACTTAGACATCATCAGCTATCATTTGAAGCTTGCGAGAAAAACAGTTAAAGTAGTATTTTCTCAGCGTAAATTGATATGTATCATTTGAAGCTTGCGAGAAAACCAGTTAATGTAACATTTTCTCAACTTAAGTTGATAGGCAGTTTCATGAGTATATAGTAGTGTAATTTCATATACATACTTGAACAGTTAACAAAAATGGTTCGTAATGCTTGGTACATCCAAATGAACAAGGAAAATCATAAATTGCAAGAAGAGACTCGATTCAACAAAATAAATCAGCAATGATCTAATAAATAAGGAACAGAGAGGCACTTATTATGAAGCAGCGAGATTAAAACACAAGAACTTAATTTCACATAACCAAAGAGATCAACACACGAGAACCAGTTGTGTCTATATGGTCTTATTCTGACTAAAGAGAAGCATCAGGATATCATAATGTCTGCATAAGTGTTGTGTCTCATCATCTGAATTTTATATGTTACCATGAGATCTGCGCAAGTGCAATACTTGTATCAATAGGTGCTTGATACTCAAAAAAGGCATGTAAAGAATGGACTATGATATGCGACATATTTGGACATACTTTCATATAAGAAAACAACTTACATACTCTAGAAGCAATGGGAGAAAATAAGTACCTGAATGTCCCTTCCCCAATCAACAGGGTCACTAACAACAAATGCACCTTTTACTCTCTCTGAATACACATCATATTTTGGTTGCAAACCCTTGGAATTATAGTTTCTCTCATACGAGTGCTTGAGACCCCAACTCTTGTACTGAGAGAGGGGATCGATGTCATTGAAGTATGATGCATAATCATCAATAGAAAGAACTTTTCTGCACATAAAGTAAGATATTGCCAGGAAACTAGTATACAACATCCAATACTAATGCAGTCTATTTTGGAATATCTGATTGTTGTAGATTAGAATATTCAAAATTAATAATAATGCTTCATTCTTACTTGAACCCATACTCCAACATCACTGCAGCAGGTTCCCCTTTTCCAATGGCAACGATAAGCTCATTCTCAAATCTGCAATAATGTTTTGTCCTTAAAAAAAATTACAAATTGACTTACAAAGAGTTATCACAAATTCCTATAATATATAGATTCTCGTAAGAAAATTCATGAATGGGAAGAAATTTTAATAAAAATTACACATATCCCAAAAAATAATGAAATTTTTTAATGAACAAAATATTTTGAAAATTTTGTGATCTTCATTTCAGTACCTGCTGACCAACCGTTGGAAAGGAGAATGACCCTGCACAACCTGCATCATAGTCACATAAATTAGCAAATACCTTGAGAGGTTATAAGCTAATGAGAAGAGCACAATTAAATAAATCAATTACAGAATGACGAGCAATAATTTATATTATCTATTACAGGACTCCTTAGTTATCTGCTCCAGCAAGTATACACTAACATGGTAGAAGAAATTGAAAATATTATGACCTTATTGCTGCAATATCCGATAATGCTATACATATTTACGTCAGATAATTATCTTTTGTTCAATATTCAAACAAGTAACCAGAAAAAGAGAGCTTCTCTCATGTTTCTTAGCTTAGCAGGCAGTTGTGCATGTTAAATCAGTAAAAGTTATGGATCCTAGACAGTTGTCCTTGCAGATAATTATGCAGATGATGCATGTAACTGAGGAACATAAAAACTTGTTCAACAGCAAACAGAAGACTATCAAATTTAAGCATTGTAACATACATTTTTCAAACCCCACACTAACATGTTAAATGTATAAAGAAAATATCAAAAGAAGAATACATATTTTAGGAACACTAGAACAAGTTTGTTCTGGATATCAAAAAGTCATCCAATTTATCATCAGGCTTGTCAAGGAAAAGATTTTCAAAACTCAAAAGTTCAAACTCAAATCTTTGTTTGTTATTTGAAAATATGATTTTCAATACTACTAGCAGCAGCCTCCTGATGTCTTTGAAACAAGAGAGGATAACATGGATGCCATTTGGTAGCTTTGCCATACAATTGTTTCAATTCATAATTGGGATGTAGTTAATAAAATGGCTTTATGTGATCTTTAACTGGTAGGGTAGGAGCTTTGCCAAATCACTCGTATTTGAATATAGACAAGTAACGAAATAAATAAATAAATACATACATACATACTATATTTGAATCACTCATATTATATTTATATATTACCTGTAGAGATGAAATCTGAACTTTCAAAAGCTCACTCAACTCCAGAGCTCGTTTGGTTTCTGGGACACCCCCTCCTATACATTTACAATGATATCAAGAATCAAGCTTTAGGTAAACTTCTCTCAACATCACTTATAAAGACTCCACTTCATATTGCAATGAATGAATCAATTTGAATATATATATATATATATATATATATATATATATATATATATATATATATATATATATATATATGTATGTATATGTATGTATATATGTATATGTATGTATATATATATACATATATATATATATATATATATACATATATATATATGCATGTATATGTATCTATATGTATGTACATGTATATATGTATATGCACACACACATATATATATATGTATGTATGTACATATGTATATATATGTACACACACACACACACACACACACATATGTTATAAAGGAATGCAATGAACATACATGCCCTCAAAACTCACTAAAAGAACAGTCATGTAAGGTTAGTTGACAGTATAAGATTCACAAATACTTAAGGTGGCTAACTTTAAAAGATAATTGCAGAAAGGGGTAGGAAGACTTAATTGAATAAAAAATCATATCATTTCGAGTTGCAGTATTATCATAAGTTGAAATAAAATATAATGAACTTCAAAGAAACCAAAGAGGAGGCTCACCGTTTGTCAAGAACAGAAATGGAACCTTCAACGAACCTGCAAAGAAGAAAATAATGATAATTTACAATTGTAATAGCAATAACCGTAGAAGGTCACACGAGATAACATAGTGTCCACAAATCTTTCTAGAATTACTTCCTTATTAGATGTTATATACTTAAGCAAAAGGAGCATTTATTGTATAATATAACTGTGATTGTATGGTTAATATCATTCTATGTTACTCAGCTGCATACTTCTGAATATGAAGAATTCAGAAAATTACAGCTCATGATCAGCATGGCACAACCGAAGATGAAATATTCAAGAATGAGCAGAAGAAAAATGCCACATGTGGAATAGATATGCACAAATATTCCAACTAAATGGTAGAAAAGAATCAACCAAAGCATAAAGGATCAAAAGCATTGCATGTATCCTGTAGGAAAATTAAAGAACTCATTTCACAACTGCAAAAAAGTGTCAAGCCTTGTAGTCAACATCATTGAAAAAAACAGCAAGGCACAGACACAGACAGGAAAATCGTGTTGGATAAATGTGCAATGTTCAAAAGCATTTCTGCTATTAAAGCATACTAAACGCATTCTATGAATGTTCTTAGGGACAAGCACATGGCAAATGAGTGCCTGGCAAAAAAATCATACCAAAGTTTACATAAGAAGTTCTATTACATGATTATGAAATCATGGGAATCAACAATGTGGAATGGCTTCAGGATAAAATCCAAAAAAGACCAAGCAGTGAGAAATCTTGACAGAACTGGAAAAACAGCACGCGACTATTCTCAATTCATATGTAGGTGAATGCCCTGAATAATAAAGCAAACATGGCAAAAGTTGGTCATACAATCGAATGACTATGCAAGATCTGTACAGGAAGATAGCCAAATGTTCGTGACTCCTTTGTTCAAAGCATCAGACGCCTGCTCAAGAGCGATGACCATCTCCAAGATGGTATCGATGTTGGAGGAACTTCAATCGAAAGTTCCTTGATCGAGATGCCTACATTTTGTTCATAGTAAATTGTCCATTGCAACCCTGCTTCAAGAATGATATTATTTATGAGAAATTTCTGATACTTTGTATATCAATCTTGTTCTAATGTTGTCATCGCAGAATTAGTTAAGGAGGGATGTGCTGCCTATTTCTTTCGAGAACACTTTAACCCTTCACCAAATCCCCCACGATCGACTTCTTTCAAGAAAAAGAAATGGCACGACCACGCAAGAAGATCTCAACAGGAACACCAGATTTCAAGAAAAGAGAAAACGAATAGCGATACCGTCGGCGTCGTAAAGCCTCCGGAGGGCCTGCGGAGACCCTCCGATGGGGGTGCGTCCGCGAAGAATTACGCCATCGATGTCGAACGCGATCCCAAAGGAAGGCCTGAGAACCCCCAAAAGAAGGACAGCGAAACAGAATCGTGGGCAAATAGAATGAAGAGTGAATCGATAGGCAGGGAGAAGCAGCACACATGAAGAAAGAGACCTCTCGGAGTCCGGCCGCCGGAGATGCGAGTAGGTGCGCCGAAACCGCTGCTGCTGCGCGGGAGTTCCGAGCTTTGCCCTCGATGCCGCCCCAAAGAAGACGGAACGGAACCTCATGCCCTCCTCCAATTCTGTTTCCCGTCCCCAAGAAACCAAGCCTTATTCTGTTACCCTTCTTTCTCTTCGCTTTTTATTCTATTTATTTATTTATTTATTTTTCTTCTTTCTTTTTGAGGTCGCGCTTGCCGTTGTGTTTTCGTCCACGAGAGAAAGAGAGAGAGAGAGCGAGAGAGAGAGAGAGAGAGAACACTCTGAATCATCGAGTTTGATGAACCGTAATTCGAGTTTGAACCGGGATCTTTAATTTGGATCCCTATTTTGGATCCAATAAGCTTATGGTTCTATCGTACCGACCCAATTCCAAGTTTGGATCCATTTCCAATAGCAGAACTACAAGCGGTGATCCTTTCCGATCCCCCAAATTCAAATTGCCCGCTCTCGTTTATTTCCCTGTGTAACGTTGTGGGATCTGATAACGTCACCCTTCTTTTCGCGACCACGACCAAAGACAACAGAGAAAGGGCAACTGCATTTGCTGAAAAAAGAGGAGTGTGTATATACAAATCAAATTATATTATTCCAAATGAAATCATTTCATTTCCCGACTCGGCCTTTTCTGCCTTGCCTCCGTACTCCGATCTCCACTTCTCTCGTTCGCTTCCTTGCTTCTTCGAGTCGATTTGGGTGTGCTCGCGAGACGATCGGGGTCTTGGAGGAAGCATGGAGAGGCTCTCTCTGATCGACGTCGCGTCGGAGGATGATCTGCTCACGTCCTCCCCTTGCGACGGCTTCATCGGTCAGATCTCGCCAGGTGCTCATCGCGTTCACTCCATCCGTTTCTTTCTTTCTTTCTTTCCATTTTGACGATATCTTGACAAATCTTGATGTGGTCGATGGTTCTTGTGCCTTTGATCCGTTTGATTTGATGTGCTTGGGTTTGATCTGCCCCACATGGACAGATAGGTCGATTGTGGAACTTTGATGTCTGTAGACTCATAAAGAATCGATTTATAATGCACAAGGTTAAATATTGATCACTAGAACGATGACAAAGCTTCCATGTCTTGCGTGTCTTGTGTTTGTGTATATGTTTCTTTGATTGATGATGTTTCTTGATACATATTCGACAAGGAAACATCTTCATCTTTGGCTTATATCGTTAATCATACCAGATAAAGCTGAGATGAACATTATGGTAATTGTTGACAATGCTTGTCAGTCAGAATCACAATCCATGAGAATTGCATATGTCCAATTACAAGTTTGGGATGGCCTTTTATGCTTAACTTCCAACTACTATGATTGTGTTTGTTATGTTCGACATAGTGATTACCATCTTCCTGCACGCTCTTCAGCAACCTGTTTATGATGCTATGATTGTCTCTGCATCGATGTGGACTTTGATCAGTTTTTCCTTTTTTTGTTGAGAGCCGTGTTACAATCATAGTTGTATGATCTATAGCTTGTTATTTGTCGGTGCGCATCGTTCTTACATATTTGCTCTAGTTCTTTAATCTTGGAGGTCTTTCTGAAAATCATGTTGAGAGTTACTGTTTTTAATCAGTGATTGTTGGTTCGGAGGAAAGCGGGAATCAAGTGAAAATAAGCAAGCAAATGGAACAAGCCCTCAATCTTTCAGAGTCCCCAGAGCATAATAAAACAAAGACCGGCAAATGCAACTTGCGGAAAAGTTTAGCCTGGGATAGTGCCTTTTTTACGAACGAAGGTATGGCGTTTGTGATACCAACCAAACATTCCATATCTTTGTAACTGAACTTTATAAGCTTGATGAATCTCATCTGTTGTCCACAGGAGTTCTGAATCATGAGGAACTGGCCATCGTAAACAGCACATTTAAGAAGACTGAACCATGTTCACTTCCTATAATTCTGGAAGATGCAAGGAAATCAACAGAATCAACATCAACTTTAGATAATGATAGCTGGGCACTGGAGAATCTTGAGGTAGATTTGTTCGAAAATGTTCGAGCTTCCATTCAGATGACCTTTGGTACCGGAGAGAAAGCTTTGAATGTGGCACAGCCCATCAAGAAAAACAACCCAGCGAGGCGAGGTGAACTCTCCCTTGGATATAAGAATGTTCTTAGTTGGATATTCAAAACACTTGTTGCTAGATTTTTGCCATAGAAATGCTCACTAGTATCATACTTTATTTTGATCCTAGCATCATTTTGCTTCTGTTTGTGTGGCTTGCAATTCTTCTAAATGAGTCAATCATACTGCTTTGCAGCATCAATGAAACTCGAACCATCTTCCCGTAATAAGGTATGTTTTTCTTGTACAAATTCATCTCACTGGTTCATATTGCTGATGTACTTAAGTTCTTAACAACTCTTATGTCATCAGAAGTGCACTCCTGTGGCATCAGAGCGCAACCATCTTCATGAGGGTGCCACCAGAGCAGCCACTGTTGTTACAAATGTGGTATGCGCGTGCTATATACTAATTTCCTTAGGCTCTAAAATTTTCCATACTTCAATAATTATGGCCATCTAATTATACAAACAAATCGAAACATTTACCAAGTCGAGCTCGCATTTCATACTTTTATGAAGGGTGCTGATGGAGTTAATAATTCAAAGATGTTAAAGCCACCGAGGGTTTTGACCAGAGGAACTCTTCCAGCAATGCCAACCAAGACAAATCTTGTTTCTGGAAACAACCAGATAAAAACTAGTAGTAAAAAAGATATCCCAGGTACAATTTCATTAGGGATCCTCATGCATCTTTGAGCAATGCAATTACTTCTACTGTTTAAGATATGCTTTGGTACTCAATTCTCATTCAAGTGTGGGTTTGGCAGGCAACGCAGCAACTCAGAAATCTGCTGTGGTTTCTAAGAAAATAAAAGGAGGTTCTTGTGACACTATAAAGTCCTCCTGTTCACCAAAACCTACTGCGAAATTGGTCGACAATTCGAGAGACACAGCACGTAAGTCTCCTTCCGAGACGACAAGATCGAGAAGTACTTCCAGAGCTATCAATCGCTCTCTATCTGGATCGATCACCAATAAAGCATCCATGAGGACGAGTGGATCTAAAATTAGCAGAAATACAAGTAACAGTGCAGTATCTCCAAATTCTTCTGTCAAGTTATCTTCAATTGCTTCTCCGAGTAGCTCCTTCGACAGTATCACTTCAGGATCATCTTCATCGACTTTCTCTGCTGTTAAACCATTGATTGATAGCATTGAACCTGGTGCTGACAACGAAGAAGTTCATCCTCCAGGTCTCCAATCAAATCTCAGTTCTGAAGATATTGGACAATCAAACGGACTACATGTTACCAAAGTTCATCCAAAAAGTTGCCCTAACGATAGCTCTGGGGCAAAATGCTACAAACCTTCAGGACTCAAAATGCCAACTCCAAAAATTGGCTACTTCGATGCAGTACGTCCACATTTCTTATCATAGCCACCTCCATTGTCTTTTGTAACTTTTACCTGTTCTAACATTGATTTTAATTTGGATATGCAGAAGAAATCTCTTGCCTGCGATGTCAAAACAGTTTCAGAGCCTCGGCAGCAGCCCAGTTTCCCCAAAGCCACCTCTGGAGTCCCCAAGTCTTATTCAGGGAACAAAACGAAACCCAGAAAGATTCAACATGTGACACCTGCAAACCAGGACATGGCCATCGATTCTGATTCTCCACGAAGTCGATCAACAGCTTTGTCTCGGAGTCCACTTGCAGAGTCCCCATCACTTAAACGACTACCGAAGCTTGTTGTATCGGGTGGCTTGACTGATACATCAGTAGCACAAAAGGAATCTAGTCCCATCGTCAAGGATTTCCATAGCCCATTCAAGGTTTTTGATGCATCGGTTGTCAACAAAGCTGAATGCGATCTACTGCCAAAAGCAAGTACAAAGGAGCGAGATGTTGATCCGCATCCAAAGCATACGGCCAATATCCCAGTGGAAGGTGAAGAAGCCATGATCCTGATTGATGGAAGTCCCGGAGTCCTTTGGAAACACTCAGAAACACAGGCAACAGAGAACAAGGACAATTATCACTGTGATCCCCCTACCATCAACATTGAAAAGGAAAATATGTCTCCTGCAGAATGAACAACTTTCAAGGACAAAATATGGGCACAGCACTGGCGAAAGAAATAACACTAAAGTTAGTTCTCTACTCAACTTAGGACGAGAAGGTTTTGTTTTGGACATTGAGCAATGTCTGAAATCTGTAATCGTTTGTCCCTAATCAGAACCGAAGCTTCATTCTCAAGTCGCAAAATTAACAGAGAAAGAGCTGTACTTGCATGACTACATTTCGATCAATCTTGAAGGACTCAAAGTGAAACAATAAGTTATTATAGCTGGAATCGATTGCAAGGTTGATTCAAATTTGGCACTTCGATTCTTGACTCGGGAGTCACTCAAGATGGTGATCGATTGGATAATTGAGATCATGATTCATTGAATTGGTGTACCAATACCACTACTGCTTCTGATGGTCTAATCGGCATTAACACATACAATGGCTTAGTGAGGTGTTAAGTTGCTAATTTGCAGGCACAACAACAACAGGAAAATGTGAATGGGAATTCAATACCACTTGCGAAAAATAAAAGAAAAAACAAGCTTTATTATAAAGAAAAGTGAGAGAAGATCATCGTTTATCCTCGAAACATCTTCATGTCTTCTTCTTGCTGCCGCTACTACTATGTAATGATCCCTCCTCCATCTACATTCTATCTACATGCATCACTATCCTACCAACACATATATGGCGTAAATTATTCCTGGTATGTAACCCAGTATCGTTAACAGGAGGTCGATCCAGAACTCCACCTGCGAGATCACCCCATAAATGTCCGATTCAGATCACAGAGAGAGAGAGAGAGAGAGAGAGAGAGCTTACACCACAGCCATATCGCAGGAAGACTCCCACAGGTGGTAACAAGATGGCCAAGATGACTTCCAAGAACGTCTCCGACCCCATCTCTCTCTCTCTCTCTCTCTCTCTCTCTCTGTGAAACCAGTGGAGCTTCACGATGGTCTTCTCACGGAGGACGAAGACGAGTGACTCCAACCGGAAGGTGTGGAATAGGGGGGAGAAAACATGTGAAACCCGGTAAAACGTGGCGGGCTGTAACAGTCTGATGTGTGCCGCGTGTTCCACCGCCAACGCCACGTACCTCCTCTGAGCGTCACTGTAGCAGAAATCCACGCTGAGAGTAGTTGGTTTGGACTTGCCGTGTGTTCGTGAGACGTGCATCAAAAGAGGTTTGTTTAGCAGAAGAGAATCGTATTGTTTCTTGATTCCATTAATTGTTATATGATATCAGGTGGCATTAGTTATTGTGTGGAAGTCAAACAGATTATGATCAAATGACGCTAATTTATCTACGTATATGCTTTTATAGTATTATACGGTGAGAAAGGTCCTTTAAAAATAATAAATAAATAATAATAATATGATTTATGCATATCATAAGATCGTATGTTGGAATACAAGGGTTATATCATGTAATTAATTCGGTATTTTATGAGATTACATAAATCTTTTAATTTTATTAGTAATATTTCTTAAGTCAATTTTTGATTGACTTGAGTTACAATTCAAATTCAAAGTCAATTAAAATCCTTTTAACCTATGTAGAGTTGAATTCAGTCAATATCAACCTTGATTTTGATAATGTTGAACCCTACAAAATTATGTTGGGATGCAGTCAACAATAGCCCTTTTATGCCTAAATCATTATGGATTTGATAGATTTGACTTGTATTCTAGAAAGAGATCTATGTACCAAAATATACCTGAAAAATCTTTTTTAGTGAGCTCACAATACTATTACTCCTATGTGATATGTCTTTCCCAGACTTAACTCATAATACTATTATTCTCATGATAGATATTGGTTATAAAGCAGGTGGCATGTCTTTCTCAAATCTGGGATGTAATAATGTATATTCAACTTTATAGAACTAAAGTATCAATCATGTTGTTATGATAAATATGTACAAAGAGTGCTCAATATAATTTTATTATATTTTTCACAATATACAGAGGACTTGTAATAGGTTGAATAACCCCATTTTGATTAATTTTTTATGATTATTTTAGTAATGTAAATGTAAGTTGTATATAATCCTCACACAAAGGGAGAATTTTAAAAAAAAATCATTCGGAAAGTCATTTTTGATTTTTCTAATTTTATAGAATGATTTGAAGTGTCAAATAATACAACACCTTAAATTTAATTGGGTAACACATGACTAAATGACCTTTAAAATATTGTCTAGAATTAGTTTATTATTTTATTCCACATTAGTCATGTGGACGCTTATGAAAACTTTTAATCACGACGGACTACTGTAGACCTTTTGTCATACAATTATATAGAGCGTGTGAAATCTATATTTGTAATTGCATTACCTATTAAGTGTTTGTCAAAATGTCTGTTTGGGAAATTTCAAGTTAAATGCTTCTTTTAATCCTTTTTTTTTTTTTGTAGGTTCTTAAAGAATCATTAAAATTTTTAAGGAGACTGATCATTTGCGGACGAAAATGCAAGAGTGTCATAGGCAAATCAATTTTTGAGGATATTGGGTTCAAGGATGCTTCGGAAGTATCGACTATGTGCTTGTCACTATATAATATACTAATATTTTTATTTAATCTTATAAACTAAATCAATTTTCTCTAATTTTGAGTATTGATCAAATATAGTTATCCATATCATCGATCCATCAAGTCAAATTTAGAAAAGAGATGGCACAGAGGAACAAGCAATTCGTCACTTCAGGTGCTTGCTTACTCACGAAGCTACAACAGACTGCCCTTTTCCTCTCATTGGATCGACTTTTTGATTGAATAGGACATGGAAGGTTAGCAAAATACTCAAAGTTGTGAGTCAAATTGCTTGCTGTGTTCGTCAACTCCATTGAGATCACTTCACTCATACTAAATTCTCATCCAATCGAGTCAAAGATGCATGACTGTTCCATCTCCATCACAAATTCTGGCCAAAAGGCTAATGACTCTTCCTTGAAGAGTAGACACACAGAAAAGAGCATCTTAAGGCCACTCTGCAAATCGAATCATGAGATGAAAGTGTACTTTCGGTCTGTCTGTGACATGCTTAACACCATTGTGCTGTGGGTGAGAAGTCACAGTCCTAAAAACCAGCCAAGGAGAGAAGGATTCATCTCTATCCTCCTCTCTCTCTCTCTCTCTCTCTCTCTCTCTCTCTCTCTCTTGTAGTCATGCAGCAGAATGAAAAGCTATTCAAAAGCCTCGTGCTTTATGGAAAGTAGTTTGCTTCTTTTCGTAGAACCACGCAAAGGATTGAAGCAGAATGGTATCAGAATTCACTGCGTGATTCGCTTGTTTTGTGTGGCTGTAGCGGCTGTGAGATTTGCTTGCTCACATCAGAAATATTCCTGTGATCGCCGTGCACAGTTCTAAAGTATACTCCCAGTAATAAATATTTTTGGATCCGTGAAGATAATAAAAAAATAATATAAAAAATTAGAAAACTAGTCGAGACGTATGTGAGATAATGTACATGTAGACTCTTAACCTAAAGAGAATTTATAGTTTCGGATGAGTAATTTGATTTTCCTTTACGGGCATAAATAATGACGATCGAATCATATAAATCTGAAATTGATTTTTCTAAATTATGATCTATTATTGATCTGAAATTTTCATTTATTATCAAAGATCTTTTTCTCCCTGATATTATGATTATTATATTTTATTCTCTCTTCTTCTTTTTTTTTTGCTTTCGAGAGGATAAATATAACTATTTTTATTTTCTTTTTGCTTTTTGAGATGTTATGTATATTTTCGGTCATTTTCATGTGGCCAGAGGAGAAGATTCATGCAAAGTGGTAGCTTTTTCTTTCATTGGATCCTTCCTACTTGTGCCCTTTATTCAATGGGAAGAACAAGGAATAGAGATTGCATATGGACCATTGTAAAGTGACCAATCAATTATTGAGAATGATGATGACCCATGACATGACTATAATTATTCTTCTCTTTTCCTTTAGAGGTAGATATTTAATTTATAAAATATAAAAAATAGATTAAAGAAATTATAATGCAAATTATACATAGTTGATACTAACTAGTAATTTACGATAAATCAATACCATGTCGAATGGATTATCAATATCGAATAAATAATTAAAATCTATAATACAAACAAATGTAACTATTATATATGTAATATTTTTTAATAATATTATAATATATATTTTTGACGATACTAATTAGTTTGACCGGTGAGAAGAGATACATTGTCGATTAATCATTTAACACGTCTCATTCAAAAAAGGAAGAGGACAATTGTATTTATTATAGACTTCATTCTCATCATTTATGTTGATAAAGATAATCACAAGTTTCCTTCGCATCTTTTATAATTATGTATAAAAAATCATCTTTAACATAGAGAAAAAATAGAGAACTTTATTGAACTATATTAACGTACACACTCTTATACCTTAGATACTAACTTAACCGTAAGAAAGATTAAATCGAAAAAAAATTTTTAGTCTCGATTTTCATATTAGTGACACATCGAAAGCTTGACATTCTCACCTCAAAGATACTTTGAATATTTCTACACATATAGATACAGATCACGTTGGACTAACTAAGACGCTAAAGATATTTTCTTCGAATAATTAGTATGATAGATTATCGAAAAGGCTAGTTGAAATATCATATTTATTATTTATAAAAATAAAAATAAATATTTTAATTATTAATATTTATATGTAGTTCAATGTAACTAAAAAAAATTAATTGAAAGGAAAAAAAAAAAACAGAGATTGAGCAGCTCAAGTTTTGTTTACAAAACAATATCAAGAATCTTCTTCCATGTTGGGACTTGGCCAACTCTTCTTTCTCTGAGCAGAAAGGAGGCACTGTGGCATGGCACAAACTCCCTCTACCTGTAAGTCCCAAACCCACATGAATGCCACATGATGATGACTTCATTGATGGCGACTCTCCTTCCCTACTCATATTTATCTTTGCATCACCACTTCGATGGAAGCAGAACACCGAGAGGAAGGTAAAAAGACTACCTTTGCACGAGAGAAGACGAGAGGAGAGATGATTCGAGGGAGCACAAGCCTGATAGGGGCCGTCAACTTTGTGACGTTCCTGATATCGATCCCCGTGCTGGGCGGCGGTATATGGCTGAGCGCCCGGGCCAACTCCACCGACTGCCTCCGCTTCCTGCAGTGGCCGCTCATCATCATCGGCATCACCATCATGGTCATCTCCCTCATGGGCTTCGCCGGCGCCTGCTACCGCCTCTCCTGGCTCCTCCGCGCCTACCTCTTCGCCATGTTCGTTGTCGTGGCCGCCCTCCTCGGCTTCATCATCTTCGCCTTCGCCGTCACCGACCGCGGCCGCGGCCAGGTCGTCCTCAACCGCGCCTTCCTCGAGTACCAGCTCGTCGACTACTCCGGCTGGCTCCGGGACCGCGTCGCCAACCCCGGCTACTGGGGCAAGATCAGCTCGTGCCTGCGCGAGGGCCACGCCTGCGCCGGCATGGCGCGCTACGTCCGCGACCCCACCACCGGCGTGCTGGTGCCCGAGTCCGCTGATATGTTCTACCAGAGGCAACTATCCCCCATCGAGGTAACCGCTTGCGTTCCCCCTCCTTGCCCTTCTCTGTTTACTTTTAGGGCAAAAGTCTCTGAACAGGGGACTGCAAAAAAATGGCGTCTTTGGGCGAAACGAATTTGAATTCTCAGCAGCAGAGAACACTAAAGATGACAACTTTAAGCCAAAAGCTCCTTCTCTTTATGCTATGGTTTCTATTTCCTTGCTTGATTCTTAGTGCCTATATACAACTCTCTTTTGATGGATGAAAGCTTATGCTTTTGGAGTAAGAACAACTGGTAATTAGTAGGCCAAAAATAAGGTTCTTTTGCTGTTTATTGTTTATGCTCATCAAACGCTTCTAAGTTAGTTGTTGTCCAGGAGAAATCTGCTTTCTCTGTTCTACGTATTGATATCAGGACAACTCTGTTCTGCAAACACGAGTTCTTTCTTTCTCCTTTGTTCTAACGATTAAGAAGGGGGTGCCTTCTCTTCATTTATCGACTAACGAAAGTGACCACCATGGCTGCATGATTGAGGACCGAGATCTTTTTCTATGCTACTGCTTGTGGGACCCAAGCTTTGTACCAATAGCCAAGAGACACATGGAGGACTTTTGTCTCCTGCAACAGCATAATAATCCCGTCACCACGTGTTCCATGGAGTGGGAGGCCATACATGGTCTTGAATCCTCCCTGCATATCCTGCACTCAGACCTCTTGTCCAAGGGTTTATGATTCTTTGTGGTTCTTCTTCTTTTACCTGATCCAGGATTTGTCATGAAGAAGGCTCAGTTCAGTTCAAGTTGCAAAAAGTATTACTGTAGATTTGACATAAAACAACATATCTGGCATCAACCATCACCGGCTGTGCCGTCTTTGATCTTTTGCATGTCCTGCTGTTGTATCACTCCACTTGGATTATCTCATCATCAACCTTTGTTCTGTGCCAATTCAGCACCGTAACCATAGCAATTAAGGTAGAGTGTAGTGTTCCAGATTGTTTTGCAGAGCTAACCTCGTGGATTCTTACTGAAATAGCTTTGTTTTTGCTAATTCTTTGCATGACTGTGAATATACCTTGCTTATGGTAAATGGTGAAGAAATCTTTAGAACCAAACATGAAGCGAATCATGTTGATCCGTGGAATGACTAAAGCTTTTGAAAAAAGCAGGAAACCTAACCTTGATTTGCTCAGCTTCTTTGATGCATTGATTCTTACTGAAACATGAGTACATCGCTCTAGATTGTTTTACGGAGCCAATCTCGAAACTTAGGAAGCCCCTTCTCATCAATTGTTACTGTTAATAGCAAAAACAAATTCTTGGAACCTGAACATGAAGTGAAGCATAATTGGCTCAACTTGTTTGATGCATTGATGATGTAGTCTGGATGCTGCAAGCCGCCCACCTCATGCGGCTACACCTACGTGAATGAGACGTTCTGGAACCCGGTGGCAGGGTTGGCGGTGGATGACCCCGACTGCATCCAGTGGAGCAACGACCAGCAGCAGCTGTGCTATCAGTGCAACTCGTGCAAGGCCGGGGTTCTGGCCAGCCTCAGGCACAGCTGGAGGAAGGTCTCAGTGATCAACGTCGTCATGCTCATCGCCCTTGTCATCGTCTATGTCGTCGGATGTGCTGCATACAGGAATGCCAGAAGGGTCGACAACAACGAGGCCTTTGGAGCGACCAGGATGACCAAAGCTAGGCCAAGCAGGTTCCAGTTTTAGAGCAGGTGTTGGGTTTACTTGCTTTCCTCTACAATGGAAGCATCAGGTTTACAATGATCTGCTTGCATTTGTACATTTAGAGGTTATTCGTCTTACTCCTCTCCGAGGACAAGACAGTTCACTGAACAATATGTTTCTCATCGATCTTAGTGAAATTTGAGTGAAGGGAATGAATCAAGAAGACTAAAGGTGAGACCTAGTTGTTCTTTGAGGTATCTTCATTCAGATCACAGTAGATGTCATCTCTCATACTTTGGATTCTTCTGATGCAGTTTGAATGACAAGTTCTTGCAAACAGCATGACCAGTCTAGTGCTTAAGATATGTAACATTGTAGGAAATAGGGAGGATCAAACACATCCAAACTAGATCATACATAATCTTAGACTTAATTATTGTTTCAGAACACATCCAGAAAAAGATGGCTGTACTTGTCAAACGGGCCCTGAGGTGGATTCTTAAGGGACTGGCCTTTGACAGATAGGGCTGTTCTGAGCAAATGGAAGCAATAAAATGCTCTGAACTTGGTCATTGCTATCCCATAAAATGCTTCATGATATCTGTTGAGTAGCAGAGTAGCAGTCATTTGATATCTGAAGCGAGTCATGTGATTCGAATCCAAATCACCTTCTCGCGGAAATTTAGCTGACTGATACCATTTTATTGGTTGTTGAATGGTGGTTCTTCAGACCCGAAGAAGAAGAAACAGCCTTCTGCTAAGTCTGATGTTTGTTTCCATGGTGCAAGTGAGAAACCAAGTAATCTGAAAGCTCCTTCCAGAGTGAGAAAGGGATCTGCCAAGTCCCCAAAGGTCACAGCTGCTCGATGACGTGAGAGCAAGCGTCAAATGCTAGAGGGGGGGCCCCATGCACGCATCCTGGAGAGAGACTGATGAGAGCTTTGTGAGACCAGTTTCAATTTGGTTTCCCATGTCATGCTAAACTTCTTCACAAGTTTGTGAAGATTTCCATTGATTGCTCATACACACTGTGGAGACATTAGAAGTCATCAGTACTCCCATGAACTGACATGATGTGTACCATAAAATGGATGTTTCTCCCTAGATTGACACCATTCCAAGTGGTGCATTGTGCCTCTAGATGATCATGACACACAACCTTCCACGTGCCAATCATAAACTTAAACTATCTATTAATTTACCATACATGGGAAAAATGAATGTACTATCATTGACATGAGATTAAGCATTCTAAGCTAATGATTTATGTTACATATGTCATCATCTCATCATAAATAATAGAAAATAAATAATAATAATAATAATAGTAATAATCATAATTGGATTCAAAAATATATTACATCACCATCATTATATTGTTATTAATCTATTTTGAATCGATGATTCAAATTAGCTCAAAAAGGCCGGACATCTACTTATAATTAAAAACTCTCAAAGACCACCTGCCATCTACTAGAAGTTGGTCGTCACTCCTCTCCCCACCTTCTCCGCTAGACTACCGGAAATTGTGTTCTCACCGACTCCCATCGACCCCTCCCACCCCCCCACAAGTGGTACATCCACAGTGGAACAAAGGAGGAAGTAGGCAGACATGAGTCTAGATTTTGAAGTACTCCTTTTTTGCTCCTTGTAGGTTTTTCAATGGATGCTTTGACTATGTGAGCAGTGGGACCTTTCGGAGTCAAATCTACAATGAGCAATTACGTACGATGCAGTGGCGACTTTGTCTAATCTTGGAGGATTTTTGTATTGTGTTCCGAGGCTTCTTTGTCTTGGAGGTTGATCTTTAGTCAACCTCCGGTATCGATCTCCATTTGGCTACTTGCTGACCGCAGCCGCTCGGCTGGCACATTGGATACCGTAGTCAACCTACTCTCCTAACTCACCAATGTTGACACGTTGACTAGTGTTTCAGGTACCACCGTTTCCTGCTCTTCCCCACTTGAGCTTATTTGTTTGGTGAGAAACACCATTAAAGCGCGTGTGTGTTAGCTGCAAGGTTCGTCAATGGAGATCTGCATGGAGTTTTGTACAGCTAAGATGGATTGAACTTGCACCCAACTCCTTGTTCTCACTAGATGGGTGCGTGATGAAGAAAGTCTACGAGCTTTGAACTTTCTTTGCCTCTGTCATCTAAAGTTAGTGGGAAAACGAAGGACTCTTCCGAGCTTGTCGACATCAAATTCTCGTGTTGATGAGGGACTCATAATTCACGGAAATTGACATGAATTATTACATGGTAGAAATTGAAAGGACTACATGAAGTAAGTAAGCAACTCTGATCTTGTTGGTAGTGTCAAGTGGATACAACAACGAATGGGTTCTCCCTCCTCATCATTCATGTCTCTCGACTTTGTCGATCTCCTACGGGATTAATTACTAAGGAATTATTTGCTACTGAGGCGTTCGTCCAATCTCGAGTCATATCCAGAGGGGTTCGTCCCAAACTGAGCCCTCCTGGTTGATCTCATCGAGGAAGTATGCATCATTCTGAAGCAGGTAATTGCCGGCGGGGAGGGCGTCGGTGGAGCGAGGCGCGCGGTCCTGCTGATTCTGAGCCACTTCCACGCAGATCAAGGCGATGAGGTTCTTGTGCTGGGCTTGCAGGTTGAGGAGCTCAGCCTGCGCCTGCGCCAGTTGCGCTTGGAGCTCGTTCACCTGCTTCTGAAGCTGGAAGATGGCACCTGCACACCCGTAGACGGGATCCCGGATCCGGGCGTTCGCCTCGTACACCATGCTGCTCACGGCGTCCGCCCTCTGGCTCTCCGGGAGATCCTGCAAGCGCATGCGATCATTAACGTTATCTTGCGGTGGGATGAGTCGAAGATCTTGTAGTTGATGCGGATTGCTCACCTGCAGCAGCTTGATGATGTTGCTAGCACCGAACACGCGATGCGCGGTGGTGAACTTGAGCGGCTCGGTGGGCGGGAAGTAGGGCGCCAGGACACATTTCCCGGCGCAGCGGCGGCGGAGGATCTTGCAGGCGGCACAGGGGCTGTGAATGACCGGCGGAAGAGGTGTCGTCGGGGGAAGGGATGGAGGAGACGACGAGATGGGGGAAGATGTAGGGGAGGAGGAGTTGGAGGAGGAGGAGGAGGAGGAGGAGTGTTGGAAACTAGCAGTGATGGTGGTGGTGGTGTCACTGGACTTCATGGCTTTGGAAGAGGGACGAGGGAATGAGTCGGGATGGTGGTGGCTTGCTTCGAGTCCCGGGGAATACATATAGAGAGCGAGGACGGAGTTGAGGTCCAGCATTGAAGTCTGGGCTGCTGTGGAGTCTCAGCTGGCACAGAGTGAACAGAGGCAGAAGAAAAAAACGAAACCTTCGGATTGAGTCTGAAACCATAATATGAATTTAATACCAGCTAGTCTTTGCAGTCCAATAATTGCCAAACAAGATCTAAAGCTTCTTATCTTGTCTGCTGGTATTGCTCCCAACAGAGTGAGAAAAATTGCAGAGACAATCTTATCCATACAAAATTGATACTTGTCCACGAGCAGCAGTACACGTATCTATATATGATGATATTTTCCTCAGGTTGTGATTGACACTAAATCGCACATGAAGGATGGATGGCAGGTGTTGTGGTTGTCAGCATCAGTTAGATGAGAGCTTTGTGCACATGGCAGCACCCACCCCTGTCATCACCGAGCAGAATTGACCACCTTATACTCACCTTAGAACAAGTGCATCAGAGATCACTCCTCCTTGTCCTCAGAATCCTCAATTTAAGGAGGAATCCTATGTGCAGTCTTTCCATGCATGTGAGAGATAAAATGATTTAGTGCATCTAAGACTTCTCAAGCATTCATCTATCTATCTCTCTATCTAGAAACTCGTCCAAAGATTTTGATTTCCTGCTTCTCCAGTGAGGAGACTGACTTCATCCATGAGCTGCATGCACGTAGAGCTCTCAAGTCTGTGTATGGTTCCTTACCGCACGCAGACTTACGTAGACCTTTACCGTAGACTGCGGAGGAAGATATGTGATGGGAGTCGCGGAGAGCGGAGATTGGAGATCGGAAGTCTCATATATTCTGTGATGCATTGAATATGTGACGGTTAGGCAAAATGCAGTCCTGTGATCAAAACGAAGAGTCAAGAGAATTTAATGGAAGTCGCCACAATTCACCATCTCATCTTCCTTGTGGAGAAAAAGGTTAGAGATATGCTGCCAGCCAACTTGAATCCAATGATGAACCATAAAGTGAACTGGAGATGAATCATAAGGATGTGTCATTAAGTATTGGAATGAGAAATGCATGCTAATCCGGTCGTCAAATTAGGGGCCTTCTACATCAGCAATGCCTCTTGACCAGGGAATGGCCTATGGTGGAAAAGCATTGTAGAGCTGAGTTTTAATGATGGAGTTCCTATTTATTATGTTGACGATTCCTTACTATTCGGTCAAAGAGAATGATAATTAATGGCGGAATTAGGTGGTTAGCACAATTAATGAATGCAGTATTGGCACTTATGGGGCCAACTCAAGATCATCGTCTTCTTCTTTTTCATGAGAACGTTAAGGAAAATATAGCTTACTGTTTCGGTGTAGTGCACATCAAATCCAAAAACCATGCTATCTGCATGCACACAGCCCCACACGGCATCCATCTTTTGCTTGGATCTGAGCAGTTCCCCACTAGCTTTGGACTCGGAGATGGTTGGGATGCATATATGCTGCCAAGGGGAAGCAGCCATGTAAAGCTTTTCTCCATCATCTTCTTCTGCTGCGTTTTCTTCGAATCCCAGCAACTCTCTCTCTCTCTCTCTCTCTCTCTCTCTCTGTGATGCAGACAGGTTGGTGTGATGTGATGATGACACAACTTTTTCCCTTTCCCCACCTCTTTATCTCTTCTTCTTCTTCTCGCTCTAGCTCTCGCTATCGTTGGACGAAGAGAGGGACCCGAGTGTCAACTGGGAGGGGTTGGACGGCACCTCTCTCGGTTAAAGCCAACTTGGCCAATCATCATACTACCGTGGACTTTCATTGACAAGGTGGTGAGGAAAACATACGACTCCTAGACTTTCTTAGATTCTTATAAGATGAACATATGTTAGTAGAAGTTTGAAGGAATCGGTGTATTAATCTTATATTTAAGATCAATCTTAATTACGTCTCATGTTCTAGACCTTCGTAAGAGCGTTTCTACGTGTGTGTCAATGTTCATGAATCTTATAAGTTGGAAGCTTTTACTGAGATATTCGAGTTGATGAATTATTATATAAATAATATATCTCATGTTCGAATCCACGTGAACAAAATATACATGTAAGAAAAATATCTTTTCTTCTTTTTTCTTTTTTTGAAAAAAATGAATCTTAACTTAAACTAAGGCTAAGAAAACAATGATTCAATGGGTTGGGTTGGGTTGGGTTTGGTTGCTTGAAGCAATAGTAAGCATAAATTACATGGTGTTGGCAACCAAAGCCCAAATTGATCTCTTGTCCATTATAATCTAATAATTTATCCTTTTTAAATTATCAAATATTATATGTAATAGCTGACTAATTAAATTCCGATCGATTCATTTAAAATCATAAGATTTTTAATTTGATGGTTTTTCTTTACTCAATCAATAGTTTTGTTGTTCAGCTAATATCATTGTTATTTTGTTTTGTTTATTTATACTATTATATGTATTATTATTATTATTTCCTCCATGTGGGTCTCAGCGATAGGGTTGCAGCGCTTGCTCCACGTAAACACAAAGACACGTGGTAAGACAGAGTCCGTTCGATCTAAATGTTCGGCTCAGTAAGTACCGCAAACGATCACCGTCAGATGCTACAATCCGACGGCGAGAACAGAAACCCTAGTCTTGGCTTGGGAGATCGCGGTATAAGATGCGCGGGTTGGCATCCTCCCTCCGTCCTCTGCGCCGGTCACTCGTGTGTTGTTTATCTGCTCTCGGTCCTCCAATCTTATCTTCTTGAGAGCATCGTCCGGTGAGTTTTACCATCTCTTTCTTATGATCCTTGGTAACTGCACTCTTTGTGTTCTTGATGTTAGGTGTTGGACTAAGGTACCTGTGTTATGATCAGTTGCTCAACGATCAGAGCCTTTGTTTCTTCCATTTCCAGAATCTGGGATGTATAATTTGGTTATTGATCTGAAAGTTGCAATTTTGACCTTTTTGCAAGTGTTATCAGATCCCGTCTATTGAGTCGCCCGTTTCGACTGCCTCTATCATAGCGCTATTGTTGCTATTGGTGATGGACGGTCTTAATGTTCTTTAAATACATTACGAGGAAAAAAGGAGTCTTCTTTTTATCGCTTTTAGTATACTTTATAACGTTCTCATGCTTTTTATCATATAAGTTGATCTCGGGATTATTTGCCTCTGCTTTCAGCTATGAGTAACTTAAACTGAGTATTTCTTAGTAGCTTTGTCCTGGAGGCATATAGTGATACTCGATGGAGGGGATTTCATGTCCTGAGTTACTTCCTGGTTGACTCAGGATATCCTTCTCCCTGACATGTTGGCAGCAATGCGTCCGTTGTATACTTTGCTTGATTGTTTTGTGACTGGTTTAGGAGTTGGTATTTTGTCCTAATCTCACATGTGCAATGGAATGAAACATGTGAAATGCTGGGAATTATACATCTGTTGTGCCATTGAAAGTAAACAATCTGAATTTTATGCATTTTTGTCTTTTTCATATTAAGTTCAAATCATTTTGTCTCATAAATTTAAAAGTAATTTTTTTTCTATTCCTTTGTTTGTCCTGGAATGGACATTCTTGAAGTTTATGTAAAACTTAGGGTACATAAGCTCCTCATATTTCTGGAAGCCATCTTTAAGTAACACTTTTCGAAAAGTTGTCTATGCTATCTTGAAAATTTGTCTGTTTATTTTTTTTCTATGTATGGATTAAAGCAAGGATTGAAATATTGTACCGTACTGGAGTTTCGACGTTCGTTATATATATATATATATATATATATATATATATATATATATATATAATAATAATAATAATAATAATAATAATAATAATTTGGCGATGTCGCATCGTCGAGACGACGCTCAGTGATGTTATATATATATATATACATATATACATATATATACATATATGTATACATATACAGACATGTATATATACATATATATATATATACATATACATATACATATATATATATACATATATATATATATATATATATATACATATATATATATCGCTCAGTAATCAGCGATCTGTGTATCGGTCTACTGACGGACCAGTATGTACTGCTCGTATCGGACGGTATTATTCGAAATTGAAGACCTTGGATTAAAGAACTAGACTAATTGAAACCATGGTCTCTGGTGTGCTTATTATATTTCCATGTTGTACTGCTATGGTAATTTTGACATTTACTTTTATCATCTGGGCTCTTGGTTTGGTCGTGATCTGCGATGGTAACTTATGCATTCTTCATTGTTTACTGTCTTCTTTCTCATATCCTTCATTTCCCTTTTTTTTGGATGCATCAATCAATTAAATTCTGTAGTTTTGCATGATTTGCCTTAGTCAAGTCAGTCTTTAAGATGAAGAGTCATCTTTCTTTAGGATTTGGACCAAATACTAGATGTTTTCTTCGCACTTCTTGTTTGTGTTTTTTCCTCAACAAGCACCTAGTTTGTGTTTTTCTTGAATGTGCTTATATCTTCTAGATGCTCGTTTTTTTTCTATCTAATACTTCTTTAGAACTTTTATAGTGTTTTCTTCCATTCAGGCACCATGGGTAAGGAAAAGGTACACATAAACATTGTGGTCATTGGTCATGTCGACTCTGGGAAGTCGACCACCACCGGCCATCTTATCTACAAGTTGGGTGGCATTGACAAGCGTGTGATCGAGAGGTTTGAAAAGGAGGCTGCAGAAATGAACAAGAGGTCATTCAAGTATGCTTGGGTTCTTGACAAGCTTAAGGCAGAGCGTGAAAGAGGAATTACCATTGATATTGCTCTTTGGAAATTTGAGACCACCAAGTATTATTGCACGGTCATTGATGCTCCTGGACACCGTGACTTCATCAAGAATATGATTACTGGAACATCCCAGGCTGACTGTGCTGTTCTTATCATCGACTCTACCACTGGTGGTTTTGAAGCTGGTATTTCCAAGGACGGTCAGACTCGTGAGCATGCATTGCTTGCTTTTACTCTTGGAGTCAAACAAATGATTTGCTGTTGTAACAAGGTAAACATCTTTGGCTACTTGGTGAAACATATTTCTCAACTTTCTCTTGTTAATCATATTTGGAATTACTTGTCTAGTTTAAATTGTATCATTTGTATCTCCATTGTTCTCTGATACGCTCTCTTCTTAATTCTTACATTTGAATTTATATTCCTTTTCCAGCACTTTGATAAAAATCTTTTTGTCTAAAAGCTCTGCTTATCTTTCTCTCTAAACTGGATTATTTTGCATACTTCTGTTATTTGACAATTTTGAGTTTCCGTAATGGCACATTACAGATGGATGCAACAACCCCTAAATATTCAAAGGCTAGGTATGATGAAATTGTGAAGGAAGTTTCTTCTTACCTCAAGAAGGTAGGCTACAACCCAGAGAAGATACCCTTTGTTCCCATCTCAGGGTTTGAGGGTGACAACATGATTGAGAGGTCTACCAACCTGGACTGGTACAAGGGACCGACCCTTCTCGATGCCCTCGACATGATTCAGGAGCCAAAGAGGCCCTCGGACAAACCTCTTCGTCTCCCTCTCCAGGATGTGTACAAGATTGGAGGCATCGGCACCGTGCCAGTTGGACGAGTTGAGACTGGTATCCTCAAACCTGGTATGGTTGTTTCCTTTGGTCCCACTGGGCTGACGACTGAGGTTAAGTCGGTTGAGATGCACCATGAAGCCCTCCAGGAAGCCTTGCCTGGTGACAATGTCGGTTTCAACGTCAAGAACGTTGCCGTCAAGGATCTCAAGAGAGGTTTTGTTGCATCCAATTCCAAGGAAGATCCTGCCAAGGAGGCTGCCAGCTTCACTTCTCAGGTCATTATCATGAATCACCCTGGTCAGATCGGCAATGGCTATGCCCCTGTTCTGGACTGCCACACCTCCCATATTGCTGTCAAATTCGCCGAGATCCTCACCAAGATTGACAGGAGGTCAGGAAAGGAACTCGAGAAGGAGCCCAAGTTCTTGAAGAATGGTGATGCTGGTTTTGTCAAGATGATTCCCACCAAGCCCATGGTTGTCGAGACCTTCTCTGCATACCCACCGCTTGGTCGTTTTGCCGTGAGGGACATGCGGCAAACGGTGGCCGTCGGTGTCATCAAGAGCGTCGAGAAGAAGGATCCCACTGGTGCTAAGATCACCAAGGCTGCCGCCAAGAAGAAATGAGTTTTTACAAGCCTTTTCTATCAGAGTGTAAGAGTACTATGACTTCCCAATTTGTTGTTTGCAAGTGTTTGATTTAGGAACCTTTTGTCATTTATGCTGATTTTGAGGCTTATTGTTTTGGGACACACATGTTTTCCTTGTTATCATATATTTATTATCTTGCAGAACTTTATCACCAAAATCGTTGATCTCTGATTCGATCTCAAAGCTTATCATCAACAAGTGGTATCTATCTGAATGTAACATGTTTGATGCTGCTTTCTGCTAATAATGTAGGATGGGGTGATAAGACCAGATAGCATATTTCGATTCAGCAATCATACGCTTTTCTGAACCAAATGTATTTCTTGATTTTGACTCGATCGATGAGTACAATGATGAATCGAGTCCAGTTCGGCCCGACAACCTCTCTGGTCTTAGAATCAACCCATACTTCCCTTCGGTTTATGCCCGTGCGTGTGTCGAGTAGTAAGTACTCGCATTAATCTGCTTTCCCCATGGCCGCCATTAGATTCCCTCCCAACACCTCCCACTACTGCTGCTTCCTGTCAGTGTCAGTAACAGCATCGCCCTTCTCTCTCTCTCTCTCTCTCTCTCTTTCTCTCTTGTCTGTATCTTCTTCAACTGTCACGAACACAGAGATCTCGAGGAAGGAAGAAAGGAAGTCATGACTTCCGTTGGCTCTCTTTACAGAGTCTATATTGACAGCAGCTTCATACATCGGATTCCAGCGAGAGACAGCAGAAGAAAAGGAAATAGAAATGGGAACGGAGAACAGTAAAGAAACGCAAAGCGACAAATGAGCTCCCGGTGGTGCTCGCTGACGCCTACGCCGCCCTCCTCCTCCTCCATGCCGGCTCTGACCTGCTTCGCGTCAATACCAGTGGCCGCTGCGACTCCGACCCCGTTGCCGCCTCCTCTTCCTCCTCATCCTCCTCTTCTTCCTCGTCCACCTCCGACAGCTCCGCCGCAGCTGCCGCCAGGTCGCGCCACCTCTCGTTGCTTTTGTTCTTCTTCTTCTTCCTCAGTTCGGTAAGGACGCTCTCCACCTCGTCTCCGCGCGCAGACACCGGCGGAGGTGGCAGTTGGTGCTCCGGAAGCGAGGAGACGGCGCACCGCGCGGTGGTGGCGAGCGAGGTCGCGCTGTTGTGCGGCGCCGATCGGCACCTCATCAGCAGGAGCGCGTTCTTCGGCGGCGCCGAGGCCACGAACACCCTCGTCGCTTCCTCGTGCTCCTCCGCCTCCGCCTCCTCGTCCCCCTCGTCTGTTTTTATTACGATGAACTCCAGCGGCGGTGCTCTTGGCGAATCCGGTTCCCGCCGTTGGTACCCGCCAGATCGGCCGCCCAGGGGCACCCACCTCCGCCACAGCGACCGCCCTCCGCCGCCCTTGGGCTTCTTCCGAGCCGGGAAAAGACTGCAGAGCAAGGCCTTGTGGAAGCACTGGCAGGGCGGTTTCGGGTCCTTCGGCCGAGGCGTTTCAGGCTGCGCCGGTTTCTTGTTCCGGATTCGAACCTGGCCGATACAAGTCACCTTCGGTGAAGATGGCTCTCCTTCCTCCCCCGCCGCCGCCAGGGCTGCTTGCGCTGCCACGGACGAGCGGCCCACGCTCTTGCTGCGGGAGCTGAACATTGGGCTGGAGCGGCCGGCGTGGCGGCCGCGGCTCCGGCTGCCACTGCCGGTCAGGATCCGGGCCAGGCCCGGGGCCGGGAGCTTCTCCCGACCGGGGCTCGACGACACCATGGCGGCCGCCGTCCTCATCATCTTGCTTGCCTCCTCGCCTTTGCCTTGTTTGGGTAACAGAACATGAGGAACGGATATATTGGCGGAGGCCGCGGAGGTCTGTGCATGCGATCATGTGATCGTTCCCCGCCTCAAAATAACGGTAATTGTAGCGGTTTCAAACCCGTTTCAAAAACCGTTACATCAAGACACATCACTCAAATATATAAATATATATTTTAATACATAGATAAATTATTATAAACTATTTTATTTAAAAATTATCATTTAAAAAAAAAGAAAACCTCATTTTCAAAATTTTCTCTAATACCTTAAAAAAAATTGTATATATTAAATGAAATAGAAAACGCTATTGAGAGAGAAATCATAAAACGGAGAATGTTGCCACGGTTTCAAAAATCCGTCCAATTATCATCCAAAAATACATAATGAATGGATCCTACTTAACCCTAAATAACTGAAACATTATAACTTGTTGGATGTATAATGATTGCTAGAGAAAGTATTATTTGTATGATGACTATTATTTTATGCATGATGTGAAAAATCATAATGTATTATAGCATTATTTATGAGATGGATTACATGACCTACTACTAATAATGTGGCACATGGTGCGCGTATGGGTTCACATGGAACTCATGTAGGTCCTACCACCGCACTCCCCATCAACACTTCCCCCACCACACTGAACGTGAAGTGGCACTCTGTAGCACGTGACTCACTCTTCCCCAGTCTGACCTGATACTGATCAGGTAGTTTTACCCCACTGAAAACAAGATCTGGAAGAAAGAGGTCAGAAATTTCAAGTAAATATATGCATGGCAATCCCTTGCATCAAATTTTGTGCCAAACCTCAGTAGTTAGGGTAGTATGCATGTCTGAAAATAATCAGAAATCAGCATCACGTAATGGTGCCAAAAAGCAAAAAAAAAAAAAATGTAGACATGCATGGGAATGGGAGTCAGAGAATTTGGCACAGCAGAGATGCAGCAGATGGACAGAAGAGGATCCAATGTCCATCTTATCCATCATCCACTTTCTTTATACCTATTTTGAGTTCATTTTTGTGGACGGGTATGAGTTCTTACAGCTCTCCTATGTTTTATCAGTTCAATTGTTCATTTAGATGAGGTGCATAAGCCATAGAAATATGAGAATCAAAACAACCATATGTCCAGGACCACAAATATGCTGGTTTCATGCTGAAGAATGCAAAAGTACAGTAGGATTAAATATATTCAACATTGGGTAATATATATATATATAAATGAGCTAAGTAGTTTCATGTATAAGTTGATGTAATTTTAGTAAATCCCAATTTCAGGAAAGAATGTTGGACATGAACTACTGTGTGTTTGGTGTTCTCTTGGAGGACCAAGGTGGAGATGCTCAACTGATGCTAGTGAAGAACTTTGAAGGTAAAGATTTATACGGTACTTGAAATTACAAATATTCATGATAATCGAGTGCAAATGCAGTTATCATCAATCGGAAAACAATGTCGGAATAAACCTATGAAAATATGATTGTCTCATCTTAATGACTTAACAAGCAACAGATAGCAGGAGAACAGTACCAGGAGCAAGATCATCTTTCACGATCTTCTATACATGCCTCTGGAGACAGGTTCATGTATGCCTGGCTTCATACTGGAATCAGGATATTGTACGCCATGTTTGATCTCAATCTTTTTCCAACAGATAAACCTGCACGGAACAGGCGAATCAATTTAAACTGATACATCGACTGACCAGACTTCATCAAATATGTATGATGGGTGGAAGACACAACTGCCATACCTATGCTCTTAACAAATATTGGCCCGTAAAACAAGCATGATGTCCTTTTTCCTACGGCTAATCTATATATTAAGAATCACAACTCACAAGACTTTCTCATCGCTGAAGTAAATGCCTACACATTTTTGTCACTAGAAAGCATCTGCCGATTGCTTTTGTAGCCTTCGCGCCACATGATTTAGGCTTGAGTCATTACTATATTAAAATTTCTATTCACAAGCTGATGTTTTGATTACTGGAGTCAATGATGAACAACCATAAATGAATAGTGACCTAAATCCTTGGAAAGGATTCAATTACTTGGACTCATCGTCATCACTTTTATATTCATCAATCATTGACAAGAAGGTTACATACAAGTAAAAACAGTCAGAATAATCACTAATCAAGTCTTTGCAAACGAGTTGTTCAGCACAGCCAATGAACATTAGCCACATGAAAATTTCACAAGATACGGCCTTACAGATCTTTACATATATGCAGCATCGAAGATGCACTTTCACAGACGTAACTCAATTTACATGATGTTAAAAAGAAACTGGTATATTATTTAAGGAAAAGTGAAAAGGCCAAGAGTACAATAGCCAAATATTTTTAAAAGCATCTAGTTGGTTTAAACAAATTAATTTCATCAAAGCACATGCAGCAACTACCAAACCGAGATCAACTCTCTGAGATGCCTTCAGTATTAAGATCTACATATGCTAACGATTCAGTCTACCATTTTAGACTACGTTATCAATGAATGTATTTCTTTGAAAAAAAAACAATCTAACTTTGGTCGAAGGCCTTGGAAGAGAAACTGAGATATCATTTCATGTATATGCAAGTACTTTAATTCATGTGTTAATTCCCTTCAGACACTCTCTTTTAAAACTTTGAAAATGCAGTTCTATAATAGATAAAGCATTTCTTCTAAGCTCTATTTTAAATTTACTTGTAGCATCAATTATAAATTGAGCTCCACATCTCCAATTCCTTGTTAGACTGAAAAGTTGAGTTATTGCCTTCCAAATTCCTCTCTAACTGTCCTTTTACGACAACTATACTACCTGACTCTAGCTTTTTACTCGTGCCCCACATTTTCTCCCCCTGAAATCCTTTTCCTCCAAAAGTTCACCCAAGTCAAAGAAACTTACTGAAGACTCAAAATGGAGCATATTGAACAACCACATCATAGACATGTAACGAAGAGTGAGGACTCAAAATGAAGCATATCGAACTACTAGAAACGGAAAAACAGGAAAGGAAAGAGAAGTTGACAACGATCACAAGGTCAATGAAGTTTAGATGACTAACATTAATTAACAAAGAAATCTCCAAGTTTAAAAAGAAAATCTAAGGAACAGCATAAACTGAAGACTGGTTTGGTCATAATTGTTGTTGTTGTTGTTCTTCAATTTCACATGAACTGTGGAATCCAAATAATACAAGTCATGACTTGGAGCCATCATTTTGCCATGGATCTAGCAAATTGCTTACTAGGAAATGATTTCAGGATATATGTCAGGCATCACTGAGGATATCAAGCTTTTGAATATGGTAGATTATGCTGCTCCAATTAGTCCCATAGTTGTAAGCAGGAGAGATGTTATACTGGCATATAAGGTTACATGGGCTCACTAATAATGAAACAGGTTTAAGCATTTTGGACAAGAACCCGTTATATATCAGGGCTATTTGATCTAGTGGGCCTATTGGGTCCAATCATCATTGTATGTCAGGAAAAAGGAAAAATACAGGTTTCTAAATTCTGGCTTGTTGGAACCATTATTGCCAAAGTTCTATTTAATTCTCAATCATTTAGTCCCCTTAGACTATGCAAGAGATCTACATGCTGTGTCTTGCGATAAATTTTTTCTTCACCATCTCACTGTTAGTGATTGATACTCTAAGCATAAGATCTTCAACAACTATGCATATCAAAAGCTGACTATGGATACACAAATGTCAACTCTATATAAACTAAAATGTCTGAGTATAAATTCAAAGGACTCCACGTGTCAGTCTATCTTATTGTTCATACTTCATCAGATACATGTACGTATAAACATTTTACATTTCTATTTTACATCTTCTATGGAACATGGGCTACTTCCAATAATATCAACTTAATAACTCTGTATATGAGTATAAGTTCAACCTAAGCTAAACAACAATCTTTTTGTCAAGAATTACAAGTGTTAAGCACTCAATAGGAAGAAAAGACGACTATATTTTGCACATGATAGTTCACATAAACATTAAAAATGTTTGTATGTTTAGAGGCGATGATCAATTGATCATCAGATTTTTAGATTGTAGAAGATCAGGTCCAAGGTTTGCCATAATTGAAAAATACCAGGTATATTTACCAAAAGAAAATTACCAGGTGAATGAGTGATCCGAGAAGAGAACATTAAGCTGTGGACGCATGAAACTTGCTAGATTAAAGATGTGGTGGAGGATCAACAGAAATAAGACCGTCTGATGAAAAGCAACCAATGGTGGTAGACAAAAGGAGTGAAGAAGACTAAAAGTTCCTTAATAAAAACTATAAATAAAGATTTAAGTACTCTAAATTTAACTAAATAAGATATAGTGGAGGGTCAACTGAAATAAGGCTGGCTTATGAAAAGCAACCGATGGCGATAGTCAGAAGATGTGCAATACTTAATATTGATGGTACGAGAAGAGGTAGAAGAAAACCTAAAAAGATTTTAATAAAAAACTATAAATAAATATTTAAATATTCTGAACTTAACCAAATAGATGATATTTTACAAATCATAATGGCAGCAAAAAAATTCATGTAGCTGATCCCAAATAGTTGGAACTTATAACTTTGTTGTTGTTGTTGTTATGAAAAACATTCAATATTTCCGTTACCTAAAATCGACAAGATTGAGTATTGTACAAAAAGGCATGAATATTTGGTTGTAGAACGAAGAGTCATTGTCACAACCCAATGATATAAGCCCTAAAAGCTTTCAAGAGTAAGAACAAGAAACAGCAAAGTATCTAAATGACTACCAAGAGAATTAAAAGATTAGGAACAAAGAATCCAGCAACGTACAAAGGTTCGTTCAATCCTTGGCTGGTTTCTTCCTGGCAGCCCTTGCATTGTCGTACTCGAACTCGAGCACGTTCGGGATGTGCGTCGAGTCCTTGATGTACAGGAATCTCCCGATCGCGCTCTCCTCCACTGCCGGAAAGAAGTCCACCAGCATCGTGTTCACGATCCAGTACCACCCGGCCCCGAGCAGCAGCCCCAGCGTCGATCCCGCGACAACCTGACCGATAAATCAAATCATTCCCCTTATCACACAAAAGATTGAATCCTGGACTGATCCGAGAGATGCGGGTGCCACCTGGGGGACGGTGTGGTAGCCGAGGTAGACGCGCGAGTAGAGGGTGAGGAAGGCGGAAGGCCACGGGAGGAGGGCGATGATGCGTCTAGAGCTGGGGGAGGAGACGCCGACGCCGACGCCGTTGATGAGGCAGAGGAGGGAAAAGTAGGTCGAAAAGAAGAACATGAACTGCGAGTGGCTGGAGGGCCAACCGTGGGAGTCGCAGACCTCGAGGATGGCGCACATCGACGAGGGGCGGGACTGCTGGATGGAGGATTTGATGAGCTCGTTGATGACCTGGGAGATAATGAGGCCGAGGGCGAAGCAGAGGCCCTGCAGTTCCCGCCGGAAGATGAAGTGGGAGATGAACCCACCAAAGCTGATGAAGACCGGGATCAGGGACACCCACGCCAGGAAGTGGCCCAGGGAGTCGCCCCGCGGGTACCGGACGTGGGTCAATGTAACCGCCTTCAGCGCCGCGGCCGGTGGATCCTCCATTTCCCCGGTGGCGACGGGACGAGAGCGAGGGTACTGTATCTGCTGGCGGCGGGCGGCAGGCGGCAGGCGGCGGCCGAGGGCGGAACGAAGGAAGGAAGGTGTTCGACCT
This sequence comes from Musa balbisiana, assembly GCA_004837865.1. Classification (NCBI taxonomy): domain Eukaryota; kingdom Viridiplantae; phylum Streptophyta; class Magnoliopsida; order Zingiberales; family Musaceae; genus Musa; species Musa balbisiana. The sequence goes on along the minus strand of CM017197.1, from coordinate 6,152,373 downwards.
TTTGATCGTGGATGCGTGTGGCGTGCGTGTAAGGTTCGTGGATACTCTCCGGGTGCAACGCGTTAGTTACTAATTCTCATCAAAAATATCAAGTTCGCCATCATCTTGCTCGTTCTTGGATCTACTCACCGCCAGTTACAGGAAGTCAAGTTTCAAAAAGCCCGCAAGCGTCTGATTGTTATTACAGACCATCATGATTGATATGATCCACATATTGGAAGTCAACCGGAGGGTATAAATAGAAAAATGTTGATATTTGAAATGACAAATGTGTCATATCAAAAAATAATGAAGTCATCGAAGTAAGAATAAGAAAGTTGAAGATGGCCTAACGTTGCATTTGAAACGTATTTATATTTTAATATATAATTAAAGAAAAATATTTGAGTGACTGTACCATTATAAAATATTTAAAGTATTTCATAAATAATAAATACAAATTATATTTTTAATATGTATTAATGTAAGTATTATTTGGTAAAATTATATTTCAAAAGTTCTGATAAATTTACATTTCTAATGTTTTAATATTTATTTAAAAATAAATAAATATTTTTATTTTAAATTAATTAGTAAATATATTTTAAAATTTTAATGCTATCACGAGATAATATCGGTATTTGATTATTTTTAATATAATATTCAGTCAAATATAATTTAAAAGTTATTATTAAAAATATGCATTAATGCTAATTCAAATGTGTTCCTAAACACGCCTTGGATGGAAGTTTCCGTTGGGCTACCTTAACTTAGACGGTAAGTTAATCATTAAATGATCGGAACGAGCAGTCGCGGTTAGAATATGTGCTTTAAATATCGTGCCGGAATACAAATGGTTGTTATGATGTGGACATCACCTGCCGCGCCCCGCCGCTTCATGCTACGTGGAGTACTGTTAGCCACGACAATTTTCCCGTTACGTCATGCCGTGTGCGGCTCGATCACCGTCCACGTTCACTTTGATCACGACGAGTGCCTTTGTCGGCAGCGTCGCCGTCGCGATCCTTCCGGTGGGTTCTAACGCAGCGGTCTGCGACCAGCCCCAACCCATCTCAGTCCCCGAAACCGAAGGTCGGAGCTCTCCTCTCTAGACGGAGACAGGGAACACGGTTTTTCTCCACTCGGTCGGGCCTTCGTCTCTTAGATAGCCACGTGGACATGTGGGCATGTTTGTTGGACCGAGTTATGTGTTCCCTGCCTTGGAGCAGATAGGAAATCACATGTGGGGAAATAGTTAAACAAAGCAGTATGGCATATCCATATCAGTACTCCGACGACGGAGATGCCCATCACGCGGGTAGGGCGGCCGTTCCGATGGTTAACACGCTGCCAATTCCCGACGCTACTTAGTCTCTTTTCCTCTCCGTTCCCGACCACAATGTTCTTCTCCAAACCCCCGAAGAAAGCCAAGTCAGGTCGGTGAGATGGAGAGCTACAAATACTGCCTCTGCTTCACGAGGAAGTTCCGGTGGAGCGAGGCGCAGCCGCCGGCGGACGTGAGGGCCGCCTTTGACGCCCACTCCGAGGGCGGGACGCACATGACCGCCGACCAGTTCCGCCGGTTCCTGGCGGAGGCGCAGGGAGACGCCGCCGTCGCCGACGTTGAGCGGGTTATGGAGCAGGCGCTCGAGCTCCGCCATCGGCAGCTTTTCCATCGCAAGCACTTCAAACCCGTATTCACCGTAGATGACTTTCATCACTACCTCTTTTCTGAGGAGCTCAACCCTCCCCTCAGATCTCAGGTACCTTCCTTTCTTCTTTGCGATCCTTGGGTTCTTTCCGGACCCTAGTAAATTTTGGATACGCTGTTAGATAAACAAATTTGTCTCTTTTAGTTATCTTGGAAATTATTTTCTCGTGTTATTAGGTGTTTGATTGATTGTCTAAAAGACGATTAATTCATCATCTGCTTTTGTCATGGTTTAGTTTCTACTTGACAATAGGAACTCTCAGTATGTATGTATATACATATGGATGACTGCTTTGTTTCAGGAATCAGGTCGATCTGTATGTCAAGAACTGTATAATATATTTCTCTCATATATGAGCATGAAACATGCAATTTTTTCTTGGCTAGATATGTAGTTGCATGAATGATACTATGTGTGAGGAAAAAGGATATGATATTGACTGGTTGATAGAAAGAACTAAAAGGTAGCATAGTTTTGCTAATTGATTGGTTCAAATTTTAATGTGTAACATTTCTTGTTCTCATAATTTGTCTGGGGCAAGGGTTATAAAGAGTGTTGATTTGCTCTCTATATTAACACCAATTATCCAAGTGTCTGATACGTATCAATTGCCCACCCAACTAATTATTGACTTTTTTTCACTTAGACTTTGAGTTAGTAATGCTGCATCTCTTGCTTGTTGGGCAAGTTGAAAAATCTTCTGTTGGGAGGAATATTATGGTACCTAGGCATTACCTATGAATATTTATCCTTTTTTTCCCACTTGTTTCAGGAACTGTTTTCTGTTAATTTTCCCTTTTTTTTTTGAGATTGCTGGATAAATCTATTTTCTATTGCATGAGGTTAAACTGCAAATCGTAACATTAATCTTTCTTGTTTCCAACCATACTTTTGTGTTCTGTCTCATGTCAAAAATTATATTATTTACTAGAATCAAGCAACCTTCTCCATTATGATTTATGTTTGGAAGTGTTTTATATCATCTCTGAATTATGGCCTATGTACCAGTTGCTTATGTTAGTAGTCATATTTTGTCTGTTTTCCCATTTCCTCACAGACGCTGACAAAATTGATGTGATCCCACTTTTTTTTTTTGCAACATGAGGAGTGCAAGTAGTTTTGTTAACCAAAATTGTTCTTGTTTCCCACTGTTCTGCCTATGCTTTGAGGCTTATTTTATAAAAGATACTGGATGTCTTGTTCATAGTATAACATCAGATGTTTATTTAGTACAAAAAGCAATCTCCATGTGTTGTATACTTGGAAACATACTTGTTTCCATTTAATTTTTGAACTCTTGAAAACTGATACTGCATACTTTAACTATGAACTAATATTACATAATTTTTTATATAAACAGGTTCACCAAGATATGACTGCTCCATTGTCCCATTATTACATCTACACAGGGCATAATTCATATTTGACTGGAAACCAGCTCAGCAGTGATTGCAGTGATGTCCCAATTATAAAAGCACTCCAGAATGGTGTGAGAGTAATTGAGCTAGATATGTGGCCTAATGCTACTAAAGATAACATTGATATTCTTCATGGGAGGTAATGAAACAATGCCCTCAATCTCATAATTTTGACTACATAGGTTCTTAATCTATCGTTCAAACTCTTATTGTCTTGTGCTGTTTTGACATTAGAGTCACAGGTATATCTGGAGAAACGAGAGCATGAACTAAAGTTATAAAGGTCCATGTTAGCTAGGTGTTTTGGATTAAAGACAGTGTAAAAACTACTTTATTTGGTAACAATATTAATTGCATACTTCAGTAGAGCCTGATTCTCTGGTATCTGTTTGTATCTCTAAAGAAAGTAACCTGATACATGGTTAGCTACTTTATCCAACACTACCTTACTGTATCAAGTCTCTGTTATCACTCCCCTTGCCGCACTTCGGCGATTTGTCAATTTTAACTTTTGCTTTTTGAGTTGAAATGTAAGAGATTGTTTCAGAGTCACTTTAGAGAAAGATCTAAAGAATTTAGATAACTATTGAACCTGGTTCAACGAACAAAACAACAAAATTTTGAAACTCTTTCTAGACTGAATTCGGTCCATGCATTTTGTTTGTATGTCGCTCAGTAACAGATGTGGGCCTATTAACAGGCAACAATATCTGATTACAAGAGACATTTCCAAATGAAACTAATAATGTATTGCCTGGAAGATTTTAGTGATAATAGTTGGAAATGAAATCATCATAAGGTGAAGGCCTTTAAAGAAATCTATGGATATATATAGGCACCTCAAAGGTTATTGATAACTATCAAATATATTTCAATTAGTGCTCTACATAATCTTAGGACTACCTTCCTTGTCGATGGGCATTTGCAAAGGCATAGGATCCATTTAAGTAAGATTGTTTTATTTAGAATGCACCATAATTTGGAAATTTATAAAGCAATTTGTTTAGAGATATTTGCCACATTAAGCTTTCAGCGGAGATGGTTTTTGCCTGACCATGACATATATAACAAGAAAACCAATATGGACATCGATGGAATGATAGTTTCGGAATGCAAGTAGTGCCAATTATAATGTTTTAGGGAGCAGGATCATTATTGTCATCAAGCACCACCCACTTAAATATTGGGATGTGGATCATAGTTTTTCTTGGATTACTGGTGGAATGAAATTTTTAGTTAATTTCTTTGTGCATATAAGTTTAATCAAAGTGGACCTATGATGAACAGCAAGACAGGTTTAGAATGATACTTGTGTGTTTCCCCATCATTATCGATAACTTATTTTAACATGATGATGTCTGCTTGTTGCTGCACATGGACCTTAATGAAAATAAAACACTGAATTCTGCATTTTGGTTACCAGAGATCAACCAAGTTGAGCTTAATAATACATTATAATTATTTCATTATTTCTTTCTGATTGTATTATTTTAGCTTTGCAGGACTTTAACTTCTCCTGTAGAACTTATTAAATGCTTAAGGTCCATCAAGGAGTATGCCTTCTCTGCATCCCCATATCCTGTTATCATAACTTTGGAGGACCATCTTACTCCTGATCTTCAGGCTAAAGTAGCTGAGGTAATTTCTTTTTTTTGCATAGTGGAAATTACTAATGATTTTCTTAGATAAAGTTGCAGCTGTAAAGTGAATCTTTTTTATTTAGATGGTCATCGAAACATTTGGAGACATGCTATATTACCCTGACTCAGAGTCTCCCAAAGAGTTCCTATCACCCGAAGCTTTAAAGAAAAGAATTATTATTTCCACCAAACCACCAAAAGAGTATCTTGAAGCTAAGAATGTCAAGGAAAACGATGGTGACACCAAAAAGGTGCAGGAATCAAATGAAGCATGGGGAATGGAGGTTCCTGATCTTCAAACCGAGCTTGAATGTGCTGATAAGGTACTCGATTTCTAGTAGTGTGATTCCTTTTTCCCCATACGGCTAGAAAATCCCAATTTCTTTGAAATATAATCCTCCATCATAATCAAAATGGTCAAACCGAAACCAATCAGGATGAAGATGCTGTGGATGATGGTGGTGGTAGTGATGATAATGATGATGATGACAATGATGACCAGAAAGTCCGACAGAGTTCACCACTTGAATATAAACGCCTTATCACTATTCGAGCTGGAAAGCCCAAGGGTCATATAACTGAAGCATTAAAAGTTGATCAAGAAAAAGTAAGGCGTCTCAGTTTGAGTGAACAAGAACTTGCAAAGGCAACAGCATCTTATGGTGCAGACTTGATAAGGCATGTTTTTTCATGTTTCTATTTCAAAAAGTTTGTTTGGATAACCTAGTAGATCCTTTTTTTTTATTGTTGATAAAGGAACATCTTTCCTTCTCATAAAAATTGCTTGCAGTTTGTTGATGTGTTTTTTTCTTTGTAGGTTTACTCAGAGAAATCTACTTCGGATATACCCAAAGGGTACACGTTTTACTTCTTCTAACTACAATCCATTTGTTGGCTGGATTCATGGCGCTCAGATGGTTGCCTTTAATATGCAGGTGAGCTTGGGGCATTTTTGGTATACTTATTGACTTTTCTAGTTTTATTATTAATCTAGATTCTTATTTTTAAGTCACAATTTTGAGAAGTTAGGAATTTATGATTTGTTTTCTGGAGTAACTGAACAAACACCACTGAATTTGATTAAAGACTCATGTGATGCAAAATTCACCATCTTCTTTCTGAGACTTGGAAAAAGATTGTTGAGTGCAGGAACAAGTTAGGTATTTATTTCCCAACTTAGCAAATGTATATATGTAACTGACCAATAATGTACCAAGCATACCTTTGATGCCACCGTACAACCTGTGGTAAGCTTTTTGTGTTGTAATATATTCTGTGCCTGTCATAATTTTATGTTTCTTTTGATAGGGATATGGAAGATCACTATGGTTGATGCATGGATTCTATAAAGCCAATGGAGGATGTGGATATGTAAAGAAGCCTGATTTCCTGCTGAGTACTGGTTCAAATAACGAGGTTTTTGATCCTAAAGCAATATTACCTGTAAAGAAAACCTTGAAGGTGTGAATCACTTTTTGTTGGTGGAACCACTTGTGGATTTCTTGCTATGCTTCTGTTTTCACTTTTACTGGATTTCAGGTTGTTTATTGTGTTCTTTTATTTTCTACAGGTCAAAGTATACATGGGAGATGGTTGGTGTATGGACTTTGAAAAGACTCATTTTGATCCATACTCCCCTCCAGATTTCTATACCAGGGTAATGATACAATAATATCTGCTTCGACTCCATGTTCATGAATACCACCATGTTTTTCTTAGCTTTCATTGTGGTGATGTACCAATCACTTCCTTGTATCCTGTATATTTATACTTCAATTGTTTGACTTCATTGATCTTAATTGCATACCTAATTGTTGGGATGTTTAAATATGAAAAGCAATAAGCAAATGGTTATCCTTCGACAGGTGGGAATAGCCGGAGTTCCAGCTGATACCACGATGAAGAAAACAAAGGCAATAGAGGATAACTGGATGCCTGTGTGGGATGAAGAGTTTGTTTTCCCCTTAACTGTGCCTGAACTGGCTGTGCTGCGGATCGAAGTACATGAATATGATATGTCCGAGAAGGATGACTTTGCTGGACAGAATTGCTTACCTGTATCAGAGTTGAAACCAGGGATCCGAGCTGTGCCACTTTTGGACCGCAAAGGAATGAAGTTTAAATCCGTAAAACTGCTCATGCGATTTGAATTTGCATAACATTATTGTTGGGTTGTAATATTGCGCTTGTGTTCTTTCAATACTTGTTTGTTAAATCTGTGAAGGTTGGGGATGTTGTGTTGTAATATAATGTCTTATCATAATCATTTTTTTTCCGGCTTGAGTTGAATTTACTAGTCTGCATAATGTGATGTTTGCGATGGGCTTATCGTGGCATCAGAGTTCTTGCCAAGTCATCCAAGGTTTGACTTGATCATATTTAAACTGTCATTGGTACCATTGGTGAATGTGGAATTTCATTCTCCACGTTTTCCAATCCTCTACTAAACTATTTCCTTGTCAATAAATAAATCATCAAATATTTTTTGATGCGTGAGACAGAATCTACTCATTCATGTTCTAACAACTTGTTTGCACTAATCATGGCACAGAATTCCCGATGCCTGTCCAGCAGAAAAATACAAGAGGAAAGTTATTAGAACATGTTGCCCCCTTACTTGTCCTACGCCCTTAGTGCTACTCGTCTTCAACATCACGTACGTCCATTTCCACCTTAATATGCAGAACGTATTGCATGCCCTAATGCATGCCTCAAGCAGTGCATCTTTTGGGGACACTTGCAGAGAGCAAGTGCAAAGGAACGTATATCATGGGTCCCCATGAACGAAGGTGGCAAAGATATGACAAGACCTGGTTGCCAAGGGAGAGAAAGGCATCATCTCTGAGGAAGCTGCATCATCCTCAATATTGCTTTAGTAGAAAGTTGAGTGGGAAGGCCCACCTCTCTCTCTCTCTCTCTCTCTCTCTCTCTCTCTCTCTCTCTATGTATATGTAAATCTATCTATCTACCTATATATATATGTGTGTGTGTGTGTCTTTCCCTTCATACCACATATTGGCAACTTATCAGAAAACAAAGATGACCACTTACAGAGTGTGCTTCTTCTTCCGGCTTCAGTACCGAGCGGCGTCTGGCAAGGCGCCGGAGGCGACACAGAACGTGTTCGGGCAGTAGTCGGAGGGAGGGGTGATGCGGGAGCAGGAGCTCCGGCGGTTCATGAAGGAGGTGCAGGGGGAAGCTGGAGCCGGCGTCAACGATGCCATCAAGGAGTCCAAGTACCTCAAAGAGTTGCAGAAGAAAGGGCTTTCCGTTGACGAATTCTACCGCTGCCTCTTCTCCGACGACAACGCCGCTCACCCCTCTTCTCCCGGGGTATGTGTTGTCTGTTCTTTATTCTCTCTGATATGGTCTCCATCCTTCTACAGATACTTTCTTTTTTATGACGATGATGATGAAATATGTGCTTTGTGATGATGAACACGAAATTTAGCGGAATACTATATATATATATATATATATATATATATATAACACATGAAAGACAGATTAATTTTCATCAACTTCCGGCATGAATCAATGACGCAACTCATAGATTAGCAAACTAAGATGGCGAGAACAGTTATTGTGCCTTTTGGAAAGATCAGTTGATAGGCACCTCATGCCTTTAACTTTATTTTTCTAAGTATTTTAATCTTTAATAAAAAGAACACTTCAGTTAATTTTATATATTTATCCCCAAATGTTGTGTTTGTTAATTGTTAGTGTAAAGATTCTGAAATTTTAATAGAAATTAATGCTTCATGGAATTGGTCAGTTCATGCTTTAAGATTCCAACTCTCTTTTGATTATTTTCTAATCATCGATGATCCATTGCTCAACATAATAACATATGCACACTTATAATAATAAATATGTCATTTTGTACCATAAGAAGGATATATATATATATATATATATATATATATATATATATATATATATATATATATATATATATATATATATATATATATATATATATATATATATATATATATATATATTCCAAGGGAGCAGGGCCACCCACGGAAGGAGGACTGTTGTGATCGCCTCCTTCCGTGCCGAACGCGGCCACCTCTGCCGCCTCCCTTGCCACGCCGGGGTGGCCCTGCTCCCCATGCCCCAAGCTCGTCAGTTCCCGCTGCTTCTGCGGGTGAGGGAGCCCTCAGGGTTGGACAGGGTTTTCTGGAGCGATGGACCGCGCAATGGAATGTTTGAATGCGGAAGGCAGGCGTGCGGTCGAGGCCGCCAATCGGCCACTTGGTTCGTTCAAGAAGCTAAAATTCCTGAAAAGAATCAGGACAATCGAACGTGCCATTAGTTTGTTCTAATTTACGCTTGATTTAGAAGTCTTTGTCATGAATCGAACTTTTACATTGCTAATAATGTCAGAAGAAGGAATAGTCTGCATCAGTATACATGATTAAATCGTCTGTTGCAAGATGCAGTGTATGCCTACATCGAAGGTTATGATTGTAGAGTTTAGCTTATGATTGATGTTCGGCTAAATCAGTGGCAAAATGTTGCACACCAAATGCTTGTTTATTTGCTCGTGAGAGCTTTTTTTATACACAACTTCTTCAATTACAAGCTTTATGAGATCAGATGTCAATTCTTAGTTGCTTTTAAGCCCAGCTTCCTCTGAGATTTGTAGATTGATAGGTAGTCTGATAATATGATTCATTTTTCTTTCAGGTCTACCAGGACATGACTGCCCCACTCTCCCATTATTTCATTTATACGGGCCATAACTCGTATTTAACAGGTAACCAACTCAGTAGCGATTGCAGTGATGTTCCAATCATAAAGGCTTTGCAAAGAGGGGTGAGAGTAATCGAATTGGATCTGTGGCCGAATGAAACAAACAATAATGTGGATGTTCTTCATGTGAGGTACTTGAACTGCACCTGTATAGTCAAACTGCAATATGACATTGGCTCATGTGATGTTGAGTGTATAATTGTAATAAACAACTTGTGTCTTCCTATAGTTATCTCTGCTCTTGAGAGTAATTGAATATTCAATTCTATTTTAGAGGTGAGGATAAACAATTGTGAAATTACGAGTTCATTTGATGTAGAAAATTTTAAAATTATATCATCCATTTCTTTTCTCTCTCCATTTCCAAAACCCTCAAGCACTCCTTTAAATTTTCAAAATTTTCTCCCTATATAACCATGTTTCAGTTGCCTCTGATGATAAGTTTTTGAATAAAAGATATACCTTAAATACTCCATCTAATTTTTTCTAAAATTCTCTCTTGGTTTGGTCATGTAATCCAACTGAAAAGGAAGAAGTAATTCTAACATTTAGAATCTCTTCTCCTGAAACAAAATTTAATTTTATGCCCAATTTTTTTCATCTTTACAATATCATCCTTGACATCCTTATCTACAAATATACCTACTTTGTTTCTATATTTGACCTTACGTGTGTACCAATTTTTATATATTGTATTACCGATCTTCCTAGATTTCCCCTTACCTACTTAGTTTCCTATAAACAAATTATATTATTTCTTCATTTATAATCATATCCACTAATGCTAACCCCTCCTCTGAAAGTGTTCTTATATTACATATTGCTAGCTTAATCCTGTGGTCTTGGACTAATTTCTTTATCTTAATACCAAGATCAAGGAAAAAGAGCATGAAGGGCAAAAAGTAGATGAAGAAGCATGGAGTGAAGAAGCTTCGGACCATGAAGTCATAACTAATGATGTCGGTACAAATTTCTTTGTTTCCTTCTTGGTAGTTTCTGCAGTCTGAAATTCAAATATGGATCTTATTCACTGACAAATTCAGCATGAACTAAATGAACATTATCAAGAAGAAGATCCTGAGGAGGGCGATGGAAAACCACCAATTGAATACAAGCGTCTAATAGCAATCACAGCAAAGAAAATGCAGGGTGACTTAACCGAGGCACTGAAGATTGATCCTCATAAAGTTACACGTCTTAGCCTAAGTGAACAAGCATTTGAGAAAGCTGCATCATCCCATGGAATCGAACTTATTAGGTATTGTAGAAGCAGGTCTTTCTTGGTTTATTTCTTATGTTTCTTACTGCTTATTTGTGTTATCATGCTTGATTCTGCAATTGAATCTCTCCTCTCTGATGAGTGTCTTGTGTTGTTTCTCATTGGATTGATTTTGTGTTTATGGGCCTAACGTAAAAGAGGTAAGACTAGGAAGCTGATTGATGATGTTTCCAGGTTCACTCAAAGAAACTTGTTAAGGATATTCCCAAAGGGCACACGTATTACTTCTTCTAATTACAAACCATTGCTTGGTTGGATGCATGGAGCACAGATGGTTGCACTAAACATGCAGGTATTTGTTTTGCTTCTATTGTACTTGGATCATAATTTACCCCTATAGGTAGGTTCATTCTAGGACGCTTACATAGTAGATGCTAGATAAAGAATGTCAGAGCTGGAGCTGATTCTAATTTACTATATCAGAATGGAAACCTTATCCTTATCCTGCAGTATTTAGCATTGTTGAGAAATTTTAATGGTTCTTTGAGATACAGTAGTTCTGCAAGACATCCCTTATTTCTTTTAGCGTTCCCTTATGTTATAATTGCATTTATGGTTTTCTTTGAATCTTATTTTACTTGTAGAGATTGTCCCAAAAATATTGAAAGTTAGATGTGCTGAATCATTTTCTGGAAATATTTGCCATAATCTCATGTTCTGTATTCTGTTCATCATACAGTTGGCTTTCCGATGACTTTTTAGCAAACATATCTACCGCTTTTCTTTCTTCAGACTCTTTTGATGTGAAATCTGTGATCTCTTTGTGAGACTTAATGCTGTGGAAGGGGCACCTGCAAGTTGGTTATAGATTCTATCCATTTAACCTCCTTGGGGTTACAAATTATCTATCATGCACATTATTGAGCACTCTAATCCATTCAATCCTTATTTATGTAGCTGGGCCTGCATAGATAAATAATTTTCTGTTGGCTTTAGCTGTAACTAGAAGTCTCGAAGATTCTTCTGCTTTCATCCATCATCTACACATTTATTGGAGCATGAAGTAGGATGATCGTATATGTTTGTGAAATTTATTCAAGGCTATATTTTTTGTAGGTTGGTTATACTGGCATATAGAGTATTTTGTTAATCTAAAACTCGGTTGTTTTGCCAGATTGCTTTGGTGTACGAGTTTGTTCTAATAAAATTCTCCACTGGCTTGTCCAAATTATATCACAAACTAATAGCTGATAGAAGAAGAAGAATATATTCAATTTTTATTCCATCATGGATATGAATATTGCACCACAGGGATATGGGAAACCACTCTGGTTGGTGCATGGTATGTTCAAAGCGAATGGAGGGTGCGGATATGTGAAGAAGCCAGATATACTGTTGAATGATAATCCAAATCAACTCTTTGAACCTGAAGCTACATTGCTACCAATGAAAACTTTGAATTCCCAGGTTTCTATCCACAAAACCCGAGCATTATTATCTCTAGCAACACTATCTATTATATTATGCCTAAGCTCTGATTGCTTCCCTATATATTATATTATATTATATATATATATATATATATATATATATATATATATATATATATATATATATATATATGCCCTGCTGACCCAAGCCAAGTTGGGCTCGAGAGTTGTGGCAGGGGAGGATCAACCAAAGAGAGAAAGAGAGGACACTGGAAAGGGTGGCCATGACTTGATGTTCTGTAGAAGGAACGAGACGAGTGATGAAGAGGAGTGCACAAGTGGGAGGGTGTTTATAGTAGGTTCGGAGTTTGGTTGGGTGGTCTCGAGGCTTCGCGTAGGCTGTCGTGTCGCCACCTGCATACGTATGGTTTGAAGGAGAAGCACCATATGCGTTGGAGCAAGTTGGGCTCAGCCGCACCAATGACTTGCTCCACGGCGGCGTGCCTGCCTTCGAAGGAGAAGCACCATATGCGTTGGTTTGGAGGGAACACCACGATTGCCGCTGAGGACACAACTGCATGCTGCGAAGAACACGTGCAGCGGAACGGGACGATTGCAGCTGAGGACCCAACTGCATGCTGCGAAGAACACGTGCAGCGGAACGGGGCGATTGCAGCTGAGGACACAACTGCATGCTGCGAAGAACACGTGCAGCGGAACGGGACGATTGCAGCTGAGGACCCAACTGCATGCTGCGAAGAACACGTGCAGCGGAACGGGGCGATTGCAGCTGAGGACACAACTGCATGCTGCGAAGAACACGTGCAGCGGAACGGGACGATTGCAGCTGAGGACACAACTGCATGCTGCGAAGAACACGTGCAGCGATCGTTCTCATGCATCGTCAAGCAAGACTGCTCGAGCACTAGGGACTGATCTAGTCAAGCAACGTAGCTCAGGCACTGGCTTAGCCGAGCAATTCTACTCGGGCCCATGTTTGGCCGAGCAGTTGCTTGGACAATAATTTAGCCAAGCGATAATTGACTGTACATAACTAGTCGAGCAAGCTTGCACGGGCACTAGGGACTGATTTGGTCGAGCAATGCAACTCGGGCATTGGCTTGGCCGAGCAATACTACTCGAGCTCATGTTTGGCCGACCAACTGCTCGAACAATGGCTGAACCAAGTAGGGGGTGAGCGAGCTAATTTATGCAAGACATCTTTGAGTGGAAAGTTTTTGAATTTAGGCTTTTGGAGGACATCATGAAATTTGACTTTGGCTTTGGCGGGAGTTTTGGTTTTGACCGGATCTTGGACCTTTTGGGTAGGATTTTTGAGCTTTTCTGCTTATCTTCCCGTCGCATAAACCCCCTTGCTAGGTTCATTTCACTCACTTGCTCTATGCTCTCCCTGATTCTCCTCCTCAGTTGTTTTCCTCCTCAATCGTTTAGTGGTTCAGATCTATCAGGATGTCTTCTTCCTCCTCTTCTTCTTTATCCAGTCAACGGGGCTTGAGGCCATAGCATCGACCTCAAGTGGTCTTTGGGGGAGGTAGTACGTCGTTGGGTGGGGCATTCCCAGTGAATGAGAAGGCTGTTCGGGCCCTTCAAGTCTCAAAATTGTTGTACGATTTCAATTCCATCGTGACCGAGGAATTGCTCGGCTACATTCGAGAGCGCTATAGCATCCTAGTCGGCTACGAGCTGCATGCTCCTCGGCTTGGGTAGCATGCCTACGACCCATTTCTGAATGGGTTTGGCTTGACGCCGGTTGCACTCGACTTGGGACTTCAGTTCCCCTTGCACCCTGTGATTGAGGCTTGTCACTCATGGTGGCAAATTTCATCGTTGTAGATGGCACGCAACTCATGGCGGTATCTGGTGGCCTTCCTCGGGGAGTGTTGAGGTGCAGGTATCACCCTGACCCTCTCACTCTTCTCTTCTTGTTTTCTTCTTTCCAAGGCCTGGGTAGCATGCCTACTTATCGTCTTGGGATGGTTTTAGAGTGAGCAAGGTTCCTTCGAATAACAAGGGGTGGAAGAGCCACTATTTCTTTATCAACTGTAGTTGGAGATGGGGGTTTGGTCTTCTATGGTCATCTCGGTCGATTAATAACTCTCCCTCGGGGTTGTCTAATGATGAGTATGTGCAGCTCGAGCACTTAAAGGAGATTCTTTCTTCTTCTCGGATGATTAGGAACATGACCGAGATGCGGTTGGTCGAGACGGGTCTTAGTCCTACTCCTCGAGGTGTGGCCCATGCTCATCCTCCTACTTTGGCTCTAGTTTACTTTATTACTATGTTTACTTTATTACTATCTTATCTTGAATTTCTTGGGTGGGCATGGTGAATCTCAAGGAGATGAAAGGGATGCCTCAAGCCCCACTGGCCTCTTGGCCTCCTCAATCGACTGCCCTTGCCTTGAAGGAGCTAGGTTCAGGAGCGTGACCAAGGAGCTTTAAGTAAGATCGACCACGCAAAAAGTCGAAGGTCAGGACTCGCAAAATGTCTGAGGCGACGACAGCGCAGGAGGATGTCGACCAATAGGGCAACGTGTATGGAGAAGGTTCTTGGGGCGCTACCCAAGGTGAGGAGGCCATTGGGAGTGCACGCATTATGGAGCGTGCTGCTCCCGAGGCAGAGTTGACGAGATCGGCTCGGTTGACGTCGATGCGGGACCTTTACATATCAAACTTAGAAAAAGTTCTCACATATTAAATTTGAAAAAGTTCTACACATAAACATTGGCTCCCAGCACTACTTCAACAATAGGATATTCGTTAAAAAAAAATCAGACCGAGGTTGTAGTTACTGAATTTGTGTACAAACGATATAAACTCGGTTGACCAAATAAGGAAGAAATTCTAGAGAAGATTAAAGTTTTACCCACCAGAACAACATGAAGACCCAAGAGTTACAACTAGGTCAAGCCTACGTGTTCCTTAGTCGTGCACTCGGTGTGTAGCCCTGAGGGTTCCACCTAGGCCGAGCCTACGTGCTCTCTAGCCATGCACTCGGTGTGAAGCTCCAAGAACTGCACCTAGGTCGAGCCTATGTGCTCCCTTAGTCGTGCACCTTGGCATAAATACTCGAGGGTTGCACCTAGACCAAGTTTACGCGTGTTAGTTATATGTGCCCTGTAAGCCAATCACATGAGTAATGACATGTGTAACACATTGTACACTCCCTTCGTTTATTATTATTTATTAGTATTTTTTCTCACTTTATGTTACTTGTTGCATATATTGTGGTGTTCATAAATCTGTACAATAGGAATCAGATCATGATAATGAAACCAATTTGCATTTAAACACAGATTCTAAATAATCTCAATCATATGTTACTCAAAATGGACATCGAGATAACAAAATAGATTGGTGCGTTATATACTCATCCATATGATGAAGGCGACTAGTCTTATAACTGCTCGTGTGGGGACACTAGGGACACTGTGCATATGCTCATTGGAAAACGAGTTCATTAATTGATCCACTCACGAAATGTTAAATGATTGATGATACCTCATTGTTAGGCAACAATTATGTTATCTCAATTATGTATATGGTCCTTAGACATGAGATACCAAGGATGTCCTATATGAGTATTCAACTCTTTAATACCAGACTTATAAGTATAAAAGTTTCAGATTTAGTACAATCGGTCATTGTGAGTGATAACCAACTTTACAAGGACAATTGAGTGTCAAGAGGGGATCATCTGCTCTCTCCACTCTCGGTGTCATGAGCGAAATATCTTATATATTCTTACTCAGGCGAATCCTTAGCTAGGATCATTCAAATTGAGAGAGTTTTCCGGGAGAATCTGATTAGAGTGAGATTCAAGTATATTTTGTATGGTCTAATAGCACAATGTCTGGTATACAGTCTCAGAGATATTAGATGGATGAGGGACTATAGATACATGGTAACTGAGGACAAATAGATCCAATTGATTAGATTCCCTTGTATCGTCTCACGACTACGACGTAGTGGCCTAGTACGTCATAGTTGATGAGTCGAGTGAATTATGGAGATAATAATTCATATAGTCAAAAGCAGTTCTAACAAATATGACTTACGACTAGCTTCATATTAGGCATAGAGGTTCACACACATATATTAGGTGTTATGACGAGTGGAGGTTCAAATATGAGATATCCGTTGAAACCCTTATCTTATTGAATATCCAATAAGCCATTGAATTATTGGATCTTATGGATGAGATCCAATAAAAGTCAATGAGAGATTATTGGGTAGAGATCCACTAATCGAAGAGGCTTGGATAGTTGGATGAAGATCTAATACCCAATAAGGCAAGATTCATGAACCATTAAGGTAAGTTTATATGGACCTCTATAAATAGGAGAAAACCAAAGGGGCATACACTAGACCCTTTTTAGTTGCCACCTCCTATACTCCTCTTTCCCTCTCCCCCTTATCTAATAGCCCCAATTCGAGAGCGTGTGAACAATAAGAAGGGTTGACCCCTTCTTAATCATGTGGTGCACGTGGAAAGGATGATTATGTAGCAATTTGATGAGCGTCTTCGCTGCATCTGCTATGTGGATCGTCGCCAAAGAATAGGGCAATTGACATCATTCATCCTCTCCCATAGATCTATAGGTTTTCATGGATATACGATCTCCCTAGGTAACATATCTTTTATATAAGTGTTGTTTTCGATTTTGCGAGTTTTTATGCACCAATCTTCGCATGACGATGAGAAACTATTTTTTGTGGGAAATCTGAGATTTTTATTTTTTTTGTTTTTCTACTATGCATGTGATGCTGCTCTAGGTTTCCCAACAATGCGCTCCTTAGTCGTGCACTTAGCATGAAGCCCTGAGGGCTGCACTTAGGCCGAGCCTATGAAGACCCAAGGGTTGTATCTAAGCCGAACCTACGCGTTCCCTAGCCATGCACTCGACATAAAGCCCTTAGGGTTGCACCTAGATCGAGCCTATACACTCCCTAGTCATGCACTCGACGTGAAGTCATGAGGGTTGCACCTAAGCCAAGCCTATGCACTCTTTAGTTGTGCCCCTTGGCATAAAGACATGAGGGTTGCACCTAGGCCAAGCCTACGCTCTCCCTAGCCATGCACTCGACATGAAACTCTAAGGGCTACACTTAGGCCAAGTCTATGCACTCCCTAGTCATGCACCTCAGCAAAAAGAACTAAGGGTTGCACCCTATACACTCCCTAACCATGCACCTCGGCATGAAGACCCAAGGGTTGCACCTAGGCCGAGCCTATGCACTAGTCATGCACCTTGATATAAAGACCCGAGGGTTGCACCTAGGTCGAGCTTATGTGCTCCCTAGCAGTGCACCTCGGCATGAAGACCTGAGGGTTGCATCTAGACCGAGCCTACGTGCTCTCTAGTTGTACACTTGACGTGAAGCCTCAAAAGTTGCACTTGGGTCGAGCCTTCACACTCCCTAGCCATGCACTTCGGCATGAAGAACCGAGGTCTGCACCTTGGATGGGCTAACATATTTTTTCAACAATAAGCAAGGAAGCCATGAAGAGAGACGCATAAAGGACACACCATGAATTCCCCTACGAGAGACGTGATACGCCTCTGTGGGGGAAGAAAATGATAGATGATATTCTGGTACCACCCAGCTAGCAACCACATCAGATCATACTTAGCACCACTCCAACCAAAGTAGCACACATATCTCAAAGCAGTGCGAAATGACACATATCGATTCAGGAACAATTGTGTTATAAAGCGATGTAACCCAGCTCCGAAGCGACACAAAGCAAAATCCACATCGTTTGGAATCACACGAAGCAACGCCCGAAAGTAAGGAGACAGCCCTGCATGGCACAAGATCAGAATAATCGCCCCAAAACAAACAAACCGCCTGCTTGAAATATCGACGAACACTAACAACCTACAAACAATCGATCCCCAGAGAGATATAAAAACTACCGCTAAGCAGATGCTAGAGAGGCAGTCAAGAGTCTCCCTATTCTTTACTCTCTCATTTACATAGCTGATGTTGTTATCTTCCTTCCTCTCCACCTTTCGCTGACTTAAGCATCATAGGGGTCGATCCAGGAAACCCCTAGTACTGACATGTTGTGCCGAGACTCAGGACTAAAAGCCCCTTATGGGTCCATCAGAAAACATCATAGGAGACGACGACCATGATTCTTCATCCCTTCTCCGTGAAGCCTTTCGTATGAATAACCACATAGATAATCTTATACTATCACAATCTAACTAAGTCATGCCCCTTTCGGAGCCCCAACATAAAGAACCACAACAGTTACATTCTGACGATATAACATATGAGGAGGGCAAGTGAACATAATCGTTGAGAGGGAAGAGTTGGAAGTTATTGTGATGCTGTGCTTTCTTGAGTTCTTCTCCTTTGCTGTGAGTGATGTCGCCGAGACAGCACATGGTGCAGTGTTAAAAAAAAGGTGGCTTTGCTTGTTTCCAACTACCGAGAATAGATTCAGCTCACCCTTTCAAACCTCTGATATGAAAGCTGAGTCCAGTGGGGACTGCTGGTGGTGGTGGGTTATCACCATCCAGAGAACCACGTCATCGTTCATTCACTCTCCACCGTCAGTATATCCATTAATTCCGCTCCAAATCCTCTTATCGTCTGCATTTGACACCAGCGAATCATTCATCATGCCATTACTCCATCTGCCACCTAATTATATACATATATCTAATAAAAACAAAGGAAAGAGAAAAAAAAAGGTGATCTGTATCTATGCCGGTTAGTGGCGGCTTTAATGCACCGTAAGGACCTTTCAGTCTCCTCTGGTGAGCAGCAGTGCTCACCGAGCTGCGAAACACCGTCCCGTCCTCTGGTGGGCCAGGCTAATGACATCAGCCCTGTGGAAGGGCGTTGTCGTTCTGATGCGATACGAAGCTATTTGCTGGATCGGCTCGCAACGCAGCGGTTACAGTCGGACACCAACGGCCTGCCCCACTTACAGGTCGCCACGTACGCACATCCGATGAGGTGAACCTAAACCGTCCATCTGACGATGCTGCCCATCCCGCGGCTAACATAGTTTGTGCCGACGTCAGAGTGGTCGTGTCCGAAGCGACGATGCACTCGAGGCGCATCGTCACCAAAATGTTGTCGTCGCATCTAACCGTTGGATCGTGAAGTAAGCAAATCGCAAGGCAGATTCGATGACGACGATACGATGAGCTCGAGCCCACGGTTCGCATATACCAGAATATAACCGTCTCGTCCCTCCCGTCCATGTGGTCCTTTCCACCGTAATCGGCGAGCGAGAATAAAGGGCGGAGTGGGCAATGGCAGTGGCGGCAATCGAGAACGGGGTCAGGAAGGCGACATCCCCGGGGGAGGAGCACCCGGGCAAGGCGTTCGGGTGGGCGGCGAGGGACGCTTCCGGACTCTTCTCTCCCTTCGCCTTCTCCCGGAGGTGAACTCCCCCCATCCGTTTTTCTCGATCCACGCCTTTCCTGTTGCCCTTTTCTGTCTTCGATCTCGTCACCACCTCCGGAGGAGTCTCGCTCGATGTACGGCGCACGCACGGCGACGGGGATGATCTCATGGTCTGCTTGTTTTTCCGACTTCTTCTTGATGATCTTCGATTTGTTCTTACGTTTCCTTAAAGAAATGTTTTTTATCGATCGTATTTTCTATATCTGTGAGTTTTCAGCAAGCGCGCCCTTGAGTCTGTCCCCTTATCATATCGAAGGAATCAGGTGGGAGAGACCGGTAGAGACGAGTCTTTCGTGAAGGAAGAAGGGAGAGGAGAGAGGAGAAGGAGATTCTAGCTGTCCTTACAGATCCATAGCGTTTTTTCATATCCAAAGACGATGCCCCCACAGATACGATAAAAGTTCTTTCCAAATGATATTAAAAGGTACTAAATTTAATTTATTGTTATTTGATTTCAATCGAAATTTTTTATGCGTTCATATAACAAATTATATAAAATACAATTGGTATCGAAGCCTAGTTTCTTAAAATCAAATATCTTAGCTCGTATATGTTATAGATCTTATTTAATCTGTTGCGTATCGGTTTGCGGACAACATGAGATTCTTTCTATTACGGTCTTTGAGTCAACAGCAACCGCACAAGCGATAGCCGCCCGCGAGCATAGGCCATGCCCAAGCGACGAGAACCCGCAGGCAGGAGCAGTGCCTAGGCGGTGGCCATCGTTTAGGGTTGGAAAAGGCAAATTATAGTTTTGCCCTTTTGAGATTAGGGTTTCTTTAATCACATTATAGGTACATCCTTATAACTTTTATTAATTCTATTTTAATCCTTTTGGTTGTAGAACGAAGAGTCATTGTCACAACCCAATGATATAAGCCCTAACAACTTTCAAGAGTAAGAACAAGAAACAGCAAAGTATCTAAATATGACTACCAAGAGAATTAAAAGATTAGGAACAAAGAATCCAGCAACGTACAGGTGTTCGTTCAATCCTTGGCTGGTTTCTTCGTGGCAGCCCTTGCATTGTCGTACTCGAACTTGAGCACGTTCGGGATGTGCGTCGAGTCCTTGATGTACAGGAATCTCCCGATCGCGCTCTCCTCCACTGCCGGAAAGAAGTCCACCAGCATCGTGTCCACGATCCAGTACCACCCGGCCCCGAGCAGCAGCCCCAGCGTCGATCCCGCGAGCACCTGACCGATAAATCAAATCATTCCCCTTATCACACAAAAGATTGAATCCTGGGCTGATCCGAGAGATGCGGGTGCCACCTGGGGGACGGTGTGGTAGCCGAGGTAGACGCGCGAGTAGAGGGTGAGGAAGGCGGAAGGCCACGGGAGGAGGGCGATGATGCGTCTAGAACTGGGGGAGGAGACGCCGACGCCGTTGATGAGGCAGAGGAGGGAAAAGTAGGTCGAAAAGAAGAACATGAACTGCGAGTGGCTGGAGGGCCAACCGTGGGAGTCGCAGACCTCGAGGACGGCGCACATCGACGAGGGGCGGGACTGCTGGATGGAGGATTTGATGAGCTCGTTGATGACCTGGGAGATAATGAGGCCGAGGGCGAAGCAGAGGCCCTGCAGTTCCCGCCGGAAGACGAAGTGGGAGATGAACCCACCAAAGCTGATGAAGACCGGGATCAGGGACACCCACGCCAGGAAGTGGCCCAGGGAGTCGCCCCGCGGGTACCGGACGTGGGTCAATGTAACCGCCTTCAGCGCCGCGGTCGGTGGATCCTCCATTTCCCCGGTGGCGACGGGACGAGAGCGAGGGTAGTGTATCTGCGGGCGGCGGCCGAGGGCGGAACGAAGGAAGGAAGGTGTTCGACCTTTTGATCGTGGATGCGTGTGGCGTGCAAAGATCGTGGATGGTCTCCGGGTTCAACGCGTACGTTACCAAATGTCATCAAAATTATCGAGTTCACCATCATCTTGCTCGTTCGTCTCCTTGGATACGATCATGATTGATACGATTGATACTGGAAGTCAAGTTACAGAAAGCCCGCAAGCGTCTGATTGTAATTACAGACCATCATGATTGATACGATCCACATGTTGGAAGTAAACTAAAGGGTATATATATATATATATATATATATATGTTGATATTTGAAACGACGAATGTGTCATATCAAAAAATAATGAAGTCACCGAAGTAAGAATAAGTTGAGGATGGACTAACGTTGCGTTTGAAACGTATTTATATTTTAATATATAATTAAAAGAAAAATATTTGAGTGACTGTACCATTATAAAATATTTAAAGTATTTCATAAATAATAAATACAAATTATATTTTTAATATGTATTAAATGTAGGTATTATTAGGTAAAATTATATTTCAAAAGTTCTGATAAATTTATTTTTCTAATGTTTTAATATTTATTTAAAAATAATAAATATTTTTATTTAAATTAATTAGTAAATGAATAAAATAAATAAATGTATGTATGTGTATATGTGTATATTTTTATAAAAAATTTTATATGACTCAAACATATAATAAATAATAAATATAATAATATAAATAAATATAATTTAAAAGTAAGTAAATAAAATTTTACTTCAGAAATTAGAAATCATCTTGAATTCTCACAAATTATTCTTGTAATCTTGTAAATTTTGATAATATTATAGTATATTTTAAAATTTTAATGCTATCATGAGATAATATCGGTATTTGATTATTTTTAATATAATAATATTCAGGTCAAATATAATTTAAAAAGTTATTATATATTAATTTATAATTAACAAATATGAATTAATCCTAATTCAAAATTGTTCCTAAACACGCCTTGGATGTAAGTGTCCCAACCCATCTCCGTCACTGAAACCAAAGGTCGGAGCTCTCCTATGTAGATAGAGGCAGGGAACACGGTTTTTCTCCACTCGGTTGGGTCTTCGTCTCTTACATAAGCCACGTGGACATGTGGGCATATTTATTGGACCGAGTTATGTGTTCCCTGCCTTAAAGCAGATAGGAAATCACATGTGAGGAAATAATTAAACAAAGTAGTATGGCATATCCATATCATTATTCCTCTGACGGAGACGCCCATCGACGGGGGGAGGGCGACCGTTCCGATGATTAACACGCGGCTAATTTTCGATGCTACTTAGTCTCTCTTCCTCTCTGTTCCCGACCACAATATTCTTCTTCGAACCCCCGAAGAAAGCCCAAGTCAGGTCAGTGACATGGAGAGCTATAAGTGCTGCCTCTGCTTCACGAGGTGGAGGCGCAACCATCGGCGGACGTGAGGGCCGCCTTTGACGCCTACTTCGATGGCGGGACGCACATGACCGACGATGTTGAGCGAGTCGAGGAGTGTGCCCTCGAGCTCCGCCATACATAGTTTTTGTTAGCATAAAATATTTAATATATTATATAAATATAAAAAATATTTTATATATATCAAATAACATTAGATATGATTTTATAATATGTACCTTTAGATGTTATCTGGAAAAGATTTCTATGTGGTTTGTAAGGGCATCATTTTTATGTCCAAAATCACTGTCAATATGCAAAGAGAACTAGACTCTCATTCTCCTCTCTTTTTATTTTTTCATATGACCACTTAGATTGATGGTTCAGGGAAATTGAGAGAGAAACTATAATATCTCAATTTTGTTGTTTATGAGATGTATAGCATGCTTCATCTAGTCCCAAGAGGCCTTGTATATTTATAGACGAGAGTAGAGGATTTATGAGAAATTATTAAGAGAATTCCTCACATCAAAAATATCCCATAAGGAATCCTATTGTAATATAAACTTTTTTTTATTGGTCAATCTCTTTAATTGTATTAGTTCTATTATATATCTTATCCAATTATAAAGAACCATAAAATCTAACAGTTTTTTCATTGCAAGCACTTTAAACTCATATTCTAGATGACTTTCATTACTACTTTTTTTTTTTTAGGAGCTCAACCCTCCCTTCATATCTTATATACCTTTCTGCTTGATTGTTAGATAAACAAATTTGTCTCTTTTAGTTATCTTAGAAAATATTTTCTCGTGTTATTAGGTGTTTGATTGATTGTCTAAAAGATGATTAATTCATCATCTTATATATATATATATATATATATATATGGACTCATCAAGGGTGGATCCTCTAGTGCTCGTTTCGGAACCTCTGACATCCACCTGCCTTATGCTCATTGAACCGATCAAAGTACTCTGTGTAGCCAGCTTCCGAGAGCACACCTCGGGTGAGATCAGGGGCGCTTAGCTTCTCGATTCTGTATTGGCTCACACGGCTGTAGCGACGCGCACTCATCCATGGTTCACCTATTCCCTGCTGACCCAAGCCAAGTTGGGCTCGAGAGTTGTGGCAGAGGAGGATCAACCAAAGAGAGAAAGAGAGGCCAATGGAAAGGGTGGCCATGACTTAATGTTCTGTAGAAGGAACGAGACGAGTGATGAAGAGGAGTGCACAAGTGGGAGGGTGTTTATAATAGGTTCGGAGTTTGGTTGGGTGGTCTCGAGGCTTCGCGTAGGCTGTCGTGTCGCCACCTGCATGCGTATGGTTTGAAGGAGAAGCACCATATGCTTTGGAGCAAGTTGGGCTCAGCCGCACCAATGACTTGCTCCACGGCGGCGTGCCTGCCTTCGAAGGAGAAGCACCATATGCGTTGGTTTGGAGGGAACACCACGATTGCCGCTGAGGACACAACTGCATGCTGCGAAGAACACGTGCAGCGGAACGGGACGATTGCAGCTGAGGACCCAACTGCATGCTGCGAAGAACGTGTGCAGCGATCGTTCTCATGCATCCTCAAGCAAGACTGCTCGAGCACTAGGGACTGATCTAGTCAAGCAACGTAGCTTAGGCACTGGCTTAGCCGAGCAATTCTACTCGGGCCCATGTTTGGTCGAGCAGTTACTTGGACAATGATTTAGCCAAGCGATAATTGACTGTACATAACTGGTCGAGTAAGATTGCACGGGCACTAGGGACTGATTTGGTCGAGCAATGCAGCTCGGGCACTGGCTTGGCCGAACAATACTACTCGAGCTCATGTTTAGCCGAGCAACTGCTCGAACAATGGCTGAACCAAGTAGGGGGTGGGCGAGCTAATTTCTGGAAGACATCTTTGAGTGGAAAGTTTTTGAATTTAGGCTTTTGGAGGACATCATGAAATTTGACTTTGGCTTTGGCAGGAGTTTTGGTTTTGACTGGATCTTGGACCTTTTGGGCAGGATTTTTGAGCTTTTCTGCTTATCTTCCCGTCGCCCTACTTGGGAGTTTGGGTTTGCGCACTCCTCATGAGCCATTATGACAAGGTGAGCTGTCCTCTTCTTGGGAGGCGAGGTTGCTTCGGGTGATAGAGCTTTCTTTATAAACCCCCTTGCTAGGTTCATTTCACTCACTTGCTCTATGCTCTCCCTGATTCTCCTCCTCAGTTGTTTTCCTCCTCAGTCGTTTAGTGGTTCAGATCTATCAGGATGTCTTCTTCCTCCTCTTCTTCTTTATCCAGTCAACGGGGCTTGAGGCCATAGCATCGACCTCAAGTGGTCTTTGGGGGAGGTAGTACGTCGTTGGGTGGGCCATTCCCAGTGAATGAGAAGGCTGTTCGGGCCCTTCAAGTCTCAAAATTATTGTACGATTTCAATTCCATCGTGATCGAGGAATTGCTCGGCTACATTCGAGAGCGCTATAGCATCCTAGTCGGCTACGAGCTGCATGCTCCTCGGCCTGGGTAGCATGCCTACGACCCATTTCTGAATGGGTTTGGCTTGACGCCGGTTGCACTCGACTTGGGACTTCAGTTCCCCTTGCACCCTGTGATTGAGGCTTGTCACTCATGGTGGCAAATTTCATCGTTGTAGATGGCACGCAACTCATGGCGGTATCTGGTGGCCTTCCTCGGGGAGTGTTGAGGTGCAGGTATCACCCTGACCCTCTCACTCTTCTCTTCTTGTTTTCTTCTTTCCAAGGCCTGGGTAGCATGCCTACTTATCGTCTTGGGATGGTTTTAGAGTGAGCAAGGTTCCTTCGAATAACAAGGGGTGGAAGAGCCACTATTTCTTTATCAACTGTAGTTGGAGATGGGGGTTTGGTCTTCTATGGTCATCTCGGTCGATTAATAACTCTCCCTCGGGGTTGTCTAATGATGAGTATGTGCAGCTCGAGCACTTAAAGGAGATTCTTTCTTCTTCTCGGATGATTAGGAACATGACCGAGATGCGGTTGGTCGAGACGGGTCTTAGTCCTACTCCTCGAGGTGTGGCCCATGCTCATCCTCCTACTTTGGCTCTAGTTTACTTTATTACTATGTTTACTTTATTACTATCTTATCTTGAATTTCTTGGGCAGGCATGGTGAATCTCAAGGAGATGAAAGGGATGCCTCGCGCCCCACTGGCCTCTTGGCCTCATCAATCGACTGCCCCTACCTTGAAGGAGCTAGGTTCAGGAGCGCGACCAAGGAGCTTTAAGTAAGATCGGCCATGCAAGAAGTCGAAGGTCAGGACTCGCAAAATGTCTGAGGCGATGACAGCACAGGAGGATACCGACCAATAGGGCAACGAGTCTGGAGAAGGTTCTCGGGGCGCTACCCAAGGTGAGGAGGCCATTGGGAGCGCACGCATTAGGGAGCGTGCTGCTCTCGGGGCAGAGTTGACGAGATCAGACTCAACAAAGGGCTGACCCATGGAATAGTGGGCGCGAGGGCTACCATCAACTTAATGCAAAAACGAGGAGCGGAGCAACTTGGGTGTAACTTGACAAAGTACCCAAGCCGCATGAAGGGAGTCGACATAGTAGATGGAACATGGAGCGGAGGCATAGAGCTTTCCTTGGGCAGAGGTCAAGGACATAAACTCTTATAGAGGCAAGAGTAGGATTATATCGTTCCATGGGTCCTTTATGTTGATGTAGCGGACTCGTATTGCATGGTGCCAAAGACGAAGGGAGCTTCTGGGCACATGCACCTTATCTCGAAGAAGCATTTGATGGAGGAACTGAGGCGACTCAGCTTGCAGAGGCGAAGTTGGGTTCAGAAAGCCTTGGCACGGGGCAAGAGGACGTAGAGGTGGGTACTCTTAAAGAATATGCCACAGTGCTGCCATTCAAGTTGCCATGAAAGGAGTGGTGCGCAACGGAGATTGTGCTGGTAGGGGCAGAGGCCCAGGATTCAGACAATAGTGCACCAATTCCAGTGAAGACGGTGGACTTCGGGAACTACTAGGCGATGAACTATCCTAGAGCGATACTTCGTCTAGGTATGACCTGAGAGCGGGTGGACGAAGGTCGATTGTCAAAAGAGCGAACAAAATCGAAGTTGGAAGAGGCCCTGCAATGTGTTGGCAGAGACCACAAATGGAGGGACCACAATTCGAGTTCATCCCACAAGGATCAGAATGCAGGAGCTACTGGCAGCTCCACTTCGGTGAACAACACGACGACAAGAAGGGCTATGGTACCGCAGAGGCGGGTCTTCCGTGCGTGCATCGAATTTTGCATCGGATGAAAGCCTTGGTCATCAGCATATGGGGGCTGTGTTCCACAAAGGAAAAAGTTTGAATGTAAGTACCAGTGAGTCCCATGAGAGGGACTTGATCATGCAGAGGTATGATCGAAGCAGCTGGAGAGTTGGACTGCTCCAAAGCCTATATTTGCTTAAGGGAGCCCGACAAGTCAGAGGACAAGGTCGAGTAAGCGAACGTTGCTACCAAGAAAGCTAAGGAGAATAGAATCGGTGCAAACCCTATTACGTAATGGCAGAGGCTATGCATGGGAGTTGCAGTCTGTTTTTCCATCGACCAAAGGGAGCTGCTTGGAGAACACAGAGGTGTTGAAGCAAGGGATCGAAAATGGCGAGGAAGCGACGATGAGTCCAAAGGGACTTAGCTACCCAAAATCAAGCATCAGTTAGAATGGTGGTGGACTCGAAGGAGTGTCACAGAGACATATCTATTGATCGTGAAGAAAAGAGAGGTAGATGCGGGGTGATGGATAGTAGGGCCATGGGCATGACAGCGCCATGGTACCGCAGAGGCGAGACTTCTGTGAAAGTCATTGATCCCTTGCTCTCATGGAGAGAGAGCGCTTGGTCATGAAAGGGGCCAAGGAGGTGGAGCATGCAGAGGCAAACTCCAAGTACCGAGACAAGGCTAAAGGGCAGAGGCCGAGGAACTTCGTAAGACCAGTGTCAATGAGCTTCTCATCAAGATAGCCAAAAGTGAAGGACTTTGGGTCATGTAAGAGTGCATGACCAAGGAACAAAGCAGGCAATACACGGTGCTATACCTTTGTTACTCAGTGGAATAGGCGACAGGGTTGATGGAGAAGACGGTACAATCCCAGAGGCGACCAAAACTATTATAGGCTTACTCCAAGTTGGGGTGAAAACTTCCTGCATTCCAGAAGTTCGATGGTATTGAGAAGGTGAATCACAGTAGCTAACTCAATGCAAGGAGTGCAAACACTTCGAGTGCTTCAGAAGTGTGAGCAAAGAGCAAGCGAAGACCAGTAACCAGCTCAATGCATGGAGTACAACTCTTGAGGAGGTGGGCAAAGTCAAGTAACCATTGTCTTCTCAACTCTTAAGAGAATGGGCGAAACCGAGTAACACAATTCTCTTATCTATCTAGTAGAGGAGCTCTGCACAGGTTCAAAGACCCTTCGAAAATATTAGAAGATAATAGTTGTCAAATCCTCACCTATGGTGATCAATGCTACTGAGAGTAGATTATCCACTTCATTTCCCAACAGAATGCCAATCGAAAGCGGAAGTGATGCGAATCTACTTGGAAGTGACAACTAAGTGAAAGAAGAGTCGATGAGCAAATTTTGTAGAGGAAGGACCCAAAACTTCAGAAGTTTACGAGGCGATACTCGTTAAAGCTCCAACAAGCATCCACCTAGTTCAAGCAACATGAGCCATTTGAGAGACTGGTGCATAATAAGGATGGTCTTTTCCTTCATCTGGAGGATCCGCAGGAACTAATAAGGATCAACACAACTCAGCCAACCCCACACTAAAGTCAGAGACATTGGCGAGTTGAAGCAGCATGGCGGATCAAAGGTTCGACTACTAAAAAAAAAATAGCAGCGGAGAGCAGTTGGGAGCCAAGAGGCGCATTGCAGCTAGAGTAGAAGATTGAAGACTCAGCAAAGGCGAGGAGTTGCAGTGTCGGCAAAGGCTTCAACGAGGATGTCGAAGGAATAAGTGGGGGAGAATGTTACGGACAAACTTCAAAACAGGATATTTGATGTAATGCTTATGTATGTCCATGTCTTTTGGTATGTTCATGCTTTGCACAGCATGTAGAGGGACGACCAAAGGCTTAATAGTCTCATTTTAGTTTCGGTCTATAGTGGACCATTTTACCCCTTTGTTGTGCAACCGTTCAGAGCTTGTAAAGTTTGTTTGTAATTTGCATTAGCTAAGAAGTGTTTACGGAGATGATTGCTTGTGGATCCCGAGTGAGGCATTTTCTCTAACCCGTTTTCTCTTTTGTAGGTCCTAAGGGACCATGGGAGGTTTCGGGGAGGCTGACTTTTGTGGATGGACACGCAAGGGTGCCACACGACTTAGGAAAAATAAGCTAAGTCCGTGACAGTACGCCACCTTACTAATTATTTCCTCCGTCTCTCAATAACTAGGGTTCCTTAGACGGAGAATACCTAAGCTAATGCACTGGCAAAATTGGCATCTACATGGATGATAGGCGTAAACCTCCCAAGGATCAAAACACTCACCTCTCTGACTATTAGAACCAAGGGCAGCGCCATGATAGGAGATGCATCAAACTGGGTAGAAGAAATCCTTCGCTATAAAAGGGATGAAACGCTCCCGATCGATCGAGATGCATCCTGATGAAGTAACCAAGCATGGTATATGAGATCAATGAGCCATGTGGACATGTGAGCATATTTATTGGACCGAGTTATGTGTTCCCTACCTGAGAGCAGATAGGAAATCACATGTGGGGAAATAATTAAACAAAGCAGTATGGCATATCCATATCATTATTCCTCCGACGGAGACGCCCACCGACGCGGTGAGGGCGACCATTCTGATGATTAACACGCGGCTAATTCCCGATGCTACTTAGTCTCTCTTCCTCTCCGTTCCCGACCACAATGTTCTTCTCCAAACCCCCGAAGAAAGCCCAAGTTAGGTCGGTGACATGGAGAGCTACAAGTGCTGCCTCTGCTTCACGAGGTAGAGTGAGGCGCAACCATCGGTGGACGTGAGGGCCGCCTTTGATGCCTGCTCCGATGGCGGGACGCACATGACCGACGATGTTGAGCGGGTCAAGGAGTGTGCCCTCGAGCTCCGCCATACACAGTTCTTGTTAGTATAAAATATTTAATATATTATATGAAATATAAAATTAATATTTTATATAAATCAAATAACATTAGATCTGATTTTATAATGTGTACCTTTCAATGTCATTTGAAAAAGATCTTTATGTGATTTGTAAGAGCATCGTTTTTATATCCAAAATTACTGTCAATATGCAAAGAGAACTAGACTCTCCTTCTCCTCTCTTCTTATTTTTTCACATGACCACTTAGTTTGAGAGAGAAACTGTAATCTCTCAATTGTATTGTTTATGAGATGTGTAGCATGCCTTATCTAATCCCAAGAGGTCTTGTATATTTATAGGCGAGAGTAAAGGATCTATGATAAATTATTAGGAGAATTCCTCCCATCAAGAGTATCCCCTAAGGAATCCTATTGTAATATGGACTTTTTCTTATTGGTCAATCTTTTAATCAAATTAGTTCTATTATATATCTTATCCAATTATAAAATATCATAAAACCTAACATCTTTTCCATCGCAAGCACTTTAAACTCAACTCATATTCTAGATGACTTTCATTACTACTTTTTTTTTAGGAGCTCAACCCTCCCCTCATATCTCAGATACCTTTCTTCTTGCTTGGCTGTTAGATAAACAAATTTGTCTCTTTTAGTTATCTTGGAAAATATTTTCTCGTGTTATTAGGTGTTTGATTGATTGTCTAAAAGATGATTAATTTATCATCTATTTTTGTCATGGTTTAGTTTCTACTTGACAATAGGAACTCTCAATAAGTATATATATATATATATATATATATATATATATATATATATATATATATATATATGAATGACTGTTTTGTCTCAGGAATCAGGTCGATCACAATGTGGCATATGTGTATAGATTAAGCTTGCTTATCCACATTATGCTTTGGCAAAAACATTTTGAATTGTAATCTTTTGTGTGAATGTCAGTTGATCCGATCGAGAAAATGAGCTTTGCTCTCATGTCATTTTCTCTTTTATCAGAATCTGGCACACTTACGTCATGGGAAAAGAAAGTAAAAGAGGGAACATTCACATATTTTTTGATGTGTGAGACAGAATCTACTCATTCATGTTCTAACAACTTGTTTGCACTAATCATGGCACAGAATTCCCGATGCCCGTCCAGCAGAAAAATACAAGAGGAAAGTTATCAGAACATGTTGCCCCCTTACTTGTCCTACGCCCTTAGTGCTCGTCGTCTTCAACATCACGTACGCCCATTTCCACCGTAATATTCGCCTCACTTTCATGCATTCCATGGAGTCTACAAGATTGCCAAGTGTGTGGCCTATTGTACGCGAAATAGCCCTTTATTGAAGAGAACTATCCAAAGCGATAAGATCGACCTCAAAGTAGTCCAATGGTCCAAGTACGTGTTATTCCTTTTGCATAATGTCTTTTGGTACCTCCCAATCCTACTCTACACCTTGTACTAGTCCAATGCACAAGCAAAATCGTTGACCCAGGTAGATCCCACTCGATTCGAACCATAAACATCCCCTCTCTCAATCAAGCATGCACTGATTCATTCCCATTCGAAGAGAAACGCTTGATGCATATTTGTTTCGGGTTTGAAGAGATGTGATCGATACAACAAGGAAAGGTCGCAGGTTCTTCTCTGCGGATGAAGCAAACCCTAGCACAAGGGTATATGAGTTATGCCCTTTCAGCTTGCTTCGCATGAAACCTAGGCACCTTGTCACAGCTTTGCCAACTGGGAGAAGCATGATATCGAGAGTACAGAGAATCTAGGAAAGAGAGCATTGTTTGCAGAACGCATTGCATGCCCTAATGCATGCCTCAAGCAGTGCATCTTTTGGGGACACTTGCAGAGAGCAAGTGCAAAGGAACGTATATCATGGGTCCCCATGAACGAAAGTGGCAAAGATATGACAAGACCTGGTTGCCAAGGGAGAGAAAGGCATCATCTCTGAGGAAGCTGCATCATCCTCAAGCTTGCATGCAAGCCAATGTAGTAGAAAGTTGAGTGGGAAGGCCCACCTCTCTCTCTCTCTCTCTCTCTCTCTCTCTCTCTCTCTCTCTCTCTATGTATATGTAAATCTATCTATCTACCTATATATATATATATGTGTGTGTGTGTCTTTCCCATCAAATCACATAATGCCAACCCTTCAGCAAACAAAGATGACCACTTACAGAGTGTGCTTCTTCTTCCGGCGCCAGTACGGAGCGGCGTCGGGCGAGACGCCGGAGGCAATACGGGAAGTGTTCGAGCAGTACTCGGAGGGAGGGGTGATGCGGGAGCAGGAGCTCCGGCGGTTCATGAAGGAGGTGCAGGGGGAAGCTGGAGCCGGCGTCAACGATGCCATCAAGAGGTCCAAGTACCTCAAAGAGTTGCAGAAGAAAGGGCTTTCCGTCGACGAATTCTACCGCTACCTCTTCTCCGACGACAACGCCGCTCACCCCTCTTCTCCCGGGGTATGTGTTGTGTGTTCTTTATTCTCTCTGATATGGTCTCCATCCTTCTACAGATACTTTCTTTTTTATGACGATGATGATGAAATATGTGCTTTGTGATGATGAACACGAAATTTAGCGGAGTACTATATATATATATATATATATATATATATATATATATATATATATATATATATATATATATATATGATTTTTTATAAATTTTTTTCCCAAATAGCATCTCTGTTTTTATTTTTTTCTTCTTAACTTAGTGTCTATAATTTTAAAAATATCATTCCTTCTCGATAACTTTTTTTACTTATTATCTTCATTGCCTTTGCCACATTGGTATCATTCATCCTTTCTCGCCTAATAAAACAATAATAAAAGTAATAGACGAGAAAAAATTGGCAATGTTAACAGGACGAAGATGATAACTAAGGAGAAAAAAAAAGATATTTTTGAGATTAAAAACCTAAGAAAAATATTTTAAAAAAAGAAAGATAATATTAATTTTCATCAAACTTCTGGTACATATAACGAATCAATGACTCAACTCATAGATTAGCAAACTAGGATAGGGAGAATAGCTATTGTGCCTTTTGGAAAGATCAGTTGATAGGCACCTTATGACTTTAATTTTATTTTCTAAGTATTTTAATGTTTAATAAAAAGAACACTTCAGTTAATTATATATTTATCCCCAAATGTTGTGTTTGTTAATTGTTAGTGTAAAGATTCTGAAATTTTAATTGAAATTAATACTTCATGGAATTGGTCAGTTCATGCTTTAAGATTCCAACTCTCTTTTGATTATTTTCTAATCATTGATGATCCATTACGCAACATAATAACATATGTACTAACAATACATATGTCATTTTGTACTTAAAGAAGGATATATATATTCCATGGGAGCAGGGCCACCCACGGAAGGAGGCCTTTTGTGATCGCCTCCTTCCGTGGCGAACGCGGCCACCGCTGCCTCCTCCCTTGCCACGCCGGGATGGCCCTGCTCCCCATGGTGAGGGAACCCTCAGGGCTGGACAGGGTTTTCCCGAGCGATGGACCGCGCAATGGAATGTTTGAATGCGGAAGGCAGGCGTGCTGTCGAGGCCGCCGATCGGCCACTTGGTTCGTTCAAGAAGCTAAAATTCCTGAAAAGAATCAGGGCAATCTAACGTGTCATTAGATTGTTCTAATTTACACTTGATTTAGAGGTCTTCGTCATGAATCGAACTTTTACATCGCTAATAGTGTCAGAAGAAGGAATAGTCTGCATCAGTATACATTATTAAATAGTCTGTTGCAAGCTGCATTGTGTGCCTACATCGAAGGTTATGATTGTAGAGTTTAGCTTATGATTGATGTTCGGCTAAATCAGTGGCAAAATGTTGCACACCAAATGCTTGTTTATTTGCTCGTGAGAGCTTTTTTATATACAACTTCTTCAATGACAAGCTTTATGAGATCAGATGTCAATTCTTAGTTGCTTTTAAGACCAGCTTCCTCTGAGATTTGTAGATTGATAGGTAGTCTGATAATGTGATTCATTTTTCTTTCAGGTCCACCAGGACATGACTGCCCCGCTCTCCCATTATTTCATATATACGGGCCATAACTCGTATTTAACTGGTAACCAACTCAGTAGTGATTGCAGTGATGTTCCAATCATAAAGGCTTTGCGAAGAGGGGTGAGAGTAATCGAATTGGATCTGTGGGCGAATGAAACAAACAATAATGTGGATGTTCTTCATGGGAGGTACTTGAACTGCACCTGTATAGTCAAACTGTAATATGACATTGGCTCATGAGATGTTGAGTGTATACTTGTAATAAACAATGTGTCTTGCATGAGTGAAACAATCATAAGACTTTGCAAGGTTTAAGTAATATAATCACATGAAGTAAGTTTGCCTATTACTGAAAAAGCTAGACAAGTAGTGGTATGTGTTGGTATGCTATCATGAAGCTTCCACAGGAGAGAACATTCTCCTCTTTTTTTCTCTGCTACTGTTGACATTTGTGCCAGTTTCCTAGATGGAAGCATTAGATCTAGGCCTACATCATTACATAACCTTTATGATGTGAGAAACTTGTGAAATATGTACCCTTTGATCATGTCAACAGAACTACATCCTAGGCATCAGCTCAAAGAAAAAAGAAGACCTAGATATAGAGTGATAGATATATGCAGACTTTTCTTATGTACATACGGATATATCTGCAAGAGATGAACTCTTCTGAGTGGCCCAAGGCCAGGGTCTAGATTTCCTCATATATGTCAAGTGAGAACTGGAGACAATAAAAAGGAGAAAAAAAAAAAAAACTCTCAAGTGATCTTGCAATGAAAAATTTTATATATTTCTTGAAATTTAGCTTACAAATTTTGATTTTCAATGGCACCTTATAGTTGATCCAAGAATTTTTATATCTGCAGCATTCATCAGTTTATCATCTGTTATACTTGTTGTCTGGAGGCATAAATAATATGATCTTGGTGATTTATGGATGTTTTTCAAGAATTGTACTTGTAAAACTTTTTACTTATAACTGTAGGACACTGACTACTCCTGTCAAACTTACTAAATGCTTGAGAGCCATTAAGGAACATGCCTTTGAAGCATCTCCATACCCAGTCATAATTACTCTTGAAGATCATTTAACTCCAAATCTTCAAGCTAAAGTAGCTAAGGTAGAATATTATTTTCTCTCAACACTGCATGCTTTACTTCTAAATTATACTATCTGATCATTGTATTTCGCTTCTAGATGTTAACTAAAACTTTTGGAAACATACTGTATACTCCAACGTTGGAATCTCTAGAAGTATTTCCTTCACCGGAAGAGTTAAAGATGAGGATTATGATTTCCACTAAACCACCAAAAGAGTACCTTGAATCCAAGACAACGATGACATCACCGACAGCGGCAACAAGCCACAAAGTCCCAACTATTTGTGATAGGCTGTTTTATCCCATCACCAAGTTTTTTGTAAGGCAATGTCTCTAGTTAAACTAAGAATATTCAATTTTTTTTATTGTTTCTAGTAAAGTTTTCTTAAGTCTTCCTTTATCTGTATTTGCAATAGCAATTCTAGTTGTCTCGCATTGTCTCATTATATTATCTATCATTAGATTTTAGATGATTCTCTTTCATAGCTTTGTACATTATCTTTAGAATTCTATCATCTAGTTTTAGTAAAACTATCTTTGTCTTTGTTTAATTGATATCTCCTAAATCATGTTTTTGAAACCATTGATCTGTATTGATTAGTCAAACTTTTGTTAGATATAATTTTACAATCTCTATGAGCAACTGTATCTTTCCAGTGAGAAAAAAATAACTATAGTTATATCTGCTCTTGAGAGTAATTGGATATTCAATTCTATTTTAGAGGTGAGGATAAACAATTGTGAAATTATGAGTTCATTTGATGTAGAAAATTTTAAAATTATATCATCCATTTCTTTTCTCTCTCCATTTCCAAAACCCCGCTCCTTTAAATTTTCAAAATTTTCTCCCTATATAACCATATTTCAGTTGCCTCTGATGATAAGTTTTTGAATAAAAGATATACCTTAAATACTCCATCTAAATTTTTCTAAAATTCTCTCTTGGTTTGGTCATGTAATCCAACTGAAAAGGCAGAAGTAATTCTAACATTTAGAATCTCTTCTCCTAAAACAAAATTTAATTTTATGCCCAATTTTTTTCATCTTTACAATATCATCCTTGACATCCTTATCTACAAATATACCTACTTTGTTTCTATATTTGACCTTACGTGTGTACCAATTTTTATATATTGTATTACCGATCTTCGTAGATTTCCCCTTACCCACTTAGTTTCCTATAAACAAATTATATTATTTCTTCATTTATCATCATATCCGTTAATGCTAACCCCTCTGAAAGTGTTCTTATATTACATATTGCTTTGCTAGCTTAATCCTGTGGTCTTGAACTAATTTCTTTACCTTAATACCAAGGAAAAAGAGCATGAAGGGCAAAAAGCAGATGAAGAAGCATGGAGTGAAGAAGCTTCGGACCATGAAGCCATAACTAATGATGTCAGTACCAATTTCTTTGTTTCCTTCTTGGTAGTTTCTGCAGTGTGAAATTCAAATATGCATCTTATTCACTGACAAATTCAGCATGAACTAAATGAACATCATCAAGAAGAAGA
Source organism: Musa balbisiana (assembly GCA_004837865.1). NCBI lineage: Eukaryota > Viridiplantae > Streptophyta > Magnoliopsida > Zingiberales > Musaceae > Musa > Musa balbisiana. Next base: position 6,115,828 of record CM017197.1, on the reverse strand, counting down.
TCCTGAGGAGGGCGATGGAAAACCACCAATTGAATACAAGCGTCTAATAGCAATCGCAGCAAAGAAAATGCAGGGTGACTTAACGGAGGCACTGAAGATTGATCCTCATAAAGTTACACGTCTTAGCCTAAGTGAACAAGCATTTGAGAAAGCTGCATCATCCCATGGAACTGAACTTATTAGGTATCATAGAAGCAGGTCTTTCTTGGTTTATTTCATATATTTCTTACTGCTTATTTGTGTCATCATGTTTGATTCTGCAATTGAATCTCTCCTCTCTGATGAGTGTCTTGTGTTGTTTCTCATTGGATTGATTTTGTGTTTATGGGCCTAACGTAAAAGAGGTAAGACTAGGAAGCTGATTGATGATGTTTCCAGGTTCACTCAAAGAAACTTGTTAAGGATATTCCCAAAGGGCACTCGTATTACTTCTTCTAATTACAAACCGTTGCTTGGTTGGATGCATGGAGCACAGATGGTTGCACTAAACATGCAGGTATTTGTTTTTCATCTATTGTACTTAGGATCATAATTTACCCCTACAGGTAGGTTCATTCTAGGACGCTTACATAGTAGGTGCTAGATAAACAATGTGAGAGCTGGAGCTGATTCTAATTTACTATATCAGAGTGGCCTTATCCTGCAGTATTTAGCATTATTGAGAAATTTTAATGGTTCTTTTAGATACAGTAGTTCTGCAAGACATCCCTTATTTCTTTTAGCTTTCCCTTATGTTATAATTGCATTTATGGTTTTCTTTGAATCTTATTTTACTTGTAGAGATTGTCCCAAAAATATGCAAAGTTAGATGTGCTGAATCATTTTCTGGAAATATTTGCCATAATCTCATGTTCTGTATTCTGTTCATCATACAGTTGGCTTTCCGACGACTTTTTAGCAAACATATCTACCGCTTTTCTTTCTTCAGACTCTTTTGATGTGAAATCTGTGATCTCTTTGTGAGACTTAATGCTGTGGAAGGGGCACCTGCAAGTTGGTTATAGATTCTATCCATTTAACTTCCTTGGGGTTACAAATTATCTATCATGCACATTATTGAGCACTCTAAGCCATTCAATCCTTATTTATGTAGCTGGGCCTTCATCGATAAACAATTTTCTGTTGGGTTTAGCTGTAGTTAGAAGTCTCGAAGATTCTTCTGCTTTTATCCATCATCTACACATTTCTTGGAGCACGAAGTAGGATGATCATATATGTTTGTGAAGTTTATTCAAGGCTATTATATATATATTTTGTAGGTTGGTTATACTGGCATATAGAGTATTTTGTTAATCTAAAACTAGGTTGTTTTGCCAGATTGCTTTGGTGTACGAGTTTGTTCTAATAAAATTCTCCACTGGCTTGTCCAAATTATATCACAAACTAATAGTTGACGTTGAATACCCGCAATATATCACAAACTAATAGCTGATAGAAGAATTCATTCAAATTTTATTTCATCATGGATATGAATATTGCACCACAGGGATATGGGAAACCACTCTGGTTGGTGCATGGTATGTTCAAAGCAAATGGAGGGTGCGGATATGTGAAGAAGCCAGATATACTGTTGAATGATAATCCAAATCAACTCTTTGATCCTAAAGCTACATTGCTACCGGTGAAAACATTGAAGGTGAATTTTGACCATATTCTGCTTTTATATCTCAACAGTTATTTTACCTTTGTGACATTCATATTAACTTGATGCCATTTAACATCAGGTGAGGGTATACATCGGGGACGGGTGGCGCTTTGATTTCCATAAATCACATTTTGATACATTTTCACCACCAGATTTTTATGCAAGGGTAAGATTAAGGAAATAACATGATTTTTGTGCCAATATATCAGTAGTATGGGTAAGATCAATCCTTTCAAGGAAGAATACATATGATGTGGTTATTTTCATGCTACTAGATTCATCATTAACCTTTACGCTATTGATGCATTGATTCGATCATTAAGCATTAGTTGTGTCGTGTTCATGGAAAGCATATTTCTGATAGCCTAATTCAGACAGTTTGCTTTTGCACTGCAAGTAGAATCACATTTTGATACATTTTCACCACCAGATTTTTATGCAAGGGTAAGATTAAGGAAATAACATGATTTTTGTGCCAATATATCAGTAGTATGGGTAAGATCAATCCTTTCAAGGAAGAATACATATGATGTGGTTATTTTCATGCTACTAGATTTCATCATTAACCTTTACGCTATTGATGAATTGATTCGATCATTAAGCATTAGTTGTGTCGTGTTCATGGAAAGCATATTTCTGATAGCCTAATTCAGACAGTTTGCTTTTGCACTTGCAAGTAGAAGATAGAATATCAATGTATCTTCATGTCAGTTATGAACTTGAGGCATGTTATGGATGAAACAGGTGGGCATAGCTGGAGTCCCAGTTGATACAACAATGGAGCAAACTCAAATAATCAAGGATTGTTGGATGCCAGTTTGGGATGCAGAGTTTGAATTCAAGTTGACTGTTCCAGAACTTGCTTTGCTTCGCATCGAAGTTTTCGAGCACGATGTGTCGGACCAGGATGACTTTGCTGGCCAGACTTGTTTGCCAGTGTGGGAATTAAGGACCGGGATCCGCTCTGTTAGTCTTTGCGACCTCAAGGGTCGGACCCTAAAATCTGTGAAGCTGCTAATGCGCTTTGATTTCCATAAATCACATTTTGATACATTTTCACCACCAGATTTTTATGCAAGGGTAAGATTAAGGAAATAACATGATTTTTGTGCCAATATATCAGTAGTATGGGTAAGATCAATCCTTTCAAGGAAGAATACATATGATGTGGTTATTTTCATGCTACTAGATTTCATCATTAACCTTTACGCTATTGATGAATTGATTCGATCATTAAGCATTAGTTGTGTCGTGTTCATGGAAAGCATATTTCTGATAGCCTAATTCAGACAGTTTGCTTTTGCACTTGCAAGTAGAAGATAGAATATCAATGTATCTTCATGTCAGTTATGAACTTGAGGCATGTTATGGATGAAACAGGTGGGCATAGCTGGAGTCCCAGTTGATACAACAATGGAGCAAACTCAAATAATCAAGGATTGTTGGATGCCAGTTTGGGATGCAGAGTTTGAATTCAAGTTGACTGTTCCAGAACTTGCTTTGCTTCGCATCGAAGTTTTCGAGCACGATGTGTCGGACCAGGATGACTTTGCTGGCCAGACTTGTTTGCCAGTGTGGGAATTAAGGACCGGGATCCGCTCTGTTAGTCTTTGCGACCTCAAGGGTCGGACCCTAAAATCTGTGAAGCTGCTAATGCGCTTTGATTTCCATAAATCACATTTTGATACATTTTCACCACCAGATTTTTATGCAAGGGTAAGATTAAGGAAATAACATGATTTTTGTGCCAATATATCAGTAGTATGGGTAAGATCAATCCTTTCAAGGAAGAATACATATGATGTGGTTATTTTCATGCTACTAGATTTCATCATTAACCTTTACGCTATTGATGAATTGATTCGATCATTAAGCATTAGTTGTGTCGTGTTCATGGAAAGCATATTTCTGATAGCCTAATTCAGACAGTTTGCTTTTGCACTTGCAAGTAGAAGATAGAATATCAATGTATCTTCATGTCAGTTATGAACTTGAGGCATGTTATGGATGAAACAGGTGGGCATAGCTGGAGTCCCAGTTGATACAACAATGGAGCAAACTCAAATAATCAAGGATTGTTGGATGCCAGTTTGGGATGCAGAGTTTGAATTCAAGTTGACTGTTCCAGAACTTGCTTTGCTTCGCATCGAAGTTTTCGAGCACGATGTGTCGGACCAGGATGACTTTGCTGGCCAGACTTGTTTGCCAGTGTGGGAATTAAGGACCGGGATCCGCTCTGTTAGTCTTTGCGACCTCAAGGGTCGGACCCTAAAATCTGTGAAGCTGCTAATGCGCTTTGATTTCCATAAATCACATTTTGATACATTTTCACCACCAGATTTTTATGCAAGGGTAAGATTAAGGAAATAACATGATTTTTGTGCCAATATATCAGTAGTATGTGTAAAACAACATAAAACTTTGGATTAATACATCCTCTTGTTCTTTCTGTTCTTGCAACTACATATTGACTTTGCTCTTGAAGGTCATATTGCTGTTTCTGTAAAAATGACAAATCCAAATTGTCTTCCAATGTTCATGTTTTGTGGTTGCACAAAAGAAAAAATGTCTTTACATATTCTTTGATTTGATTTTATCATACAATGAAATCATATACTCATATTGTGCTTTTGTTGTATATAGTCTTTATTGTTTGTGTTCTGCAACCGCACATATAGAACCTAAATTGCTTAATATTAGATATTATATACAAATATGTCGATATTTTAAGCTATTATGACGTGGACGCATACGTCCAAGTCGACAACGAAACACAACACGAGAGACCATTAGATAAGACTATCCATAGCAAGAGGAGGAGAAAGAACACAGCAGCAGCAGCAGCCATGGCCGCCGGTGCCGCGCACCTCGCCACCGCCAAGCTGCGACGCGTAACCTTCATGGCGAGCACTCCACCACCAGCGCAAGGCCGAGCGTACCCTTCCGGCGGCCAGCTGGAGCTCATCCGCTCCGGTGTCGTCCGCGCCATCTTTCCCAAGGACGCCGCGGCCGCTCTGCGGACCGAAGGCTTCCGCCTCCTGGACGTCAGGCCGGCGTGGGAGTACGAGAAGGCCCGCGTCGGGGGGTCGCTTCACGTCCCCTTCTTCGTGGCGGACACCGACCCCACACCCGTCACGCTGCTGAAGAAGTGGGTGCACTTCGGCTACATCGGGCTGTGGACGGGCCAGCATCTCACCACCATCAACGAGCAGTTCCTCCCTCAGGTGGAAGAGCTGGTGCCCGACAAGGAGGACAAGCTCCTCGTGGCCTGCGGTGAAGGACTCAGGTAAACGAAAGCTCCACAGCCTGTGTGTCAAAGCTCCGCTCTCATCGGTGCTGATACCTTTCTTTCTTGACTCGAGGTCGATGATTGCGGTGAGGGTGCTGCACAATGGAGGGTACAAGAACTTGGGGTGGCTGGCCGGAGGATTCAACAGGTCCGGCGACGGTGATTTCTCCGAAGTGCAGGGAACATCTAAGCTGCAGTACGCCACTGTCGGGGGAGTGTCGTATCTCTTCCTGCAGTTGCTTCTGTTGCTGAAGGTGATCGACAAGGAGAACTGAGGCAGCCGAGTTCATGCTCACATCTCCACTGGGAGGTGACTCGTACTTGTTTTGGAATCATGTGGCTTCTGAACGCTCCATTGATGAATGAGTTGGTGCTCATCAAAGAGCCATTTCTTGAGAAACCCAATTGTTTACGCTTATCCCTGAAAACTATGGTATAGTATTCTGGTGATTAACAGATAGTATATATCTTTCTAGAAAGGAATTTTATATGATTATATTATACCCTTTAGATTAAAGGGACTAATAATAAAAAAATTGAATGGACATATGAAATTGTTAGGGAATATAAAAAAATTATTGTATAAAAAAACTAGATATAGTTTCGATAAATATTAAAATAAAATAACAAGAAATAATTACTATTATGAGTGGTACAGAAAAGATAGAGAATAATTAAAAAAGATTTTAATAAAAAATTGGTATATGAATAATATACAATAAGCATGATTATAAATAACCAATCAATCGTCCAACTCAAACCATAAGTATAAAAATAAAAAGAAAAAAACTATTTTATTTTCTAATTATATGTCACGTGCTTAGCGCGTGACAAGATGTGGTTTCGTTTACTTGGAAGCCCGATCCGACGGACCTGACACCGGGATTGAATCCAATTGACAACCGGTCCGACTTGGTCGCCACGTATTACCATTTTAGATAAATGAAAAATACAATAATTTCGGAAAATAAAAAAAAGCAAAAGAGACAGAGGAAAAATACATTAATAATTTCGAAAAGCCCAAAAGGGCAAACCAAATTCGACCTTTATTGCTTCTCCCTCTCTCTCTCTCTTCCTCGGCTTCTAGATAGATGGGAGCCGTCTTCCTCGCATCGATCGCGAGAACACTACCACTTCGCCTGCTCTCCGCATGCGCTCCCTCCTCCTCCGGCGATCCATAGTGCCGGATCCGAACGCCCCCTGATCTGAGACCCGCCGCGTCATGGAAGTCGGCTCCATCTCCTCCGCCCCCCGCACCGTCGAAGAGATCTTCAAGGACTATAGCAGCCGCCGCGCCGGCATCGTCCGCGCCCTCACCCACGGTTCCCTTCCCCTCCTTTCCTCGCGCCTTCCGCTCTCTCTCTCTCTCTCTCTTCTCTCTCTCTCTCCTCTCTCTCTCTCTCTCTCTCTCCTCTCTCTCTCTCTCCTCTCTCTCTCTCTCCTCTCTCTCTCTCTCTTCTCTCTCTCTCTTCCTCGGCTTCTAGATAGATGGGAGCCGTCTTCCTCGCATCGATCGCGAGAACACTACCACTTCGCCTGCTCTCCGCATGCGCTCCCTCCTCCTCCGGCGATCCATAGTGCCGGATCCGAACGCCCCCTGATCTGAGACCCGCCGCGTCATGGAAGTCGGCTCCATCTCCTCCGCCCCCCGCACCGTCGAAGAGATCTTCAAGGACTATAGCAGCCGCCGCGCCGGCATCGTCCGCGCCCTCACCCACGGTTCCCTTCCCCTCCTTTTCCCTCGCGCTTCCTCTCTCTCTCTCTCTCTCCTCTCTCTCTCTCCTCTCTCTCTCTCTTCCTCGGCTTCTAGATAGATGGGAGCCGTCTTCCTCGCATCGATCGCGAGAACACTACCACTTCGCCTGCTCTCCGCATGCGCTCCCTCCTCCTCCGGCGATCCATAGTGCCGGATCCGAACGCCCCCTGATCTGAGACCCGCCGCGTCATGGAAGTCGGCTCCATCTCCTCCGCCCCCCGCACCGTCGAAGAGATCTTCAAGGACTATAGCAGCCGCCGCGCCGGCATCGTCCGCGCCCTCACCCACGGTTCCCTTCCCCTCCTTTTCCCTCGCGCTTCCTCTCTCTCTCTCTCTCTCTTCCTCGGCTTCTAGATAGATGGGAGCCGTCTTCCTCGCATCGATCGCGAGAACACTACCACTTCGCCTGCTCTCCGCATGCGCTCCCTCCTCCTCCGGCGATCCATAGTGCCGGATCCGAACGCCCCCTGATCTGAGACCCGCCGCGTCATGGAAGTCGGCTCCATCTCCTCCGCCCCCCGCACCGTCGAAGAGATCTTCAAGGACTATAGCAGCCGCCGCGCCGGCATCGTCCGCGCCCTCACCCACGGTTCCCTTCCCCTCCTTCCTCTCTCTCCTTGATGATGTTGCTAATGTCGTTGTTGTTCTTCTTTGGCTGACCTCTTTGACGGCGCCTCGTTGGTCCCAGATGTCGACGAGTTCTACGCCCAGTGCGATCCGGGTGGGTTTCTCGGGGCCTTCGCCGCGCAGATCCAGCTTGTTTGGTGTTTCCGGGTGTATTCTTGATCCGATTTGTCGGTGGTGCAGAGAAGGAGAACCTGTGCCTGTACGGCCACCCCAACGACTCGTGGGAGGTGAACCTCCCGGCGGAGGAGGTGCCGCCGGAGCTGCCGGAGCCGGCGCTCGGGATTAATTTCGCGAGGGACGGGATGAACCGCCGCGACTGGCTCTCGCTCATCGCCGTCCATAGCGACTCCTGGCTCTTGTCTGTTGCTTTCTATCTCGGGGCGCGCCTCAACCGGAACGAGAGGTATGGGTTCGATTCAAAGGAGCAGTCTCTGGAATTCTTACTCTCTCTTATTTCTATGTGTTGTATGCATAAATTGTGCGGTCGAGTAGGAAGTAGGAATGGGTAGTTCCAGAATCTGGTGCCTTTACAGTTCATAACTGTAAATGCTTGGTGGATATGTTGGCTTGTTTTGATGGTTTAATGATTAGGGTTACAAGACGGACTGATGATTAATATTTGACCATAACATACTGCAATTATAATTTAATGTTATTAGACATGATGATGGATATGTAAGGTGGGAAATGGCTGAGAGATTGAGATTTCTGATGCTGTCTGAAAGAATAGTCTCCATTTAAAGAAGAACTTCTGTTGCCTATTATCTCATTTGGAAATGGGAATGCAAACCTGCTTAAATCGGATGGGAGAATATACATTGTTGCCGAGGCCTTGGTGTCTGGCAAACAGACGCATTATTGATACATGGCATAGGCCAATGGGAAACAAGTATTTGAAAAGGATACTGTTTTTCCTTACTAATATCCCATGATATATTTTAAAAGGATCCATTGTCTGAACACATGCATGGGCGAGATTTTTGCCCCCCAATAACTGAGAACCCACATTGTGTCTCATAGCAGTCCCTTTCGTCCCAATAACACAACGTGCGGAGAACGTTGTAGTCTAGCAAATTTTTGTCCAAACACATCATCATGTAAATTTTTATAATGTTTTTGTTCTAACCAATACTCTGAATATGCTGAAATTGATAGTTTTATTCACTTCTTTTGATACCTGTTGTTGTTAAAATAGTAGGTCATAGGGTCACTATAGCGGTTTGTAGTGTTTGGGGCTAGTATGTAGCTCAAGTCAAGAATATATCCCTGTGTGCTTGTGTGTGATTGAATTATTTGATAACTTTTAATCTTATAAATTACATTTAGTGGGTTGCTTTGACTCATAGTGTCTGCTCTCTGCTATCTTTCAAGATGAATTTCCTTATTGTAAATTATGTAAACTGCCGAGACCGAGTTTGAAGGCTTTGTTGAAGCCTAAAAAAATGACATCAATAGGCTTATCTGGATGATTACTTTAATAAAGTGAATGTGTTAGTTATGACAAGGCTCCTAACATGGCCAAGAGGACTAACCATGTCATGGTAAAGCCTCTTATATTGGTTGATGATTTTTATTGTTTAATAGCATTTGCTGTAAGCAGTTGGTGGTTGTCTAATGTCAAACCAACCTATTCTTTACTTATTTTTGTGCAACAATACATTGGATTGGAGGATACAACTAGCTAGTATTCTCCCCCAAATTTGCTTTATTTATGTTAGAGTGTGTTTTTCATAGTACAACTTTTTCTTATTTTCCTAGCTCCAGTGGTGATGTTGCTAGGTGGTTTAAGAAGATTGTGCTCTTTATTCTTCTCATCTTTTTTCTTTTTATTGGTTAGGGATGGTAACCATAGTGGAGTATAACATCTTGAAATGCGGCTCGAATTAAAATGTGCTATGAAGCTAGATAATATTATCTTATGTGCTCATATTTTGAATTATTTCACAACTTTTTATACATGTTGCTGCAATGTAAATGGTATTGGCTTCTACACTTTGATGACTACCTGTTTGATAATACTTGATGCACAATCATTTGTGAGGATATGAATATTCAGAGACTTGGTTGATCTAGTGGGTTCATATAATTAGCTCCTTTAGATTATTGTGGATATGTGAGATTGTAACTTATAGGTTTGCTGCCATGTTGCTAACAAAATGTTATTTAGGAACCATTTAACAATTCCGATCATTTATCTTTTAAAATTTTCTATATTGACGACTAAGGATGTACCATATTATGGAGAACATTTGGAGTTTATTAATCTAGAGTTTGATATTTGGCCCCATCAAATTTGTTGGAACTTAGCACTTCAATTGGATATAGGCCTTATGAAACTATTTCAGATACACTGTTACGCCAACACTGGTTTGTGCCTGATCATGTCCTTTTAAATACATACGTGAAATATGAAGTGCAGAAATGATTTGCCACTTAATGGATATAGGAAAATTTTAATGTGACCCTTCATGTTGCTCTATATACATGGGAGTAAGTTTTTTGGCATGAAGAGTTATAATTGAATTGTAAAATTTAGCTAGTTATCTTCACAATTAGCTGTCATGTGAAAAGAAAAGCTTATGGAGGTGATAAAGTTGAATCTGTACTATAGGATAGGATAATAATATCATCGAACTTGGAATAGGATTGATCAAACATTTGTTGCTCAGATCAGCCATTCCTTATCTTATTTAGTCAATTCCTTGGCTGCATTGCCAGATTGTTGGCAGGCTGATTTGATCATGGTAAGAATAGGTCAATCCTGATTGACAAAGAGAGAATTCAGGTAACTCACTCGAACATTTTGTTGTTCCGATTGAATTGTGCTTTAATTGGATCCAACAATTCACAGCACCTACTTTCGATATTTACTTATTGATCAATTTGGTAGATTACAGAAGTCAAAGAAGTTTGAATGTCATAAGGTCCCAACTATTTGGGGTTATCTGCATGGATTCTTTTTCTTGCCAACGACACTGTTAAGGGAAAAATTACTTGTCAAACAAGAAGTAATCAATTATCAAATACATCTTTTATTGTTTCTAATAAAATTTTCTTGACACTGCTTGTCTAAAAAGTAATCAATAAGCAATGTTACTTGAAGTAATGAAAGATGCTTGTATCATAAAAAGTAAAACTATTTTAGTATTTTTACAAGCTTTAAAATAAAAGCAATTTTGTTATTTCTATTTTTAGTCATTTTGCAAATAACACCTCATCTATTCCATCCTCTCTTTTTCTTTAGTGATACATATCACTCTTTCAATAGTCATGCCCATATGTGAATAATTGCTTTAGAAACCATTAAGAAGCCCCAAAAAGGCATTCAGGTCAGAACCTTTGATCATTGAGCATGAATTCATTTATCTTTCCTTTTAATTGTATGTTAACTTAGGGGTCCAAGGCATTATTAAAGTTAACAAGTAAAAGATACATGATGCACTACAATCTATCAGTTGATAAGAAGAAAGTCCTTTATGTGCATAACACATCTGGTTGCTGATGCCATATGGATTTTTTTCATAAAGAAACATGCATACATGTTGGAAAAACAAATTGCAAATTTGTCACAGGTGATATTAGACTTTTTCATTTTCTTGTCTGCTAGATTCTTTCTTGTTGTTTTCAGGCTTATGGTTTAAAAAAGATGATAAAGATGGAGTTCGCTCGTAAGATTTGACGGGTATAGATACACAGCAAGATATTTAAATGCCAATAGTTATTTGGTTTTGTGACTAAAAAGGTTGATGGGAACCTGCATAACATACAAAAGCCTTCAAATTTGGTCTATTATTTTGAGGATAAAGATTTTTTTAGTTGAGCTTAAGGATTTGACTCTCGCATGACCCTTGCCCTGCCTATTCTTTGACCATGAGGGGCAATTTGATTTTTTATATGCATCCTGATTTCCTAATTAATTTGTGCAAGATACCTGAACATGTTCCATGCATGAAAGAGCATGGAGACTACTAGAAGCTGCTATATGATTTAGATGGCATAAAAGGGTCTACAGTCCTGAATTGTGGAACTTGTTTTTCCGTGAGCATAGTTGGTGTTAAAGTGAAGGCAATTTGATCCTGGTCTGGTTCAATATGTTGGATTTCTTTTTTAACTGCACCTATCTGCTTGCTTGACCCACTAAAACCATTCCTAGATTGTGCTGATCTAAAGTTCATGATTAAAGTCCATCAAAGCGCAACCTAATAGACTGAGGTCTCATATTGATTCTTTGTTAGATACTTAGATCATGCCCAATATGCTCTCATAAGGTATAGACTACTTGCTGGCAACTTTATTCGAGCACAATAAATAGCATAGAATTTCAAACATGGAATGTTGAAAACTTTACTCTTCACGCTAGATTTTGGAAGGACTTCTGTGTTAGCAATTGATTAATGCATTTCTACCTGATGTCTGTAGTCATGTACATCATGGGAGGTGTTTGAAGTGAAGGAGTGCTGTCGGATGGGTTTTTGATGTATAAAGTGATGCACTTGGAGTAAATGGGAAGACCGCATTATAACTGTGCAGACTTGATTTTGAATGATGCACTGATTTTGAGTAGTTATACACAAACTACTGCAGAAGCATGATGGTATTAGTTTTGTTCATGTAATTAACTGGATGAAAATGTGTGAAAATCATGGGTTTGGGGAAGTGTTGTAGCTGCTGCTTGTGTTGGAAGTCAAGCTCTGATGCATCTTTGTTTCGGGTCCCAGTGAAATTCTGCAACTGCAGTTTCTTCCTACCTGTCCTTGTTTTTCACCTTGTGCATTATAAGTTGAGATCCATGCATTATTTCATTGCTTTATTGTGTATTTTTTAGTTAAAAATTAACCCCACTTAATAATAACTTATATGATATAAAAATCTTTGTTTTCTCATTACTGATTTACCAGGCACTGGGTCATTCTTTATTGTCGTAAATTAGATACATCATATGCACATGCATAGCCTGAATCGTTTAGATTTAACCTTTGATTGGATGTCTCTAAGAAATACAAGTGACTGAAATAACACTGAGGTCAGTGTCGCTCAGAATGCAATAAATAATATGTACTGTTCCTACTCGTTTTCTTACTTGCGAAGTCAGATTATCTCTCTGAATTTCTGGATATCATATTAGTTTATTCAAGGAAAGAAAGAATGATGCTCTTTTCTTTTGTCTATTTGATTTCTTTGTATGCTGGTTACCATGCAAGAATGTGAAGTCAGATTGTTTGGAACGTTGAATATTAGCTATATTTATATTGCATAATTGGAGTGTTATATTTTTTATATTGAATAGCTATTTTTTATCTTGGTATTCTTTTTTTTCTAGTCTTTGTAGAACCTAAATGGTCAGACCTTCTCTGTTATAGCCAAACTCACTTAGCAATCCAAGACTGAGTTAATTGGCTGTATGCAACTGTACAGTTATATAATACGCTGTCTGCTAATATGCTTTTTGATTGAGTAATTTGGTTGCTGTTGTTTCTATCATGTGCTCCATCTTGATATAGAGAAAATTTACTAACTGATGCACATGACTGTCTCTACATCCAGAGGTTTCAGTCTGGCACTTAATCTGAATAGAAGTTGTTCTGCAATATGATAACACTAAGCCTATTGCACTCATGTGTGAAGCATGAAGACGTTAGTCAGTGCCAGGTGAAGACTAGGTAGCATGTGGAGTATGCAATGTTGAAGCCTAAATAAGTGAACTGTGCAACCATTGTTTGGAGATCAGTGTGTCGTGAACTTTTCCTCTGGATCTGCAGTTTTCATAACGATATTTTTCACCAATGTCCTGAGCTTGTAGGATGTTAGTAAGAAAACCAATTGAAAATGAAAAAGTTTCTAGTACATATGACTTTAAGCCAAATTTGTCAATATTTTTATGCATGATGTATCTTGTTTCAAAAGTCAACACTCAACATGTTTGTTCTAGATTACTAAGTCAGCTGTGGTTAAAAGTTATACTTTATAACTACAATACTTGTCGTAAACATAGTTTAAGCTGAAGCAAAGTCTTTAACTGAAACTATACGCATCAAGTACTAGGACGAAAATTCTATAGTCCCAGTTGACTACTTTTGTCAGTGTTTCTTAAACACAAGGCTACCGAAGGTATAATATGTTATTCTCCTTCATACCGACAGGAAACGCTTGTTTAGCATGATCAATGAACTTCCAACTGTCTTTGAAGTGGTCTCGGACAGGAGGCGATCGAAAGAAAAGTCTGGCATGGACAGTGCAAGCAAATCTAAACTCTCAACCAAGGTGATGATCATTTAATCTTTGGGTTGTGCCTAATTTGGTGACCAATAACTACATGTTCCTCCGCAGCGATCAAGCGAAGGACAGATAAAAAGCAACTCAAAGACAGCCGACGAGGAGTATGGTGAAGATGACGACGAGCACAGCGAAACCCTTTGTGGAACTTGCGGAGGAAGTTACAGCGCAGATGAGTTTTGGATTGCGTGTGATGTATGCGAAAGGTGGTTTCACGGGAAGTGTGTGAAGATAACTCCTGCAAAAGCTGAGAGTATAAAGCAGTACAAGTGCCCCGGTTGCAGTTCAAAGAAAGGAAGGCAGTAAGAATTTGTTCCCATTCCTCAAATGCAAAGCCGACTACTCCGTTCCTCCTTATGTTTAACTGTAGTTACTAAGTAGTGTTAGGTCCTATCAAAGTGCGTTTCATCTGAATCCGAATTATAACATTGGAAGAGTCAATCTGTAACTCGTATTATCAGCTTAAACTATTCCATAGATCTGGATTTGCGTTTGGCGTGCCTTCTTCTCCATGCTTCTTTCTTTTGCATCTATGGGTAGTTAATTGTGCAAGCATTTATCGAATTTACTTGGCATGAATTCCTTTCACGTTGAAATTAGTTTGAGCCATATTAATGCCTGTAGTTCTTACTATGTGCATCTTAAATTTGGTCATTATTTTCATGATGATATATGAAGAACGGGGGTTGCATTTATTACACATTGAAATTTAATTGATTAAATCAGCAATCAACAAAAATAATTAGTAACGTAGTAATCGATCACTTCAAATTGGTTTCCACCATGACCAGGGATATGTTGGAATGTCGGGCTTTGCACGTGAGATGTGGTTCGATATTTTGAATGACTCGGAATTGCGCGTCACAGCTACTTTGTTTCGACCCAACCGTCTGTCTACCCACGCAGGGAGGGTCGACGCACATTAGTTTGACACCTCATAAATGCGAGGGGCCCACGGTGACAGACCTCAGATCGTGCGAGCCACTGGATTTATGTGGGACTAGATGGCCGGATCCATCGGGGTCCGTTCGGAACCCACCTGGCTGGCCAATCGGTGACCGCGTCGGACGTGTAGCCTGGTCGATAGGTCTCCAAATTGGAAGAGAGGTCTCCCAAAGCGTAGCGCTCAAGTCAGGGAAGCCAACCCTCTCGCTCTCACCTTCCTCTCGTAAGCCTGATGTCACCCAAACGCAAGCCAACCCCCCCGTCGGGCCGCGTGGGAACGGAGAAGCAGACAATGGGAAAGCACAGCCGTTGCCGCGTTGACACATAGACGCGACCACGCGACTTCCTCCTCCCGAGGCCACCATTCCTCCCCATCACCCATCAAGATCTTCCTTCCGTTCCCACGATCTCTCTCTCTCTCTTCTCTCTCTCTCTCTCTCTCTCTCTCTCGCTTCTCTCTTCTCTCTTCCTTCCATGGAATTCCACCCTTACCTCCGAGTTAAACCCCCCCAGGAGACCTCAGAACGGTTCCCCCAGTGGACTCATGACGAGACCATGGAGTTCCTCGCCATCCGCGCCCAGCTCGACAAGAGCTTCGTCGAGACCAAGCGTAACAAGCCCTTGTGGCAAGCCATCTCTTCCTTGCTGCAGCAGAGAGGCTTCTTCCGGACCCCCGACCAGTGCAAGTCCAAGTGGAAGAACCTCGTCACGCGGTTCAAGGTCCTATTTCTCTCTCTCTCTAGATATCTTTTTTTTCTTTTCAGAGGTAAATATATAATGTTGATTTGATGCAGGGAAGTGAGTCTGTGGAGGGAGAGATCAATCGGCAGTTCCCTTTCTACGAAGAAATGAGGAAGATATTCTCCGATAGGATGGAGAGGCTGCTTGTCCTCGAGAAGGCGAGGGGGAAACAGGTGCAAGTGCAAGCGAAAGAGTGGGAGGAGGAAGAGGGGGAAGGGAAGGTAGCGGGGAGCAAGAAGAGGCGGAAGGTGGAGAGAAAGAAGCGGCCCGACGAAGAGGTGGAAAGTGCCGTGAGGGACTTTATGCGGCGGCAGCTGGAGATGGAGGCTCGATGGGCGGAGGCGGTTGAGGAGAGGGATGCAGAGCGGAGGGCCAAGGAGGAGCAGTGGAGGAGGCTGATGCAAGGCTTGCAGGAGGCGAGGACGGACCTGGAGAGGCGGTGGAGGGAGCGGGAGGAGGAGCGGCGCGTCCGGGAGGAGACCCGAGCCGAGAGGCGGCACGCCCTCCTCATCGCCCTTCTCAACAAGCTCGTTCACAAGGATTGCTAGTTTGCAGCAACAGCAGTCACAGCTCTAAGCTTCTCTCTATGGCAGAACGGGAGATGGAAGAAGTGAGAGAGAGAGAGAGAGAGAGAGAGAGAGAGAGAGAGAGAGAGAGGTTAGCTCTTTGATCTTAGACTAGCTTTTATATATGCTTTGCTTACCATCAAGAATTAGGTACCAGTAGCATCTGCTAATGCAACAGAAGCATGCAGATGCTTCTTCTGCCTCATTCCACTTTGAGAAGGCAATATAACTAGTCAGAGTTCTCAACTCATACAAAATGGTTTTTACTACCTGTTGGAATAAACTGGAATTATGATTATTAGTATCACAGATTCTTATACATTCACTGTGAATGATTTCAAAAATGATATGATGCTCTCTGTATATATCATTTAAGAGAACTCAGAAGATGAGGGAATGCCAATGAAAGGATCAGAGTTACTTGGTCTGTTCCTAACTCTTGAAGTTCCACATGTTATGTCACATTTACTGGTCAGACTAAACCATAGAAAGGCTTTGTGAGTTACTCTTCATCACATGATGTAATTTTGTAGTTGGTAAGTGTTTCCACATCTTGAAATGAGGCATCGGAAATAGATATATGAGATTACCATAAAGAAAGAAAGAAAGAAAGAAAGAAAGAATGAGAAGTGTTTCTGTTTTCTCAACCACTAAGAACAGTTGTAATTAAGAATCAAAGAAGGGGAAATTTGTTTTAAACAAGACCAGTAATCGATTTATATAGCTTTGGTTAAGCTTGAGAAGCTCATTATCTATGTATTATCTTTATGTTAGGAGCAGTATCGGAAGGAGTCTTGAATCCATGCCCACCCAATAGATTGATTTCGAGCAAAGAAGTTCTTTACATGTTTGTAGTTGATTGAATGCTCGACTTGATGACAATTGATTGGTGAGGACAACAATGTCATAAGCTTTTCTTCTCCTCGTGTAATCATGTTAAAAGTGAGTTCTACCCTTCCATGTTTATGACTTTCAAACTGGAGTGGCATTGGCTGCTGAAGCAACTGAAACAAATAAGTTGAAATAAAGATGATATGATTTAGTAGCCACATTAACAAATCTATTCCAGACTTTTATCTGGAGTATATTGTCCTACTGCTTCGAACCTTGTAGTCTTAATCTGACTCCCACTGTAAATGATGAGGGACATGGAGCAAATTCTTATCTGATGGGTTCAAGAGCCACAGCTTTCTACAGCAGCAGCAGCAGCAGATGTGAATGATGGACTTTTGAATTCAGCAGCAGACATGAGGATGTTTTGTTGACCATTTCATCTGAATATTATTAATTAGCAGTGGCATTTTGCAGGAGGGAGAATGCATGTTGGGTTTGATGGCTGTAGTGTCTTCATTCTGACAACAATCTTTAATGGCACAACTCACTGTATCCAATGTTCTGTGTAGCATATAGGACTTGTGTCATGCTTCCAAGTCTGTAGCTGTATGTGTTTGAACCTTTTCGATTGAATTGAGCTTAGTAATAATAATTAAGCCCAGCTTGATGGATCTGTTAATCATAAAGAAGAGCTCAAGGTCTAGAAAAAGCTGTCCTTTTGTCAGCCCAACGTTTCTGACACCCAAAAACTTGGGATGCTAATTGACTTGGACTGAATAATTTACAGCTCCTGGCTGTTGAATGTTCTGCTATGAAAAGAAATATTAACACATTCAAGGATATGTTAGAGGACCAGAAGAAAAGAAATTTAATTTAACATCGGGCTATTTTAGTCCAGAAAATTATCTATCGGTATTTACTAATTTGATCGTAGGAGAGGTTTTGACGATACGGTTTGGTAAGTGATCGTGAAAGTCGAACTTTTATAAATCTAATTTGAGATTTGTCGAGTTAGAAGTTTTATAATGGGATTTGATCCATAAGATTTAGACATAAATTTATCGTGTTAACTATAAAGAAAACACATACACAAAATACTCTGAGTATATAATAGTGTCGAAAGATTGAAATCATTCGTTCTTTCCATATCCCAATTGAACTACTCAAAAATAAAAAATAATCATATAAGCATTGTGACTCATATTCTAATAATTTTTTTCATAAGTAATCATTTTATATAAAATATATGAATTCTTTAGGTATTCAATACATGCTTTCGAAATGTATGTAAATATCAAATATTTTCTTTACTATGTGTGCATTTCACATCACATAAAAATACTTAGAATACATTTTAGAACAACATATGCTTAAATTTATTTTCATAATGAAACCATAAACATAGATAATGTCTTATCAAATCATAAATCATTATAGTGCAAAGACCACCATTAATATAAAAATAATTAAGTATTTATAAACATAAATATAATATATGTTAGAATAAAAGTCATATTAGTATCGATGGCTACGACTATGTTATATCCTTACGAAAATATCCAAAATCATGTTTAACTTTCGTGACGTCAAAACTTAAGAAAAATTAGATTTTAAACATATAAGTTTAATAATCATTTATCTCATTAAAAATGCTTCATAATAAGAATACGTTATTAGATAAAACCTAAGAATTTAGAAAGATAAGAATGTATACATTAATCTCTGTCTAATCTTGCATTGATGATGTAGCTTTATACGTTGGATTTATTTTTTCTTCTCCCTTGTGACTTGTTTCTCACAAGCATACGTATAGGGCAAAAATATTTATCACCCATAATCTTTCATTTCTACTTTGGGTGACCAAAACATTCACTGTTCCCTTTTTATTTTTTTTGTTTAAGGTGCATACAATTTGAGTGATGAGAGGATTAGGGAAAGTGCAGGTTGGTTCTTCAAACACACTAGTCATTTAATGGCCAATGCCATTCTACATGCTCTTGGATTAATTGTTGTAGGTAGATGGCTCTTATCATGAACTCCAAATCCATATAATGTACTAAGCGAATTAAAGATACTTTAATGTTTTGATGCAATATAATTTAAGTCATACATTATCTTCCTTCTCTCTCTAAAAAGGATATAATTAATATATACCGTCGATATTAATTTTAAAGTCATACATTATCTTCCATCTTATTCTTTCTCTCTCTAAAAAGAATATAATATATACCATCGATACTAATTTTCGTATCATTCCTTCTCTCTCTAAAAAGGATATAATATATATTGTCGATACTAATTTTCGTAACTCGATCTCTGGTCTCCCAAGTCGTGGAAGAATACTAAACTCTCGTCTCATATAAATTCGAACTCTACTAAATTCATATTAGTATTTATCTAAACCAATTTAGATCCTCAAGTCCTTTTGTCTCATTCATGGAATGGGCACTAAATCAATTAAACCTTCATGTGAGCCCAATCGATCACATCTCACATTGGTTGATTGATTCATCTCCCCAATCTTACGGTGCACAGTATACCGTACGGATCGGGAAGAGGATTCCCAATCAATTGCTCATCTCATTCTGGTGAATGATTGCTATCCAAATGAGATTTGAGGGGACAATCTCCATACATATGGGAGAGAATATTATACCTAACTGTTATAAGCAGCAAAAAAACATATGATTATTTTACGACCATTTTTGTCAGTAAATAAATGAATAATTGACAAAAAAGAATTAGATACAGAAAAAGTATAACGTCTTCCTTTTCGAGCCCACTTCCCATACTCGGCGTAAGGATCTGAAGTGGCCTCCTGCGATTCGCCCTCCGACCAAGTGGAAGGTGGGGCCCGGCATTCGTCCACTTGGGGTTTCTGCTTTTTGCATCACCGACCGGCAAAAAATTATGGAGCGTTGGGGAGCTTTGTACCCTTCCGTCTACCCGCCCTTTCGTGTGGGCGAGAGCCTCTGGGACCCACTCGCGTGGGTCGGTCGATCTTGGTTTTGTGATCGTTCCAACTGTTCCGAAGGGGGACGAACGGGGCGAAGAGGAGCGTCTCCCTCTTTTGACCGTTCGCTTCTCATCGTTCAGCCTCGGCAGCGAGTTCAGTCTCAACTCGATACGTGGCGAACATCCGTTTGATGCGACGGAAAAGTACGACCCTGGATGAGCGCCACGTGGTGAATGGACATACACTCGTGAGGAAGGTTGTGAGGAGAGTCGTCACTCTCTGACCGAAGACCACCTCAAACCGCGACTTGGAACTCCCCCTATTAAACCCGCCTTGGGCTGAACCCAGTTGTTGTCCTTGTTAGCTGCCGGCATAGCGCATTCCACCCACCACGCCCGCCCCCAACCCACCTTTAGTGCTTTGTAGGAGATGAGCGGCGGCGTCACCGAGACGCAGGCGCCGGCTGCGGCCGAGCTGCTCCTCGAGCTCGCCGCCTCCGACGACCTCCCGGCCTTTAGGCGGGCCGTGGAGGACGATGGCCATCCCCTCGACGCCGCCGCTCCCTGGTACTGCCGCCGCTCCGGCGGCCGTGGGATGGGCCTCCAGCAGCGGACCCCGCTCATGGTCGCCGCCCTCCACGGAAGCACCGCCGTCCTCGAGTACGTCCTCGCCGCCTGCCCTTCCGAAGCCCTCCGCTGCTCCTCCTCCGACGCCGCCACGGCCCTCCACTGCGCGGCCTCCGGCGGCGCCACCTCCTCTCCCACCGCCGTAGAGCTCCTCCTCGCCGCCTCCGCCGACGTCGACGCCCTCGACGCCGCCGGCAACCGCCCCGGCCACGTCATCGCGCGGCAAATCCCCGACCCCGTGGCCAGATCCCTCGAGGTGACCCTCAAGGTTCCGTCTTTGCCGAGGGTTCCCTCGCCGGGGAAGGGAGGAGAGGCGAAGCAGGGGGAGAAGAAGGAGTACCCGCCGGATTCCACCCTCCCGGACATCAAGAACGGGATCTACTGCACGGACGAGTTCCGGATGTACACCTTCAAGGTGAAGCCCTGCTCGCGGGCCTACTCCCACGACTGGACCGAATGCCCCTTCGTCCACCCCGGCGAGAACGCCCGCCGCCGCGATCCGAGGAAGTTCCTCTACAGCTGCGTCCCTTGCCCCGAGTTCCGCAAGGGGTCGTGCCGCAACGGCGATGCGTGCGAGTATGCCCACGGCGTGTTCGAGAGCTGGCTCCACCCGGCCCAATACCGCACCCGCCTCTGCAAGGACGAGGTCGGATGCAACCGTCGCGTCTGCTTCTTCGCCCACAAGCCGGAGGAGCTGCGCACCGTGAACCCGATGGCAGCGTCCGTCACCGGGATGGTGACCCCGTCGCTCGGGCTGTCATCGCCACGCCTTTCACCTCTTGATATGGCCACGGCTTTGCTGCTGATGCAGCAGCAACAGCAGCCTGGGTCGCCTATGTCGCCATCGGCTTTGTCGAGTTCGGCAGCTGCGGCGGCGTGGATGAGCCAGCACGGCAGTGCAACGCCGCCTCCATCGTTGCAGCTGCCGAGCAGCAGGCTCAAGGCGTCGCTTAGTGCTCGGGATATGGAATTTAACCTCGATATGCTCGGATTGGAAGGGTACCAGCATAAGCTGATCGATAACATCTCGGCCTCTCCTCGGGCCAACTGGGGGAAGAACAGCTTGGTCGCTGCTGCTGCAGGCACTAGGTCGTCAGAATTTACCGACCCACTGGGGCCTCTGAATCCATCATTGCTAACTCAATTGCAGGGGCTTTCTATGAAGCAAACGGTGCCTCATTTCCAATCTTCCACCGGAATCCACATGCCTCAGTTATCAGGGTACGGAGGCAACCTGCCTTCTTCCCCTCCGACGGCTGTACCACCAATACTGGGGGGGCCTGACCATTCCATGGCCAAGGCGATCATGAATTCAAGAGCAACCACCTTTGCAAAACGCAGCCAGAGCTTCTGTGATCGCGGGATGGCAGCCGGTCGCCAATCCACACTCTCTGCTACGGCAAACGCTGCAGTGGCAACGGAGTCGGCACTGGCCGACTGGGGCTCACCGGATGGTAAATTGGATTGGGGTGTTCGAGGAGAAGAGCTGAACAAGCTGAGAAAGTCTGCATCTTTTGACTTCCGCGACAAACATAACACTAGTGGAGCATTATCTACTGCATCTACGGCTCTGGAGTTCGATGAGTCTGATGTGTCTTGGGTGCAATCTCTTGTAAAGGATGGCCCGGTTCCATTAGGAGGGCGGATTGACATGGGCAAGCAGCAAAACGAGCACCGAACTAATGGTGAGGGTGACTTCTACTGTCCTGAGATGTTCTCTGCAGGGACCAAACAGGAGAAGCTAATGGCATAGAGGATGCCCTGGCTGCCGATAACTTGCTTGATCTGACCTGTTCTTTCCTCAAATTATATTTGTTAAGTTCATATCATTTTTAGGAGGGCTTGCTCATGAAGAAGATAGGAAGCCCAAGGTGCAAGTTCTTTCATTCATAGATTACTAAGAAGATGGATATAAACATAGATGGTAATTAGGTTTTACAAAGGTATAAGCTTTTTATTCTTGTCAGGGTTGTATTCTTCAGTTATATCAAATGCTTTTTGTGTTAACACTTGACATAAATTTGCATCTTGTGTTTCCCCCATTCATCTGTTCTGTGAACCAGATGAGTTTTGTGAGATTATTGGAATGAGCAACAGCTTCCACTTGACATCTCTCGAGACATGATTGTAAGCTGAGAAGATATACTTTAAGGTAGCCACAACTTTTGCTGACTAGTTGTGCACCGTCTCTTTTTCTTCATGGTGCTGTCCCCCACCACCACTTTTGGCCCCATACTTGATTACCCTTAAAGTGGCTTTGGTGGGTATCTTCCACCACCTCCTCTCATTGTTAGTTTGGTAAGATTGCCTTTTTACATGGAGTACTTTGTTTGGCTTTTGGGAATTCATTCTTTCACAAGAAAGTTGTTTGTTGATGATTATTGCTTCTGTTGCTTAAATTTGGTTAGCTAGTCAATTGTTAGCTCATCTTTATAGGCAACACTTGTTGCCAGCATCCAAATTGGGGTTTGAGTGAGCTTGCAATGCTTCAGAAATGCCATTTCTCTTGAAACAATCTTTGCAATCAACTTAATGCAACACTTTTAACCCATCTTCTGAATTCATGATGGAAAGCTTTGGATTATCTTTTGTCATAATAGATAGATAATTCTGGATAAAGCAAATGTTGTGTTTGGAGAACCCTACTGCAAGCCTTTCCTAGTATGATTTTGGCACATTGTAATACAATAATCTACTAAGTTGAATAAAAAATAGGTATGTGGCATTAAAGGAATTCAGGTTCTAGAAACAGCTAGGTTTTCTTTAATCCAGTGGTGGGTGCTTTTGACCATATGGTTGCCTATCTTCCTCTCACCTTGGATTTTTTTTTTCCCTTTTTTTGGTATGTGTGTAATGGGTGTACAGTTTGATGCACAGTGTCATGTAATGTTGCTAGCAAAAGTTAAAAAAGGAAGAAAGCTTGATGGATATGGATTTGGACTTGGTGGAAAGAAGATTATTTAATAAGATGATTCAGTCTCCATTAAGACAAAATGTCTCAGATCTTATTCTTGTGATCAAAGTTTAATTCTTAAGATCAACCTTTATTTTATTTGTTTTCACACCAAATAAGAGGAAAAGAAAAGAAAAAAAAAAACTTAGTCGTTTTGACAATCTAAAGATTTCCTACTTATAAAGCAAGCCCTACCCATTGGATGCTTCAGTTTCACCCTAAGAAGTTGTTCTAATATCAATTCTAAAATCATTGAACCATGTGGAATCAAATCACAAGAAAAGATCTATGTAGCGGAATCGAATAACGAGAAAAGATCTATGTATGTAGTCGATTCCAGATATTTATTTAGGTACAACATCAATTCAAATGGATGAAATCTACTCACTTTGATGAAAAGCAATCTACCACATATGGCATCATCTTATAATTGATTGTGAGAAAGCAAGAGCCTGTGAAAGAAAACAAATATGAACATGAATATTCACAAAACAATGAATTCTCGCACCTTGATCTGTGACCTCAAAAGAAGAATGCTGCTTCAAGTAGAACCACAAGATGAAGATGCACCAAGTGGTTGATTTCAAATAGTTCATGAAGGTCCTGTTAGCAAACAAAGAAGCTGCCTAGCTTAATCCTACAGAATCTGCAAGTGAGATCCTTCAAGCTGCAGCCTGGTTGCTGATGTAGAACCACAAAAGCATGAAACACTAAAGCATTCTCTCACACAACTCTGTCAAGTTCCATCAAGGCCTGTTGTGTTGAGGGAGAGGAGATAACCAAGCTGCAGTCTTTCAGAAAGAGGGTCTACAACATTAAGTAATCAAATCGGAACAAGTCCAACCTCCATACATGGGTTGACCCTATTGAGTTTATTTCTTCTGCACCATTATTAGATAAGGTCCACAAAATCCAGTCAAACATTACCAACTACATTCTCGCTGTGGATCCTATTCACTTTTAATAGCCCACAGAAAGTTTGATCTTTACTTTCAGTGAACTGAACTATGATAATTGCATCTCAGTGATTGCAATTCCTACTCCTGCAAGTTGGTCATCTAATATTCATCATACTTCTTGTCACTCAAACAGCCACTTCTTTTCAGGTTTTTGTGTCTGACACAACACAGCCAACTGTTTCCAGGAACTAAAAACAAATCATCTTTGGCAGCATGTCAAACAAGCAGTCAATCAACACATCATCTAATGGGGTTTCACAGGATCCAAATTGGTTTGCGTTTCCTTTGTATTTTGATGAGATCCAGAGTGCACTCCGGTTTCAAACACATCAGCCATGTACAAAGAACAAGAAGAATCAAGTCTATTGCAGATGAAGCTCAAAATGTTACCATAATTGCACGTCTTTGTATCACCAACATGGTACACAACTGGATCAGCTCCCTCCCTAAGAAAGCAATCAATTGTAGACATTAACTTCTTCCTATAGTTACTACATAAGCTTCCATTAGCAATAAGATGATATCTTGAGCTTATTAAATTAACATAGATCTTATAGAGCTGCAACCAGTGACACATCAGAAAAAAAAAAAAACCTACACTCTCTCAATCTGGATGGTCACATGACTGATGTTATACTCCCTCTTGATGTATCCTATCACCTGATCAAGCACAAGATCAGCATCTGAGTCAC
This sequence comes from Musa balbisiana, assembly GCA_004837865.1. NCBI lineage: Eukaryota > Viridiplantae > Streptophyta > Magnoliopsida > Zingiberales > Musaceae > Musa > Musa balbisiana. The sequence goes on along the minus strand of CM017197.1, from coordinate 6,090,966 downwards.
GAGTAATCGTGACATGGCATGCTAGGAGGACCTTCCCAACAGTGATCGCCCATATATGAAGCTCATGAACGGCAACAACACCATCCATCTCACAGAGCCCTTTCTCGAGCTTGGTGGCATTGATCTCTCGTGGTGTGCTCTCCATGAGGACCTCCAGAATGTCTCTCAGCATTTTGATTGTAGTCAACAGCACCACGACAGAAAAGATTAGTGTGCATATCAGATCAATAATCTTCCACTCAGGTTTGTACCATATGATGGCCCCTCCAACCATGACTCCTATGCTCTGAATGGAGTCTCCAAGAACATGCAGATAAGCACTGTGGACATTAATGTTGCGCTGCTGCTTCCTAACTCCAGAGTTTTCAACCCGAGAATGGTCAGAATGCCTTAAAAGTGGAACATGCTCATCTTTGATCTTCTCCTCGCTTGCATGATGATGATGATGGGTTGTGACAGTAATGCCATGACCATGTCCGTGATCATCATCATGCTGAGAGTGGTCACGGTCAGCCTTCTTGTGGCTATGACTATGTCCACCATGCCCATGGCTGTGTGCACCATGTCCATGCTCATGACCCAGCATGACAGCCATTATAATGTTGACCAACAAGCCAAATGCTGCAACAGCAAACATCAGTTTGCCTTGGACCTCACCGTTGTCATGTATAATTCTAGCAATAGCTTCATAGACCAGTATTCCAGCCAAGAGCCATATCAATTGAATAGAGACCAATGCTCCAAGAATCTCCACCCGGAAAAACCCATATGACTGCTGTGGTGTTGCCTCCCATCCAGATGCCCAAAGTGAGAACAAGGAGATAGCAAAAGCAGCAACATCTGAAAGGAGATGAGCAGCATCTGTTAAGATTGCAAGACTATTTGCTGCGATACCTCCAGCCACTTCCACACTCATGAATATGATGCAAAGGATTACGGCCATTAAAAGTTTCCTCATAGATGCAGATCTCGCTTTGGCATCTTTTGAACTGGTCCTAATGTCGGAGAAATCGCAAGATGCACCCCCGCAGATCTTGTTCCCACCTAAGCCAGAAACACCAGGAGGTACTTCCATGTCTACTTCAATAAGTTGAGCCGCTTCAGAGTTCTGAGAGTCCATCTGAAATTGCAAATGACATGTCTATAAGGTATCCTATGTTCTAACGGAAAACATGAGCATATTATTCTTAGCACTAGCAAAGAATGTCGTACTTTGCAGAAAACTTTTTTGCCATACAGCATAAGTAAAACTAAAGTTTTCATCATGGCAAACGCAACATGAAGAATCATAAGAAAGTTGATAATTTGAGATAGTAGTCAAACCGAAAGGCAGCAACCATTCAAGATATTAATTGCATCATTAGAAGATGACAATAGAAATTGCTGGAAATATTACAATAAGTATCCAAGATTGAGTATCAAAACATAGCAAGTCAATAGAAGATAGTTACGTTGGGAAAAAGAAATTATCGCAAGGAAAGTGACCAACACACCATTGAAAACTACAAGCAGCATAAGGTAATTAAAAAAGGAAGAATGGAGCTTGTTGTTGAGAGAGTTCAATTCCATTGGCAATCCATTGTTCCTTTTAAAGAATTTCAGCCTTCTCACAATCCATTGGCAGGAAAAGAAGCTAGATTCTCCTGCCAAACTTCACTTTGATGCTAATGTCATAAAATATTAAGCATTGGCAAGAAAAGAAGCTAGATTCTCCTGCCAAATTTCACTTTGATGCTAAGGTCATAAAATATTAAGCATATCTTTGCTCAATATTCTGAATTTATAGATCAGGAATTTGCAATGGCTGTGTTCTCAAAACAAACTAAACCCTCCATCGATGACCATAACCTGGACTGATTTGTTTTGCAGGGTAAAAGAATTCCTAAATTGCATTATAAAGACAAAAGTACAGATACATACATAGTTCCACAGAAAGAAGAACCTGAGGGTCACAGCAAAGGTGTTAGATCTTTTTGACAAGTAAAACTCATCACAGTAATTTCTAAATGCTCAAGCTATGTTTTGGTCCATTTAAATGCCCAAGCTTAACGTTGTTACTTGTTCACTCAACTCAGTCCTCTGACTAATTTTAGTGACCAGAACAAATGCCATTGTGAAGTGTCTTTGACTGGCGGCCCATCTAAAGGTTTCTCCAAAAACTGTCATATTTTCTTCAAGAAAATTTGTAGTGTAGCACAGTAAACAGCCAAAAATTATAATTGTACTTTGGCAACAGATGCTACTGACAAGCCAATAAGAAATAATCTTCATGAGAATATTCATCTCTGGGGACTTTCTTAAAGCCGGATTTTTCAAGTGCAAGTGGCATGCGAGGACAAATGCTGCAAAGAAGACAACGAACTTAAAACCTTCCTATGACTGAATTTTAGTAGATACAACATAAATTAATTAGCATGGAATGTGATAAGGGTTGATCATATAGAACAACCATGGCATGGTCATTGAGGTTAGATTCTGAAAGATTTGTGAAGATTCCAGAGCTTAAGGAGTATATGATGGTCCACATTGGTGTCTGTTTACTCCTTCTGCTCATAAAAGAATGAGATTTTGGCTTCTTGCAGTATCAAGGAGCCTTAAAGTGCAATGTTAGCTAATCCTCAACAAAACTTGGTAGTCTACAAATTTAAGCATGTATAATTAGTGGCTATTTGTAAGATCAATGTCTTTAAGTATGGGCTATTTCTTTACTGAAGTTGAGCTGTTCTATTCTTGTATTATAATGAGCTGCCACACAAGTATATATTTTCTAACAGCACAAAGTACTTCGCTTGTACAGGAAACTTCATATATCTTTAACCAGTTTATTGGCAGGCTATGATCTTGCTTGCACAAGCAAACACAAATTGACACAATAAACGTTCCAAATCAAGTAAACTATTAGATAAAATATGGCTAACAGAACCACACAAGAGGTAAATGCATTAGATGAAAGGTATATCAGACAATATTTACGGCACAGAGCCACAAAAGAGAGGGTATTCATTTGTTGATAGGAGGGCATTCTGAATACTCTCTAGAGACCATCTTATATCTTTATCTCCTCAGTCAATCACCCAACAAAGGAGGACTTTCTGAATACTCTCTAGAGATCAAAAACCCAAAATGTTTTTAGCAGCAATGCAGCAACTCTGATCAACCCAATCTACTATAAGCAATTTCCATGCTCCTTCGGAGCTCCCTTTTGGAATAAGGGAAGCAAACCCACACTCATGCCCAGACACAAAAGGCAAATCTTAGAAGAACAGATATCTGTCATCCAAGACGACGAACAAACCCAGAGAAAACAGAGATTATTCAGCAAGAACATTAAAATCGTAGTGAAATGGGAAAAGAAGAAGGATGAACGCCCAAGAGAACCAGACGGAACTCCTATCGTTCACGACTGCGATAAAGAACATTGCACACGAACGGAAGAGAAATCTTCCAAAACGTTGACCATTAAAAAGGCACAGAAGACGGTGACCGAGGCGAAGGATGAGCGTATCCGTTTATACCTAAGGACGAGACGGGGTAAATCTCCGCGGCGGCGCTTCCGATCGCGAAAGGAGAAGGAACACCGGAGCGAGGTGGAAGAGATCGGCTGCAACCGCCGTCGCCAAATAGGGTGATGAGTAAGTTCGACAGGGAAACGAACACGATTTGTGTCGAACCCCCGATTTCTCCCATCAATGAACAAAGTGGGGTCCACAAACAATCCTCGAATTAGATTAGTGGTAGTTTTAGAGAGTTCGAAAGACCAGGGCCGGCTCGGTTGGAGAGTCGGACTTGGCTTCTGCTTCCGGTCGAATTGGATATTCCACGTACGTCCGGTCGAATTGGATATTCCACGTCCGTTCGGTCCATTTTCCAATTACATATATGAACATTCGAATGGACGATCGTGACGTTGGTGCAATAAGCCGTCGTGATCATCACGAATTGACCGACCCGGGCCGGGTCGAGGCGATCACAACAAGCCGTCGTGTCTCGGACGACGACCAGGACAGTGGGTGACGTGCCCTCTCTTCTTTTGCCTCCCGCGGGAACGAAGGTGTTGCAGATGGTTTCTCCCGGAGGAAAAGGACGCGCGCGGCCAGCTCACTCTCTCCGCCATGGCCACGCAGCTGAAGAACCTGCTACTGAAGGTTCCTGGAAGAAAGATCCGATGGCATGGACGAGTCTCGCAAGCATGCATAAGAACCATCAAAACCAGGGAGACGACCACTGTTGCATGGACAACATATGACTAGCGGTGACTCCTTCTATGACATGCAATCTGATGACAACGCTGATTCGTTGGTTGATAGTTCCTTGCGCTTCTTCACCGTGCAACAATGAGCTTTTTCTCGATGCAGATGGGCTTACTTCATGAAGAGAAACAAGTGAGGTTTTGGATTACAGAACAAAAGCTTTTCTCTCTTCAGTGATGTGATTGCTAGATAAGAACTTTTCGGGCGACACGAAGCATAAAGAGGAATCGTCGCCATCTGCGACCTCGTCACGGCGTCCATCATTTTGCTCTCTACCTGTCATGCGTCAATAATGGAGACGATGCGCGTGGTGACGGGAAGGAGCCAAAGCTGGAAACAGCAAGGGAGCACATCAATCAGATCACTCCATGCACATCAATCAGATCTCTTTCGTCATGGCCTTCAGGGAATCCATTACTACTAATGCAATCCTCCTCTTCTTCTTCTTCTTCTTCTTCTTCTTACGCTACCTTCGTGTTTTGATCGATATCATTATGTAGATTGACATGGTGTAGTTTTAGGTCAACAAGCATCTTATCTTCTCTTTGTGTGTCCTGATAACCAGAGAACACAACTTGTGGAGGAGCTGATTTAGTAGTGATCTTTGCCCAAACGAAATATCGCTGAAATAATTATTTCTGATTTGTTATTTATTTTTCATCTGCATGACATTACAAAAAGACAGAGAATATTATTTATAGATAATTATATCTTTTCAACTATAAAATTCTTTTAGTCCCCGATTCAAAAATTATAAAATTCAATCCACATCCATAATCTATACGATCGAGTAGGCCCAATAACTAATTGGGCCTAATGGGCCAGGCCCAAATAAGATCGAGGCTCGTTAGGGCCATGATTGTCTATGTTTTGGAGATTCTTGAATATATATCAATCTTTAGAACTTTTTTTGAAACATTTTAGTGGCCAGAGAAAAAGAGAGTAAAAGTAATTCTCATGATAGCAACGAGCGAAATGGGAGTATTTTTTAATGCGTAAGCCTCTATTTTGTAAATAAATCATTCGGTCGAGTTTTCAAAGAATAATAGTTAAGCACAAATGAATTATGAGAGACATTCAAATCAATTAAATCCTCATCTGCTTTGGTGAAGAAAATTATAGGTTTCTTGATGTGATTATAGGCATATGTATGTGAAATAGAAATCTTCTATAAATGTGAAAATTATGATCACATTGAAGATGGATAGATTGGCATAATATGCAGGAAAATGGGGTGTGCATTGTGGGAGTGTTCTAAGTTATTTGCCAAGTGAAGGGTTGATGGGGGACATTTTTTGAAGACAGCATTAAAGGGGAGGAGCACTTTTCATTGTCTCACTGTACATTGAGACCATGAGAGATGCAAGCTGAGGAGAGCACTTTTGAAGGCATCATTCTCCTTGTTCTTGAGGGAGTGGTTTCTACTATTGTAAACACAAAGTTGTCATTACCAATGATTATGGTTAATCACTTTTGTAGATGAAATCAATAATGACTTCAGTTGCCTAATCCTTTGAATGCCTTTAGAAAGACAAAACTGCCAACCTCTACAAATTCTCTCATCATATACTTAATTATTCAATACTAATTTTTATTTAAGAATATTGTTAAACTCTTTAACTAATCCTACTTCTTTTATATATATATAAATCAATTTGAATGTTAAAATAATCTTATCGGATATATCCCTAATATATAACTTAGATGACTCGTCTAAATATAACTTCGATTACTAAACTTATTTCGAGTTCTAAAAGAGATGCTCACCTCTATGTAGCCCTAACGTCTTAATTAGACTTATATTTTGATCGTAAATTTTTTTCTAAATTTTAAATATAATAAAATTTAAAAAAAAGTCATATCAATTTTAATATGTTAAATTGATTGCCAAAATTGATACTAACACTAGCACTATTCAATAAAAAGATAGGACTTCTCCTACTCCTTTATCCTTGGATGATTTGATTTTAAATTTGTATGCAACCAAAAAAAAAAAAAAAGCTTTAATGGGTTAAAATGGCAGACAAATATTTCATTTTGATATATTCATACATCATCAAGTAGGCTCACTAACAATCTATACAAAAACATCCTCCTTGATGAATCTTAACTCTCATTTGTTGTCCTCCCACTCACATAAACCACTCCACTTGTAAGCACACTTCCCTCCCCACTAAAGGAAACTTTTGTCTTAGAAAAAAAAAAGTTATTTTTTTCATCATAGTTATTAAATCAAATTCGTACCATCCAAGTTGATCAAATAATAATAATAAATATAATATCATTATAGATTTTATCATATTCACTTTTTAAGATGTATTATTTTTTTAAGAAAATAATTGAATGTTTTCTCAAGGCCTATTTTTTTCATTAAGATTTAGATTTGTATTTTTCTAGTCATTAAATTCTATAAATTCCATCCATGACAAGATGCATATCACTACTATATTTTTGTTATACTTTTTTTTTTGTACATAACAATAAATAATCATTTATTTAATACAAAAGCATAATCTATTTTAATATTTTCAGTATATATTTACTATAAAAACAGCTATTTATTTAAATACTTATCCATTTGATCCACTGGCCCAATCAATTAATTCATACCTCGGACTTAATCAATCATGTATCTATCATCTTCCTCCTTTCAGTGCAATGACAATGACCTCTTTCTTTTCTTTATCTCGCATTGTTCGATACACGTTAATATCAATGTCATTACCAAATACCTACTACGGCACTTGGCCATCGTCATCTCTCTCTGTCTTCTTCCTTTTGTGTTCCCCAATCAACTGAGGGAGACGACAAAGTTGTTTAAGCCTCACCCCATGATTATTATTGTATGGGTTGCTTTCCACCCACTTCATCTTCTTTGACTGCTCCAAATAAGCTCACTAAAACCCATTGATTTTGTCTATGGCGTAGTCCATTCAAAGATATAGAACCGATACTGACAATCTTTTCTAATTATTTTTAATTAATTAATTAATAATAATAATAATAATAATAATAAGATAGAATTCGTAAGCTCTAACATTCTCCGACGAAAAACTCCACCTCAAGTCGTGGAGGTGTCCCCTATGTCGCTATCCATATTATATTATGTAGTCGATAATATCTTATCTTTTACTTAGATTTATCATGGATGAAAATTTTTTCTCATTGTATTTATTCTCGTTCTCGTGCATTCATCTCCCATATAAATCAAATAAAATATTTTTTTCTCTTTATATCAAAAGTATAATTATATTACTTAATTAACTTTTGCGTATAAGCTCAAATATATATAAAAAAAGTTGGTTCATTATTTGCTAATTTGAATTTATATATATTTAAAATGAAAAAAAATATATATTTCGATCATGAAAGTTTAGACAAACTTTATGACATCATATTTATAAGTAAATTATGTCACACTCGATTATAGATGTACTAAATGATTTGGAGTGGTCTAATCCTCCTTAGATCAAAAGTTAGTATGGAGTAATAAAAAAAAAAATACTAGGAAAAGAGAAGAAATATAGAGAATAAGAACGTAAGTGCTCACGTCCATAGGATTTTCGTTGGGCCCCACCATTCACTGCCTTTGTCCTTTGCCCACCTCACGGACGCAAAGTGATATGGAGGGGCCCATTGGTTTAGACGTAAGCAGTGAATTTTACGGGTTTTATTACATCCTTTACGAGTTAGAACTTTTTTTTTATTTTTATCTAAGTCTATTTTTATTATTATTATCACTTGGTTAATAATTTAGCTTTATGTGATACTCTCATTAATCCCACATAAAAAATAGATAAAATTAAGATAAACCTATAAATATATGATGAGTGTATTATTATTAATTTTAACTAAGTATTTTGTTCGATAGTTTAGACCAAATAAAACTTATAAATTTATTATCCCAAGATATTTAATATTAAAATTGACTTAATGTTAAGATGAAGTACTTAATCTTACATGCACTATGCATTTGATTTATATTATATTTGAGCAATATGTTAAATCGGATGTCAAAATTTTAAATAGAAAAGTTGTAATACTCTTATTAGTTTTTATATTAGATTTAAATATTATTATCGATTATAGTTTTAATATATTGATTAGTCATTTAAGTCAAATGAAATTGATAGATATTGATTATTCTAAAGATCGAAGGTGACGATGATAATAATTTCAATTTTATATTTTTATCGTCTAATTTAGTCTCTCTTGTAAATTCTCATTTAAATTTCATAAAAAGAGAAATTAGATGGCCCAATAAAACATTTCATAAATTTAAAGGAATAGTGATTTTTGACTAAAGTAATAAGTTTTACTTTTATGGGTTACAATAAAAGCAGAAAAATATTATTATAAATAATATACTATATGAGAGGGAGATTTAATTGTACGGTTTATTTTCTTGATATTCCCTCTTGATTAGAATTTGAATGAATCTCTCGCATTAATATATCAATTAGAATATTTCTTATTTTAAGAACAAAAAAATCAATTTAATGACTTAATGTAAGGAAGATAATTCATAAAATAACAATTGATTTAATGAAGGTCACTTAGACATTCATAATCAATTATTATTTTATGAATGTAATGTGTCATGTATTATTATTATTGCAAATGTTTTGTTTGGGTTGAGGAGAGTGTCATATAAAAACAATTATTTTTTTTGTAATTCATTTTATAGGAAAAAAAACGTAATTAAAGGGGAGGAAATTTGACGTGGCGCCTGACGATTCGCCGTCGCTCGGGACGCCGTAGCGGGAGCGCCGCAGCGGATCGCGTGGGCATTTAGCCTTCCAAGAGCCCCTGGCTACGCGTCACCAGCGCGCGGGGCCCACCTGGGGCCCCTCCGTCGCCCTATTTAAACCGCCACGCCGGTCGTCGGCTTTGGCTTTCTCTCTTTTGCGTCCGGCTCTTTTGTTCCTCCCTGCTGAAACCCTTCGGTGGTGTCCGACGCGCTCGCGATCTCTGTATCAAGATCGCAGGTGACTGCTTCGTCTTCCTGGAGTTCTATTTCCCTTCTGGTCGTCTAGGAATTCAGTAGCTGTGTTCGATTCGGAGCAGGACTATGCGATTCTAAAATTCTCTCTTTCGGATCTTCTTACGAAGGTCAAACGTCGCCGCTTGTGTAAATATTCTTCTTCATTTTTTGGTTTTTAGGAACTTGTAGGCTGGAGGTTATGGCAACCATCTCCGATTTGCATCTCAATCGGGTTCCTTGTCCGGGAATCCCCTGTGCGAATTCTGTGACGGAGTGTGGTGGTGCTCGGAGGAAGAGAGAGGTTAGGTTTAGAGCGTTGGGAAATTCGGAGGGGTTGGGGTTTCTTGTGCAGAATGGGACGAGGAAGTCACGAGGGTTGTGTTGGAACGCCCGCGGGTCCAGAAGAGCGAAGAGGATGGTTGTCGCTGCGAGCCCTCCTACCGACGACGCGGTGGTTGTCACGGAGCCGTTGATGAAAGAGGACCTTGTTGGTTACCTCAATTCTGGTTGTAAGCCGAAGGAGATGTGGAGGTATGTTCCTCAGCTTCTGTTACTGAAATCTCTGGTTTTCCCTGCTTAATTCTTAGCTTTTTTCTCAGTTATAGATCAGACATACTGCTGCTGATAGTGCGTTTGAGATGCGTAGCCTCGTCGGGATATTTGCAAATGCGATTTTGTTTTTCTTCTGTGATGATCTGTTCGCACAATTTTTCTTATTAAAATTTCACCTGGTATTTCTCGTGCTGAAAGCTTGGGTTATCTCCAGATTCGTAGTGTTTATAATATGTTCTATGCGATGCTCTCTACAAATGAACTATTACTGATTTGTAACTTGATTTTGATGCACTCTACCAATGAATTCTTAATTATCTGTACGTGATCTGGATACTCTCTTAATTATATGTTCTGTTGCTTGGGTCAAACTTACTTAACCTAACTGTTTATGGAGGATCAAGTATTATAAATCCCATTATTTTTTGTCACTGTAAAAAATTGCTTGGTATAACAACTTTACCAAAACACAGTGTGTAAGCTAAAACTTTTATGTGGAAATTGCAGGGTAAAATTAATTTACCCAAAAAACTTGTCGTTGTACTTGAGAATTTCCATTGTATCTGTATGTTTTGAGTATATGGAGCACATTGGAATGGAGCATAGATTATTAGATATTGCACTGTTCAGAGTGCCAGAAGTATGTTTTTTATGTGGAGCATCAGAATGGTCAAAGATACTTCCATCTGGCTTCTTCATGCTAATGGGTCTCAGATATTTTGATCGTGTGTTATCCTATTTAATGATAAAGAAGAGGGGAAAATGAGCATTTCTTTATGATTCTTGTTAGTTTGTTTTAGTTCTGTGTCTGCTGCTAAATTTAAAGTTCTGATGAGCCACTCTGAGTAAGAACTCCTTTTTTTGTTAACTTTAGAGCTTCTTGATTATGAATTTGATCTTTTGCTATAATATCTTTGGTTTATAATTGTGTTGTTCATAGTTGATGTTCAGGGTATTATGTTGTTCATATTGGTCACATAGTTGTGACTGCTGCATCCCTTTTGTTAACAGAGGAGCACATTCTTTTTTGAAATTGTTATTTTTATTTTCAGTAGCTGGGAACTTTTGTTGACAGAGGAGCACTTTTGTTGTAACAGAATTGGCACTGAACATGAAAAGTTTGGTTTCGAGGTTGGAAGTTTATGCCCAATGAAGTATGAACAGATTGCAGACTTGCTCGATGGTTTAGCGGAGAGATTTGATTGGGATAAAATTATGGAAGGTGATTATATTATTGGTCTCAAGCAGGTAAAAAAATGATTCTTTCTTTACATCAAGAAAGACTGTTACCAACGGTAACCTTGTTGTCTCTGCATCCAATCATCTGACTCATTGCAGCAATGACAATTGTTCTTATAGTACCCTGTCATTTGCCTTGTTTCAACTGCAAAGATTTGGCTATTGTATAATACGGTGCTCCACCTTGTATTTTCTTAAACATGTTAAATGGAAGGTATTGGCTTATTGTGCAGGGAAAGCAAAGCATTTCATTGGAGCCTGGTGGTCAATTTGAGCTTAGTGGTGCACCACTTGAAACACTGCATCAAACTTGTGCTGAGGTTAATTCACACCTTTATCAGGTTCGTATGTAATGATATTATTTGCTTCTTATCTAGTGTTATTTTGTATAAATATCTTTATAAACGTGCTAGAAATAAAAGATAACTTAATTTTTGTTTCTGCAAATGTTGAAATTATCAGATGTATCTCTTTGAGGTGTTCAAAGAGTCAAATATCCATCTAAAATTAAAGAACTACAATGAATTGATCTTTCAATTTTCGTATGTATTCTTGAAAAAGGTTATTCATGATTATTTTAGGACATGAACTCATTTTGACATTTGAAGGGCTAATTCCAGAATAATCCACTTTGAAGGGCATCTAGCAATTTTCCTAGAAGCAACCCCATCTATTAACATCAAGCTCTAGTGTCGATTCATCACCCTTGTTGATAGCATGCTCAAAGTACCATCCACTAAATATTTTTTTGAAGTACGCACAGGTGACGTTGAACTAAATTTAAACCTCAAAATTTTATCATTCATGTCTCACAAGCACTGTTTGCTCATCTTAAGAACGGGAATGACACAATTAAATTCAACACATGGTTCATGTGTTTTTTGCATCTTAGTTTGGTTTGTTGCTGTTAAATAGGTAAAAGCAGTGGCAGAGGAATTGGGTCTTGGATTTTTAGGCATTGGTTTTCAGCCCAAATGGAGGTTGAATGACATTCCTGTAATGCCAAAGGTATCTGTTTTCTCTTGGTTTATGTGAAATGTTTATTAGAAGACACTGCCAGCTAGCAGGTGTATGTATCTTGGTGCCAATTGCTCAAGTCAGGCTCTAATATTTTAGCCATGCCACTGTTTTTTGGTTACTTTCTAGTTTGTTAATGCTCCATGCAAGGATTGAAATATTGTATTGTATCGAAGTTTTGAGATTCTCTCGGTACGGTATGGTACTATATATCGAGTGGTATACCATTCAGTATATATATATATACCGGGTAGTCCAGGTATCGGTATGCTATCGAACGGTACGTATCGCCTGTACCGGGCGGTATTATTTGAAACTGTATATCTTGGCTCCATGTATGCAGTAAACTTTATACAAATTGATAATTTTGGAAAACTGTTGGCATTTCCTTCTAATTTGTATGTTAGCATGCTAACATTCCCATACAATTTGATAATGTTGGAAAATAGTTGGCGTTCCAGTACAATATCACTTTAGTGATTCTATGATTTAATACTGTTATGGCTTCACGTTTCCTTCTATTTTCTATGTGAACATTAAAGTTTTGGGATATGTTTAGTATGAACTATATACCGGGTAGTCCAGGTATCGGTATGCTATCGAACGGTACGTATCGCCTGTACCGGGCGGTATTATTTGAAACTGTATATCTTGGCTCCATGTATGCAGTAAACTTTATACAAATTGATAATTTGGAAAACTGTTGGCATTTCCTTCTAATTTGTATGTTAGCATGCTAACATTCCCATACAATTTGATAATGTTGAGTGAAAATAGTTGGCGTTCCAGTACAATATCACTTTAGTGATTCTATGATTTAATACTGTTATGGCTTCACGTTTCCTTCTATTTTCTATGTGAACATTAAAGTTTTGGGATATGTTTAGTATGATAAGTAAATCTTGGATATATTAACCTTGTTTAAAGATAGTATCGTAAGTTTAATAATGAAACCAGCTCATGTACTGTTAGTAAATAATTGTCTTAATCAAGGTTTTAATTTTTAAATATGGGTCTAGGTTCGATGCTAGTCAGTATTTAATCTTTTTTTTTGGGTGATATCAGGCGGTAGAGGTTGGTATACTGCCTTCTATATTAGTACTGTACCAGTTTCATTGGTTGTCAAAGCCGGTACCAGACCGGTATTTGAGATATTGGTTCTAATTTCATACTCTTTTAACATATCGATAAACTTCCAATATTTATAATGAATTATTGTTGTCCTTATTTATTTTCTTCTACTATACTTTTATTTGTTTCTGTTGTTTTGCATTTATATTTTTCCTAGATTGAAAGCCTTACAGTTACTACTTCTCATTTGACTGTAATATCCAGGTTTCCATTTTTTATAATTAGCAATCTTGGCATGGGATAATATGCGTCACAAAACATGTTCGTGGATATTCTTCAGTTAGTTTCTTAGGTTCTTTAAGTTAATAGGCTTTCTAAGATAATGCTTTTCACAGGGAAGATATGAGATTATGAGGAACTACATGCCTAAAGTTGGTTCTCTTGGACTTGATATGATGTTTCGGACTTGTACAGTTCAGGTGAAGTTGCAATTTTTTGTTTGAATTAGACTACAGGTCGTCCGTGTCTATCGAAACTTCCACATTATAAAACTTTCTTTCTTCATGTGCTGAACACCAAAATGTACTTGCAGAGGTTAGAATAGAGATTACATGCCAGATTACCATTGAGAACTGTGAGACACTGACACAAATTTTTACTTACAGGTTAATCTTGACTTCAGTTCTGAATCAGATATGATTAAGAAATTTCGTGCTGGTCTTGCTTTGCAGCCTGTGGGTACTTATTTTCTGCCATGTAAAATTTTTCTGCTAGTTGGCTCTTCAGCTACTGACTAATTCCTGAACCAGATTGCAACAGCAATATTTGCAAATTCGCCTTTCACCGAAGGAAAGCCAAATGGTTTTCTGAGCATGAGAAGGTTTAATTCAACATTATCTGTTTCCTGTTTTATATTTTTTACTATTTGGCAGTGACATTAATTGTCATTTATTTCTGCATTGCAGCAACATATGGACTGACACTGACAATAATCGTACGGGAATGTTGCCTTTTGTATTTGATGATTCTTTTGGGTACGGGAACGTTGGTGTTTAGTTTCTATGACAAAATAACTCGATGTCATAGTTATTGGAAAATGTTTTTTAAATTATGATTTTCTTATTGAATTGAACATGTGCTTGAGTTTGACTACTGTAACCATCTTGTATCTGTTTTTTTTTTTTTTTTTTTCAGATTTGAGCAATATGTGGAGTATGCTCTTGATGTTCCTATGTACTTTGTCTACCGAAAAAAGACATATATCGATTGTACCGGAATGTCCTTCAAGGTTTTCTTCTACACTTGTTCTTTTATATTTGATTTTCATGTCTTTAGTAGACAACTTTTGAAGTTCAGATGCAGGATTAAATGTTTTCTAGCTTATGGTTTTGTACTTTCTGTTTGAGAACCAATGATTACATGCACATCTGCAGGATTTTATGCAAGGAAAACTTCCTTCACTTCCTGGGGAGCTTCCGACTTTGAATGATTGGGAGAATCATCTAACAACCATATTCCCTGAGGTATCTATGCCATTAGTGATTTCATTGTAGTTGAATGTGTAAACTCGCCTGAACGAATGTTAAATAGAAGTTATTTACACTTCTGTACAGGTCAGATTAAAAAGGTACCTGGAAATGAGGGGTGCTGATGGTGGTCCTTGGAGGAGGCTATGTGCTTTGCCAGCATTTTGGGTATCAGTATTCTGCATGTTTTTCTAAGATAGTCCATATTTTTCGAATATGTGATGTGCAGACTATTCTGGATCCTTAACATGAATTATATTACCTTGATACTTCTTTTCATTGTTAGTGGTTCTGATTGTCTTATTTGCAGGTAGGCTTATTGTATGATGAGGTTTCTTTACAGAATGTTTCAGAAATGATCTCTGATTGGACGAGAGAAGAAAGAGAGATGCTACGCAAGAAGGTAATCAATTATCCTACAATATTACCATTTACTAGATGAAGTCTGCTGCAAGTTAATTATTGTTAGAATTTCTTCTTAACTCCCAGTCTCTAAATTTTTTGATTAGTAGATGACTTTATGGTTTTCAGGATGCTAAATATCATTGTATGCCAAATGTAGGTTCTTATTACATTCTGCACAAGTAATCATCTTATGCATGATACAGTCTATTGTTATGAGATAATTTTGTGATAACCGTGAAATGAACAGGTCCCTGTGACTGGATTAAAGACACCGTTCCGGGGTGGCCTGTTAAGACATGTTGCTGAAGATGTTCTGAAGTTAGCTAAAGTTACGTCATTATTCAGTAGTACTGGATGCATGGAAATGCACTCATTATGAGGCTATGAAGTTTACCAATCATTCTTTCTGATGTTGCAGGATGGACTGGAGAGAAGAGGATATAAAGAAGCTGGGTTCTTAAAAGAAGTCACTGAGACAGTCCAAACAGGTATCATTTTTTGCAAGTTGTCTATTACTCATTAATGCATTATTCTATCGACTCTAATTCAGAATATGATACAGATTGAACTGGATAAGCAATTTGTGAAAAAAAACATATTTTTTAAATTACCTAATGATAGAACATTAGCGAAAGGTAATAATTGTCTGTCAATGCAAAATCAAGTTGCCACAAATAAAAAGACAAACCAATTCCATTGTACATATGTAGTGAAAGGTAACCTTGCCAGTGATGTTTTTTCACTTTTAGATAAAATTAAGGCAAGAAAGATGTGAGATATGGCATAGTGATTTAAACTATGTGAAATATTAGTTTTCCAGAAAAACAGAAGGAAAAAAGATTTGTTTGGTTTCAGTACGAGGAATGGTGCATTATATTCATTTTATAACCTATTTCAGCAATAAGTAAAAGTCAGTAGATGCTAGCCACAGCCTGTTTGTTGTTTATAATAAGATGAATGTAGAAAATTTATTGACATTGCTGGGTGATGTGGCCTAGTCATAATCCATGCAACCATGAGACCGCTTCAGCATGTTGAGACGTGTGAATGCACACACTGCTGTTAGTGTTACATGCCATTTCAAACAGTTTTGTTTAAGCATCTGCACCTGTGGTATTCATGAATATTTTCTCATTCTCTTATCGTGCACAATCAATCGTATAACAGGAGTGACTCCAGCTGAGAAACTTCTGGAGTTGTACAATGGGAAGTGGGGAGGCAGTGTTGGTCCAGTTTTTCAGGAATTGTTGTATTGAGGTACCTGTAAGTTTGATATCAGGTGCATTCACGTTGTTCTACCGTGATCCAATATTTCAACCTGGAACAATTTCAGAGACCATCATGGTCATATACTCAGGTTGGTGCATACTTCATCCACATGTTGAGAATCGGCCATTGCCTGGTTAAATGGCTTGGCAGAGCTTCAGTTGTAGGAGAGAGAATTGTACTCTGACAAACCTTTGATTTTGTGGTCATCTTTTGTGATGAAGTTTCCCTGCTTTCCATTTGATTACCCAATGATACAAGGTAATAACACTGATTTTCCAATGTACACAGGAAACTTGAGATCACATCATATAGATGACCATCATTATAGATGATTAAGGGCTGAAATCTTATAGTCATGGTTTGGTCAGTTTTGATGTATGTATTCTATTATTGAACCAAGGCTACTCGTATGTTTACAACTTTGTATTTCATGCAGCCATACATAAATCTCTCAAATGCTCTCCGAAATGTCCAAGAGGAACTACTGTTCTTGTTGAAACAGAACAATTAGCCGAGTAGATACCGAGCAGCTTTTCTTCTATTGAAATATACCTTTTTCCTGTGAAGAAGGATGATTTGTCTGTCCATGTGCAATCTCCTACTGTCGTTGGATGCCTGTGGAGATGCTGACAGCTTATGAAGCTAATACTGTGTGGTTTTACAGGTATCATAATCTCCTACGTGTCAAAAGATCATGGTTTGATTTAAGTTGTTCATATTGAGTTAATTCTTTTCCTATCATAAAATATTTCGATATTAATATAAGAATTTATTGATATCATGTGAATGGAGGCGGAATATTGAGATATCACGTGAATGGAGGCGGATGCCAAAAGGTGTTTCGTTCGTTCGTTCCTTCCTTCCTTTGGCCACCATATCACGAGGGCGGCTGAGATGAATTCTTCTATGGATCTTCACATTCCACAACACTTAGCTACTAACTTCATGCCTCTCGTTCGTTCCCAAGAAAAGAACAAAATATTTCATATCATAGACTTTATACCTCTCATCCATTCTCAAGGATCATCAATCACACAACCACGGAACAAAAAAGAAAGAATCCGTGTGTGTGGCCCTAATAAGAAAAGCATGGAGCATTTCTACTCATTGCACATGTTCTTTCCCCACTGCTCTCCAAATGAGACTGGAATTCGCATCTTGTTCATCCACATCCACATCCACATCCATCTTTCTTGATCTGATCCATGTAGTATAAAGTAGGGTCATGGTTGCGGCATTTCCACGGGATTACCCCACCCTCTGCCATCATCCATCTTTTTCCCTGCTTTTATTTGAAAATTAGTATATTTGTTCTCTTCTTTCTTTCTTTCTCTTTCTTTTTTCCTATTTTTGCTAAAAAAAATTAATAGCTGTCTAATTTAAATTTATCCACTCAAAAAGGACATCAAAAACAAGTTCAAAAAGATAAGATCCACATACCATAATAAAATCTTGACCAGTTACACTAAGGTTATACTTTCAAATTTTATCGGATAATGATTAAGTGATTTTATAGATCATGTTTAAATTAATATTTTATCGGATTATATTTTTAATTTTTTAATAGAATTTATAATATCAATTGTGTGAAATTGATGGCGTCCCATATCCTCCTCCTCTGATCATGACCTCTGTCAATGGCTCTGTGTTTACCATCCAGTAATCCACAGTCACACTCACCCCAAACTGGATTTGGCCTCATCCTCACATTATAAAGTGTGTGTGGATCGGCTGTAGTATCAGAACAAGAAAGGAACCTTCTTCGTCTGCTTCCCTCATGGCCTCCCCTGGCAATAGCGGAGGTGGACTGGTTTCGGGCTTTCTCCTCTGTTTCCTTGTGCTGCAAGCCTTGGCGGGCGCTTCGGGGGTAATCATCGGCCTACGGCGGCACCAGGGCAGCGCGCAGAGGCGGCGGCCCACCGACCAAACAGCGTGCGACCTGTTCGCCGGGAGCTGGGTGATGGACGACTCCTACCCGCTATACCAGTCTCTGAGCTGCCCCATCATCGATCCCGAGTTCAACTGCCAGTTATATGGACGGCCGGACACCGAGTACCAGCGGTACCGATGGCAGCCGAGCGGCTGCGAGCTCCCCAGGTATGTGGGCTTGCCTGCTCCGATGCGTTCTACGCTCTGAGCTCGTTCATCAACGATGGCTGGCGGACCTGCAGGTTTGACGGGGTTGGTTTCTTGGCGACAATGAGGGGGAAGACGGTGATGTTCGTGGGCGACTCGCTCGGGCGGAATCAGTGGCAGTCCTTAATCTGCATGCTCGCCGCCGCGGCGCCGCAGTCGCCGACCCAGTTCGTCAGAGGAGAGCCTCTCTCCACCTACAAGTTCCTGGTTGGTTCGCTTTCCGCCTTCGTAAGATCTTGTCACCCTCAACCTGTTCGATCCAACGACGAACCTCTGTGGTTGCTGCAGGATTCTGGAGTCTCGGTTTCCTTCTACCGGGCACCTTATCTGGTGGACATCGACGTGGTGCAAGGGAGAAGAATCCTCATGCTGAACGAGATAATAGGGAATGCCGAAGCATGGAAAGGAGCGGACGTCTTGTGCTTCAACTCCGGCCATTGGTGGACTCACAAGGGAGCTCTTCAAGGGTGCAACTCCTGCCTCATCTTCGTGCTTGTTTGCTGCGATTTGGTCGATCATAAGAAGGACAAGCTTTGCAGGTGGGATTACATGGGAGATGCAGGCTCTTTCTACGAGGACATGGATCGATTGGTCGCGTTCCAGAAAGGGATGAGCACATGGGCAAACTGGGTCGACGCTACCGTCGACAGGACCAAGACGAAGGTCTTCTTCCAGTCCATATCTCCCACCCACAACAAGTAACTCTCTCTCTCCTCCCCCTTGCTATCTTTCTCTTAATTCCTCTCTCGAATTAGTAGGAGGAGCACACGTTCATGGCATAGCACCCGACGTAAGAATCCACTATCAACATTCCCATACAAGATGCAATCAGAGCTTTTCTGCAGAACCAGACTCCATGGTGGATTGCCCTGTTCTAGAACTGCAGTATTTAGTCCTTTGGAAAACTTCTTTGTATCCTTGATTTTTGGGTTTACATGATCTACCATTATGGCGAAACGAACATGTCCTGGAGAACTTCTTTCTGGACATGAATGAGCTGCTGCTCTTGAATAGAGAGAGAGAGAGAGAGAGAGAGAGAGAGAGAGAGAGAGAGAGAGAGAGAGAGAGAGAGAGAGAGGATATGAATGGAGTTGAATCATGGTCCTGGAAGGAAGTGAACTTGATGTCTGTGAGGTCTTCACGGACTAACCGCAAGTCCATGAATCTCGTCACTGGGGGGAGAGAGAGAGAGAGAGAAGAGAGAGAGAGAGAGAGAGAGAGAGAGAGAGGTCTTGTTGTGCCTCTCGTCGTCAGCTTTCTGAAGCAGAGCTCTTGAGCAGTGGGAGGAGGACAGAGGGAGCTAACTCGAGGTGTCCAACAATTGTCGGGTTAGGTCGCACGTCGCACGCCTGATCGCGGGGCCGACCCCCTTTGCCGTCACGACAAGCGTCACGAGATAATTCCCGAGCTCACCATTGTATAGGTGGGTCCCAAGCCCACGTTGATGGACCCCATTCGGCTCCAACGGTAGAGATGGATTTGATGGATATCTTATTAATTTCCAAATTAATCATTATTCAAGTATCTATTTAATTTGATCGTATAATCTCTTAATTTAGTCTCACATCGATCATTATATTATGCTTATCGCTTATCACTAACTTAAAAGTGTGTCTACTAACTGCCCTTCCATGCGACGTTGGTGCGCAGTCCGGCGGAGTGGAACGGCGCGGCCTCCAAGAACTGCTTCGGCGAGACGGCACCGGTGGGCGGGTGGAACTACACGGCCCCGTACCCGGAGCAGATGCAGGTGATCAAGGGCGTGATCAAGGCGATGAGGAGTCCCGCCGCCTTGCTCGACATCACCGCCTTGTCGGAACTCCGAAAGGACGGCCACCCTTCCATCTACAGCGGCGACTTGACCCCGGAGCAGCGGGCCAACCCCGACCGCTCCGCCGATTGCAGCCACTGGTGCCTCCCCGGCCTCCCCGACACCTGGAACCTGCTCCTCTACACTGCCCTCTTCTTCTCCTGATCCGTACGGCGCCTCGTCTCTTCATTCTTCTCAGTATGATTGCTAACCTATCTGCAATCTTGTTTTGCTCATTAGCTGATGTTAATGGATTATATTCCATACTATCAACTCAAAATCGATTGTCATTCCAAAATACATATAGGAATCAGATCCTTGACCGATTTAATTCACTAATCTGATCATTTAAATCCTTCTATTTCAAGAATCAAAGAAAAAAAAATCTATATATTTGTTCCTATCTCAATTCCTCAATGTGTTTGCTTTCTTATCATCCTCTTTACTATTCCTTTTATGCAAATAACAAAACTATATGTTTTTTTGGATAGCATATAATTATATTTTATTTTTGAAAAATATTAAACATACGATTCAACCATTTAATCCACCGGTTCGACTAATTATCTGATTAAGTGCCCCGAGTTGTGTAATAAAGTGAGTATGAGTTTTGTGTTTTTTTCCTTTCTTTTAAGCTCTTAGTGTTTTAAAGAACAAGTCAGATCAAAGAAATTTTCACATGATTTATATGTCATGAGTAAGTGGTTGTTGTTCTAATGTCAAATTCTTTATGGCCTAAGCTTGAAAATTCTGTAGGCTAAGCCTCCCAACAAGAGGATTCAATAGTTAATTGACAAGGGTGGATTATAGCAAAACCCCTATCTAAAATCACAGTCCATATTTGAGATGGAACTATCATTATTTGCATGATTTGGTTTTACAATCTTGCAGAGTAACGAGGCATCAAAATGAAATCTTGCCAGTGTTCCTCTGCAGCATCTTTCACCAGACTAAGAAATATTGTGTAGGTTAAGAGCAATCAACATATAGGAGGAAGGTTCTTGGGTGATTCATTAGTAATTTGGGAATATCTGATCTGAAATATGCATCATTTTATCTGTAAGATAATTTTTTTTTTATCACATGCAGTCAGAAATTAGAGGCTGTGGAGTCAAATACAATTGCACATGTAGGTGCATGCATCAATTGCTATTTTCATCTCATGTTCATTACAAAAGTTTAGCAGAATAGGCTTCTCATCATCACAATCCTTTTCTGCTTCTTCATCAG
Source organism: Musa balbisiana (assembly GCA_004837865.1). Lineage (NCBI taxonomy): Eukaryota > Viridiplantae > Streptophyta > Magnoliopsida > Zingiberales > Musaceae > Musa > Musa balbisiana. The sequence goes on along the minus strand of CM017197.1, from coordinate 6,069,477 downwards.
TTCCAAAATCATGCTTGATCTGAACATAAGTTCACAATGTCAGGAACCACTCAAGTTTCAGATTCCATCCAGAATGAGAGCTCAATGCAGCATCACTGAACTCCCTACTCATCTGCAAAACAAGACAGGAAACTTTCAGCAGTTCTGTCAGCACACAGGAAGACAAAGACTCATCTGTTTGAACACCAATCTGAACTCATGCAGATCCTCCCTGCACATCAATCACCATCTTGATCTGCATGGATATCAGCCTACAAGCCATTAAACACAGTGGTGTGTGCTTGTCCTGATTGTAACACAAACATAAGCCTCAACAGGACACAGGATTCTGTGTTTTGCATCCCTGATACCAAGCCAAGCTTTTGAGCCTACAAACATGGCAAACTTTCAATAAGATTAACTAGGAGAAATAATTTTCAGTGGTATGCTGCATGAGGAAGATGATTCAAATAAACCATACAATTTGATCAACCTAATCTTTCATGTAAAATCACAATCAGTCCACTTGGATCCAGAAAATAGTTATCTCAATTATTCCAATCTAAAACATTGTTTTACATGCCATTGAAATAATATAGTTAAAGCTTCTCAACCTATCCCAAATATACCCAGTAACTAAGTAAAACCATTCACCATCAAACTCAACAAGGAAGAACCAGTACTACCATAAACCACATGAAGCCAAGCTTTTACTCAGAAAGAACCCAGACCAATAAACTAAGCTTTGAGTATTGGGTGGGGCCAGTTGGGTAGTAGGATTTGGACTTTACTCCTTTTTCTTTTTCTTTTTTTTGGATAGGGTAGTAGGCTTGGTCTTGATAGATGCTTTTGATGGTATGATATATGTCTTCATTCTTATTCAGAAAATTTATCCACTATTCTGCTGAATGATGTCAATCATGGCCCACTCAACAAAGGATTGTGAATCTTTTGATAATAGTATTGGCAAAAGATTGGTAATGATGCATGCATGATTTGTTAATGCACTAGTTCTATTTGCATTTGACAGTGGTAGAACTTCTTACCATAGTCCCCTCATTTGATAATTTTTGGAAATAGAAAAATAAGAATACCAAATTAATGTGAATGTGGAAACAATATTTGATACTCATGACACCTGAAGGGAGAACCTACTCTGCTTAAAAATTAACATGGAGATCTTAAACTGGGAGAAACTTAATGTGAATGCAGTAATTATTTATTGCCAGAGGTGAGAATGCATATAATATTGATTTGGTATGCATAAAATCTAGCTTCATCCAAAGAAGAAAAAAAATCATCATTTTATCAGAGAAAAGGTTGTCATCTCCCTGGGCTAAATGATGATGAATAACTAGGAATTCCTGGTATCCTTGTGTCCACTTAGTTCTGAAGTATACATCCATCTCTCTGACTGGTGTTCTACTGCAGCACATCACACCAGCCATATGCATCCTGAGAGTGTCATTTGCTAGTCTAGCCTACTGGTGGAATGGAATATGATCAAATGTTACCAACAACCTGGTACAGTTGCTACCTACCACAAGCTCACCATGACCTTTCTGAGATTCCAGAAGGACTTGTGAGAGGTAAACTCAACCTGGAAGCAATTTCCTTTTTTGTTTTTTTCTCACTTTTCCTGTGAGCATGTGAACAAATGACATAACCTATTACTATGTTCTATCTTGTTGCCAGGATGTTGCTTTGAAAAGATCAATAATCATGTGACATGAGCATGTCTAATATGGGAGTTTATTCTACAGTGAACTCTCAAAATTTCTGCTTTGTATTTTTTTTCCAACAAAATATAAAATCAAATTCATCAATTAAAAATCTCTGTTGTATGCAGCACCAGGCATATGACAGATTTTTCTTTTTCTATCCAGAACATTGCCACTGTATTTTTATATATAGAGAGAAGGAGAGAAACATTACTTCAACTCATGTTGTAACATGGTTATTCAACTACCTATTTGATATCTCATCATTACAAGCAATAATCAACACAACTCATACATACTGCATTCAAGACAATGATTCCTGTCATCACTGATATAGTAAAACATATGATCAAATTAACAGGAGGCAGATGAGCTCTATTGGCATTGCTTCACTTGAAGAGAAAAAAGTGATCTCTCCACAGCCTTTCAGATTTGGTTTCTGATTAACTGCAAACAATGTAACAACTTGCAATATTTAATATTGTCCTACCAGAGCTTATAATTACATGTTTGCTAGGATGCACTGCCTTTACTTTCTTAAAGATATAAAGCTGTGGATACTTTGTATATTGTAATTTATCAAAGTTTAGAAGCATATATGAACTTTTGCTACAGATTAATAATTGTATATGCTAGACTTGAGACTTGTTCTTTGTGGTTGTTGACTCAGCAAGGTATCTGTCTTCTCAACTAGCTAACTCTTCCTCAGAACATCTTAATCAATAGGCAAGGAAAATTATATCTCCAGACTTGTTCAAATACTCTGGTTAGAACACTCACAACCAACTTATTATATATGCAATTTAGTTATAGGATTAGAATAAAAAGGTACATTACATGTTAATTTATTCTTTGTGGTTGTGGGCACAAAGTTACCCTTAAATTTCTGCTCTTTTACAGATTTAACTCCATTACTGGATATCAGATGATAGTTATGGATTGAATCAATATCTTGATCAAATTGTCATGTTTTGAGGGAAGTATGTAGGTTATAGTTTTACATATCTTCTTGAGTTCATGCTTATTAGGTTTGTATGGGTAAATAGTTCATAACATATGCAATCACATGTGCTACTACTGTCAACATGGATTAGATGTAGATTTGTGTCTTCACAGGATTAGAGCTCACAGAATTGATTGTTAAGACTTGGCAGCCTCTTGCTATATAAACCCTACCAAAAGATACAACCTAACCAACAACAAAAAAAGAATTGTGGAGTTCATTCTAGGGTTCTTGTAGTAGCTGAACCCCTACCTAATAATTCTCCCTCTTTTGCAAGCTTATGTGTTACTAATTATTGACCCTTCTCCTTTCGCCTTCTCCCCAAAATTGATTCTTAGATTCGTTCTTCTTATCCCATGGTGGGGGATGAATAAAGGAACTGTGATGGCAGCATTCTCCACCCAATGAAGAAGAAAGCTTGTTGAGAAAACTTCACTTCGCTTTCTCCCTTATCTTTGCTTCTCTTTCCTCTTCCATAACCTTCTCCTCCTTCCTTCTTTGCTTCATGTGAGCCCGGGCTTCAGGGGGACCAGATGGCGCTGCTCGAATCCCGAAGGTCCAGCATGAAGCACACATCGTCCTTCAGCAATGGCCGGAGGAAGGGCAAGTACTCTGCCTTCGTCCTGGTCGTCTCGGTGGTCCTCTTCTGCACCTTCGTGTACGACGGGGACGTCCAGTCAGTCGCTGAGTATGATTTTGGCAGCGGAGCTAATCCTCCGGGCATCACTCACCAAGAATTCTCCGTAGCTGATGCAAGCAGAAAGGAAGACCATGAAGCCAAGAGGAGGACGGAGACCTCAGAGGGTGACATGGTCCAAGAACAGCCGACAGCGCCGGGAATTTCCGAGGAAGACGTCGTGCGAGTGATGGAGTCACCGGTGGCTAGAGGAGCTGTGCATGAAGAGGCCGCCAAGGAGGCCGAGCGGCAGCCACGAGTAGTCCTCGACGTGCCGGAGAGATGCGACCTGTTCACCGGCCGATGGGTCTACGACGACGTGAGCTACCCTATCTACGAGGAGCAGGAGTGCCAGTTCTTGACGGAGCAAGTGACCTGCATGAGGAACGGCCGGCGCGAGGACAGCTACCAGAAGTGGCGGTGGCAGCCCCAAGATTGTTCTTTGCCCAGGTATACATGACGCTATTCCTCGCCGATCAACACCATTGTTTTGGTTGTCTTCTTGATCAAGCACGTCAACATTAAGTGGTTCTTTCTTCTTGATGAGAAGATTCGATGCGAGGGTGATGCTGGAGAGGCTGCAAGGGAGGCGTCTCATGTTCGTGGGCGACTCCCTGAACCGGAATCAGTGGGAGTCGATGGTGTGCCTCGTCCAATCCGCGGTGCCATGGAACAAGAAGACCCTCACCAAGAACGGCTCGCTCAACGTATTCCGGATCGAGGTAATCAGTCGACTCGACCGCATCCAAATCCCCTGTCGCTGTTGATGTAACCGAAGCATATCGTTTGCTGATCTCAGGAGTACAATGCGACCGTGGAGTTCTACTGGGCGCCGTTCCTGGTGGAGTCCAACTCCGACGACCCGAGGATGCACAGCATCCTTAACCGCATCATCGACCCCAAGTCGATAGCGAAGCACGGCAAGCACTGGAAGAACGTGGACTACCTCGTCTTCAACACCTACATCTGGTGGATGAACACCCCAACCATGAAAGTCCTGTGAGTAGACTTCATCTTCGATCCGCTGAGTTCGTCCGACTCAACTGCACGGGTCGTAATCGGACTCGATTATGGTGGAAGCAGACGAGGATCGACGGAGTTCGAGGAGGTGGAGCGGGCATCGGCTTACAGGCTAGTGTTGAACGCATGGGCAAAGTGGGTGCAGAAGAACGTGGATCCCAACCGCGCCATGGTGTTCTTCATGAGCATGTCACCCAACCACTTCAGGTGAGTTGAACTCCATGGACGATATCACCACGAGGATTGTGGCCCGTCCAATGTGATGGAATCCACCCATCGTTTGAGTCACATGAGTGGAAGCTTCCGAGTTGGACGAGCACCATCTGTAGATGGCGAAGACCCACCACCATTTGGGATCGGAACAGCAGCTCCTTTGTTCCATGGACTAAAGGCCAACTGTCCTCACCTTTCTTGCTTTGGAAAAGCCACACATACAGCCCAAAGGAAGATTAGGCGTGAGAGGAGGAATCGCCTCCGCTTGTAATCCCATGGCCGTAGTTTTCGACGACGACGACGACGACGACGACGCAGTCGATCATCTAAATGCTGGCGATCATTTGCAGGAGCACGGACTGGGGCAACCCGGACGGGATCAAGTGCGCGTTGGAGACGCAGCCGGTGGCGAATCTCTCACGCCCGCTCGACGTCGGCACGGACTGGCGGCTGTTCGCGGTGGCGGATAACGTGATCGGGAGGATGAAGAAGGTGCCGGTGTCGTTCGTGAAGATCACGGCGCTGTCGGAGTACCGCAAGGAGGCGCACACCTCCGTGCACACGCTCCGGCAGGGGAAGCTGCTGACGGCGGAGCAGCAGGCCGACGCCGCCACCTACGCGGACTGCATCCACTGGTGCTTGCCGGGCCTGCCGGATACCTGGAACGAGCTCCTCTACGCCCGGATAGCCTCCGCCCCGTGGCGCGACGACTGAGAGCTGACGGCAACCATCGTTCACACATATTTCTTGGAATTTTTCCTTCTTTTGTGGAGATTCTTCTCTGTAACGTAAGTCTCAATCAGACTTGCTTGTTTCAAAGCATGCTTTACACTGTCTTCGCTCGATATACTATCACCTCCACCTCTGCATGCCCTCTGCACTGTCTACCCAATCATATGTCTTTTTGTCTCGTCAATGCTATAATCGTGCATGGATCCATTAAGAGTCACACGCTGACATGACAACGAGAGCCGGGAGCAAACCCAAGGTGAAAGTAGATTCTTCTACGACCAACATCTTCGTTAGTGTTCACCATGACATCAATGACAGCCGTCACGAGACTTTGCATCGGATCCATGCGGACGATGACAACGGCAAAGGTATATGAAGGCGGCAGTCAACGTGACAATAAATAAAAAGTGAGGTGTTAATAAGGAAAAAGGAAAAATAGAAGGTTTTCTATGAAAATTTACCCAACAAGTTTCGTGCGAGTGACGGTTCGTACGAAGATTCCACAATAATCCACCACGTGTCCATTTCTGTCTTCGTCGTGCGCAGCAGTCGAAAGAGATGGTTCTCCGAACATCGTGAGCCTCCAATCTTGATCGGACGGTTCACATAAGAAAGCGACGTGGAGAACGGATCCGCACTCAATAAACAAACCCTCCTCCTCGAGAAGCTACCCGTCGTCATCTGGACCGCACCAACGGCCCAGATCCGATCTCGTTCCCGACGGGCCCACAGCGCACTAATTTATAACCATTCGAAAGCGGTAAACAAGTGGGTCCTTTCGGCGTCATCTCCGCTTCTCCCTCTCCCTCACTCTCGAGTTTCGTACTCTCTGCTGCTTCGTCGCTTCCACCACCCGATACGACCATGGCCGCGGCCGCGAGCGAAGGCGGCGGCGACGGAGGCGCCGAGGAGAGGGGTAGACGGAAGGATTCGACGCCGCCGCCGTACATCAGGGCGGTGGCGGGGTCCCTCGGCGGGGTCGTGGAGGCGTGCTGCTTGCAGCCCATCGACGTGATCAAGACGCGGCTCCAACTCGACCGCACCGGCGCGTACCGGGGGATCGTGCACTGCGGCGTGACGTCGGCGAGGACGGAGGGGGTGCGCGCGCTGTGGAAGGGGCTCACCCCCTTCGCCACCCACCTCACCCTCAAGTACGCCCTCCGCATGGGGTCCAACGCCCTCCTCCAGTCCGCCTTCAAGGACGCCGCAACTGGTGACCTCTCCAACCGCAGCAGGATCGCCGCTGGATTTGGCGCCGGCGTCCTGGAGGCCCTCCTCATCGTTACCCCCTTTGAGGCGAGCCACTCACCCAACTTGTTAATCATACTTGCAATTTCAGATAGATTATGTCGATCCTTTGTATTAGGAAGATTGTGAGAGGACATGTCCGATCCAAGTTTACTTGGTTCATTGGCAAACGGTGTTGCAAGTCCTTTAATTGATGATTTGAGTAGCGAAAGATAGGTTTGGAAGAAGTCATATCTTTGTTTTGTCACATCCATTTTCATGTTGCACTTGACAAGAACTGTCAAAATTTTCATTTAATTTGTGAGTTACATTCACAATCTCTATCCTCTTTTCTATTCGATACAATGATAATTTTGTTGATCCATTGCGTTTCTTGATCAGTGTAGAACTTACCTTCTTTGAGTTTGAAGATACCTCAGAACCATGTAATTGTTATTGTTCATTTCATGCCCATCAACTACATATTGATACAACTTGGATCGGTCTCGAATTGGTGTCCAAATTGAGATTAGCAGTGCTACTCAGAACATTGCTTTAACATACTGAAGTCTCATATGCAGTTGGAATTTTGTGGAAAATGACCTGATGCTGATGTATCTAAACAGTTTTCTGTACCTGAAAAAACTTAAAGATTCATAGTTAAGTATCATCTTGTCAGACAATAGTTATCAGCAAAAGTGTCGATTTCTTCTCCATTCGGCTTAGTTCAGCACACACTTCCATCATAATATTCAAAGATCACATTTTTCTTCTTGGTGAAATGAGTTTTATTACCTCGGATGTAAGTGTCAAGTGTATATCATGGTAAGGACATGTTGCTTGCATCGTTATTACCGTATCAAATATTGTTGCGTTAGAGGTTATTGGTGTGAGAACCTCAATGACCAATCCATAGTGTGCTCCTTTGAATTTTTCCTGGAAGTTGCTAAAGGGCTATGCAAAGCATAGCAGGTGTCAAAGATCGATGTCAGTTATCTCAAAAGATCCTTTGTTCCTTCTTTTTCCGTTTCTCTGAACTCCATTTTGGTACCATGTGGAGGGAATGCCATTGGGCATGATGAAGATCCATGAGTCCCCTGTTTGCAGAGACCCACTGTGGCTTTGTTTGGATAGAAGCAGGCTGAGCTCTTCTTTATAGTAACATTTCAATTACTTTGAAATGCTAGAAATGGTGTACAATTATGTTTTAGTGCCGAGAAATTAATCTAGTTTTAGTTGAGACAGTGATCATTACTTAATTATGAATTAGTGGACGAGCATGGGACAAATATTATTGAAAGCATCAAGTTGATAAAAGCACCTGTTTTATGCTCTGGGTCTGTGGTGATCAGATCAGATACAACGGTGGAGTAATTAACTATTAGAGTTAGAAAAAGATTGGCTTTAACCAGGTTATTCGACATTTGGCTATATATGATACCTTGACACATGATATATACGCTTCATGTTCATTGGCACTTGTATGAATTGCATTTACTTTCAGAAATCTTCTTTTTATGGTCAACTAGCACTGGGTTGCGACTGTTTTATACTGTCTCATGAATACAGGTAGTGAAAATCAGGCTGCAGCAACAAAAGGGGTTGCGACCGGAGCTTCTAAAGTATAAGGGTCCCCTACATTGTGCAAGGATGATCATTCATGAAGAGGGAATTTTGGGTCTTTGGGCCGGTGCTGCACCGACTGTTATGCGTAATGGAACCAACCAAGCTGCCATGTTCACGGCAAAAAATGCATTTGACGTCGTTCTCTGGAAGAAACATGAAGGAGATGGCATGGTCCTTCAACCTTGGCAGTCTATGATCTCAGGGTTTCTTGCGGGGACTGCAGGGCCAATCTGTACTGGCCCCTTTGATGTCGTCAAGACAAGGCTAATGGCTCAAAGCAGAACAGGTGGTGATGTGAAATATAAAGGCATGGTGCATGCAATCAGAACAATATTTGCCGAAGAAGGGTTGTTTGCACTTTGGAAAGGTTTGCTTCCTAGGCTTATGAGGATTCCACCTGGTCAGGCTATAATGTGGGCTGTTGCTGATCAAGTAACCGGACTCTATGAAAAAAACTACATACATCGAGTTCATCTATAAGTATCTCTTTTGATGGGTAATAAAGGGTCTGCCTGCGATCTTCTAAAATCCTTCCCGCAATCGTGCTTTAGTTTTCAACAAGGTCTAAAGCATTAGAAGTAGCAGATATTTGTCGAACGATGATTCTCTAGTATTCTAATTGCTAAGATAATTAATTGTGGTTGTGGCTGAGATGCACAGGATATTAATTGGTTCGATCATCTATGATGCTGAGATTTCCGAGCTGATTCTGGGATTCAGTAATATGAGTGTTCGTCTTGCAATCAAGCTAGGTCGTCCTGATCTAACAAGGCCGATTTAAACTGCATGCCTTCTGTGCAGGTATGTCTTGTTTTTGAAGAAAAATTTCAAATGTATGCTTTGATTTCTATTCTTTGGTAATAACACCTGCCTCTATGCTTGTTGCAGTTTTGGATTTGCCTTGTAACATTCTCGCTCATGATTGTTCATCTCTAGTATAGGCGTCTTCCGGAGTATATGTAATGTTTAGATATCCAAGCGGCTTTTGTAGTGTTGGTTGTGTTTTGCGATCCATTGATGGTCTCATGCTTATATGCCCCAATTCTTTGCACGGATAACTTGAGTACTGCATTGAGAAAGTGCACCGTGACGTCAAGGGGTGCTTCAGAACCTCCATGAAGTAGGCGTCGTGCACTACGACGTCAAGGGGCAGAACTCGATAGTGGATCGTGTTCCCAACTTTGCAGCGTTGACAATGTTCAATGCAGGTGAGTGCGATCGAGCGTGGGGTGTCATTGTGGATGGCCTCAAAAGGCAACCAGGGGGAACAGTCAAGGTCAAAGTTTGACTCATCATCGCTAGAATGCACCATCATCGAGATGGTGACTACAGTTTTGCTATGCTTAGGCTTGGAGCCTCGACAAGATGTCGAAGCACTCATGTTCCATAGAAGCTACCAAGGAAGGGGAATAAACAAGGTCGTAGCTTGAGTTGTGATCACTCAGATAAACCATGACCAAGATGGGCCTTAATGAGATGTCTTTGAAGCAGCCATGTTTCACATTGGCTACAAAGAGGAGTCTAAAATCGCATTGGCTACGTCGTTGAGCGATTTCAGGTAGGGAGTAGGATGAAAGAAAGGGGAGAAGAAGCCTGGGCATGCTACAAAGAGAACAATAGGGGAGATGGGGTTGGGTTGTCATGCTCTGTTGCTTCTTCTTCATGGTCTTGTTGTTGCCTTTGGAATGACGGTTTGTGATTGTGTGTGATCTCTCCTTCTGGTTTTCCCCTCAGTTTGCCAGATAATCGATGTAGGATCAGCAGAGGACCATCGAACGTAGTTTTACCCCTGCAGTGACAGATGATAATATCATGTTAGGCTTGTCAGCACAATAGGGATGGAGCAACAATTTTAACGCTCCAATTTGTTCGTTTATGAACGCACCTACACAAATTGATCAAATGATCCATTTCCACAATTTGTACAAAACAAAAATATTCATCACAAGAATTCCATTCCGACACAACAAAGCAGTTCCGCATGTCTATGTCATATGCTAATACTGCTGGGAAAAAACTGCTCCACAATATATCTTCTGATACTCTAATCGCAACAAGAACAACTCATTGTTGATGAATGGTCCTCATAACGTAACTGATATGGAAAATCGTCAAAACCCCATTTCCACAGCCATTGCCCAAACTATACAAATATGAATAATCACCATGTAGCAGGACAGCTAAAATTTTACCTGCTTCTCACGGACGTTTGATTTCTCGAGCCACATGACAAGGTGCTAAGAAATCGTTCCAGATGTAGCTTCCAGGACTTTTGATTTTAACTGTTACACATCAACTCTGTTTAATGCTGAAAAGGTGGATGGACGCAATGCAATTTGGGACGGAAAAAAAATCAACAAGCTACATGCACCAGAAAAAGCACCTGAAAAAAACAAAAAGTAACTCCAAAGTTAATTGCAGGTGGAACTGCTTCTATAAACAAAAAAGGTTCTGCATACATCACGACTCACAATGCAATCAATCTTCGGAGGCACACAAGGCAACAAGAACGGAAAGAATTGAGAATCCATATCAAATTCTCTAAACCATCTTTAATGCCTGCTGTAACTGAGCAAATGCTGATGGATGAATCCTGCTAATAGCTGCATTAAAAGTTGCATCTCCGTGGAGAGCTGCACATGCTTTTAAGTTTTCTTTCAGCATGTTTTCCAAGGATAGTTGTTTGATTGGATCTGAATCTTTAATCTGAGCAAAGAAGATATTTATGTTAAAGTGTGTAACCAACCATGCTACTAGATACTCCTCAGATTACTTATTTTTAGGTAATATTGCGGAATCAACATTAAACCAATCCATTAACAGCAAAAACTGAAGCTCTCACTTGTCTCATTCTTGAGTCTCTGACTGAGATACCACCGTACCCAATAGCCTCATTGTTGGGTGCAGAAGAGCTTGTGGTGTCACCACTGCCAGGAAATAAGTAAGCAAAGAAGGGAGGCAAAAATTGCAAAATTGATTAGAAAAAGGTAAAGACATAGTACCCCGAGTCATCTTCATTTATTTCTTCAGTTCCTCCGAGGATAACACTTGTACAAACACTGCATCAAGGGTAAATACTACTAAAGTTGTACTGTAAGGCAAACATGAAGATAATTATGAAGATATATGTACCTTAGAATGTCATCAAGTTTATTAATGACTTGTGGCACTCTCAAAGTCAAGATAACAGAAAGAGCCAAAGCATAGGCCTTTCTCTGTATAACCGTGGCGTTGTCTATCTGTTGAAACAAAAAAAACATGTAGAAGATAAGCCGAAGACTTTAGAAGTAGCAATTTCATGAATAAATTACATCGCTGAACAATGCAATATTTCATATTAATAAGCCAAATTCAAAGAGGGAATTAACCATTAACTGTGATTTGTAATATTCATTAAGCTATAATCAATATTTGATGAATCAAAGAAATAGTTTGTTCCAATGTTCTGGAATTTAGACTGGACAGACCAGTAAAACTGGCTTAACCCTATAAATACTTAGCCAGTTTCGACAATGCCTTAAAACCAGCAAATAGAAGAACCACTCACAGCATTTAATATTTGGTGAATCAGAAATTTTATAAACACTCTGTTGCTGAAATCTTTAGACTGTCAACTGTTGAAATTTATAAATGAACAAGTCCCACAGCACCACCTCAACTCTCTGCAGAGACAGATTCTAGCCGCCAAATTCCATTTAGGTGGCTTCTCATCTACTTCCCATATCCTAATCTCCATCCAATGTTCTATAACAAGGCACAACTTCAACATGCTAGCTTCCTTTCTTACTTTCTCAATGTGTCTGTATACTGGAAGAGGATCATGAAAAGTGTGGACATTTGTAGAGAAGCTTGGACTGTAGTAAGGGACATTATGCTCATCACTGATATCACCATTGCAAATTATGTAAGGTCAAATTTCACTGATGCCCAAACCCCATTTGTGTGTTGTACAGCAAACTTATTTGTGTTTGTCCATGAGCCCTTTTTTTAAGAATCATGAAAAAATCCCTCTTCAAAAAAAATGACCCTTTTAAAAGTGGCAAAATACTGCAGGAACTCATTTCAGAAAGAAAACAAAAGAATTATGGAAGATAAAAAAGAGAAAAAAAAAAGTAAATACCAAAGCACAGCAAACAACACACAACACGACTTACAGAACAAAGAAGAAAAGATAGGTATAGAGTTTCTTCCTTGGAATAATAATTTTCACATGAAAAAACTACTAGACTACCTTTTAATAAGATCAAAAACTACAGCATCCTTAATCTTGAAATCTGAGTTTCTAGCCTTCAAAAGAAACCAGCAAATAGGCATATTAAAATCATCCAAAAATAAACTGCCAAACAGGTGGCATAAAATGCCTCCAATATCCCCAAAGGTCCTGCAAAGAAGTTTCGGAGTGGAAACTTGAAACAATTTATTATTTACCTTCAGACATCTGTTGCCAAATGACTACAAAAATGTATATGATCTGTCAATATTAGCAAGGCAGACCAGGAAATCAGAGGAACACCTTCCCTTCAGTAAAATTTCACCACAGTGAATAAAGTTCCTGTGCTATCCACATGAAAATTCTAGAGATGCTAATAAAATTTACAAGGGACTTCCAGGAGAGAGAGAGAGAGAGAGAGAGAGAGAGAGAGAGAGAGAGAGAGATGATATTTGAAAGTATTTTAGTAATATATGGTCTGGGTATTTGAGAAGGTAATTCCATATACTTCAGTAGAAAAGAAATATCTCAAATAGAAGAGGAAGACAACAAGTGAGATGCCTGTGACAGCAAAAAAAAAAAAAAATTCAACGCTCCAAAGCAATTTGCTAATGCCAAATTAGGTGTCAAAGTGCTGACTGAAAAAAGAATGGTTATTAAAGCAGAATGGATAGATTTAAGCTAGGAGATCATCCAGAAGTTACTTGAGCTTTGAACCATCCCAAAGGATAAACAAGCTCATCCCCAGAAGAGAACTTCAGTGGCCATGATGCCGTTCTAAACTACAGAGGAACAGATTCCTGTCAGAATTATCCAAAAGAGGTTTGTCTCTCCAAAACTACTTGTATTTCAAGTGCTATACCTGCACACCAAGAAGATTCTATAAAGTATCATATATTTGCATCATCGTATATACCTAAACATCAAGAGATTCTCTCATAGCAATAATCATTGAATGGACCTATAAAAATTCCTCACTGATACATGCACTAAATAGAGAAACATATCCAAGAATGTGAAAGTCTGTGAAACAACACATATGTGAATCAAAACATGTACAATCAGATTCAGCAACCTATCTGCGTGCAAAATACAGAAGCCGTAGCAGATAGTTTTTCGACAGTGCACAAGGAAAAATATGAACATACAGATATATATCAGACTACAAAACAATCATCGATGAAAATAATGAAGATGTGCATATTTGTTCAGTAGTAAGGTGGCCACAGCAATCGTACACGTCAGAATTCTGGTCACAAGAAATTTTAATTATCGGTAGCTTTGCAACATAAAAGTTCATGTCATTTCTAACCTTATCAACCCATATATCAGTCAAACAAAGAAGTATATTCTGGTTGATGGGAAGTCCTGCTTGTTGAAGGCCCATAGCAAGGGATGATTCAGATGCTAACTGAGCAAAATAATTGGTATTCATCACCAAGACCCTGGCAAGAATGGCTGCAGAAGAAGCACGCACTGCTGTCCTAGAAGGATTATGATCATCTTCTTCGCTCAAACATATAAGGATGAGTTTCTAGAAAATAATATTGAGTTATAACAAGTATGTATATGTCCCAACTATAATACTTAATCCGTACTATGACAATCCACTAAGAGATTCATGTACCTGAAGAACTCCAGCAATCAATGGAGGGGCCTCCATAGGAAAGCACTACAGATCAAATGAGCTTGATTTAAAACTCATTAGTCGCATTTAAGCATTCAAATCAATAGCTAAAAAAACCATATGGATGATTAGATGCTGCAAACAACAGTATTATTTGGTATAAACTATAAAGCACCACTTATAGTATTTCAAGTGGAGAATCTAATTGTCATGAAATAACATGCTAAACCTGGGTTTCAATGAGCCAAAAAGCTTAATATCCCGCATCAGCTAAAACACTATCCGGCCAGAATTTGGAGACTGAAGGTGATCCCCATCTAAAGCCAGGCTGTAAATTTCAGTCCAATGGAGAACCATGACATGGACAAAGCCATTATGGATGGCCCATAAGGCTAAAGCACAATGCACCAATGGTAGCAGCAGTACACAGCAGAAGAGTATGTCTGACACAAAAAATGAAACTAATAAGATTAAAACAAACTAATATGAGACTACCTGGACCAGGATATCAATGACTGGAAGAGTTGAAAGCAACCCCTTCTCATTAACATTCCCAACAATTCCATCAAGTAGTTTAGCTAGACTTGAAGCATGCCTATTGAGAAACTCTACGCCACCAGAGATAATGTAGTCCTCAATAATACTAGTAGCCACCTACACTTTAATAATATTAGATAAGACAAATCATATTAAAAAAAGTTTTACATGCAATAAAGTTTCCTACCATGGGCCACAATTGTATAGATTGCCCTGGAATCAAAAACACTTCAAAAATTTTGCAACATATGAATGGCAATAGTGAATTGAATTTATTGTACAATATCAGTGTGCAAAAACAGAAAAACTAAAAACTAACTGATGGAAAAAGATATATAGATAGCTTTCCAGTTTATACCAAGAATAAGAATTGTATTTTACTCTAATTTCTATATCTAACAGGACATATGCTCAAAAAGAAATCCCATATTTTTAAGAGCCTGACATAGCATACATAAATGGCCTCCAAGAAAAGAAAAATGTCAGCAAATGTCCCATATTTTTGCATTACTCCCAAATCAAGGATTTAATTTAGTATATATGTCGGTATGTCAAAGAAACCTACTCAAGATCACCATTTGAGTAGTGTACTCATGCATTCTAGCTTTTTTTAAGAAATCCAGTGAATCCCCTTATGCAGATATCCATGATCTAAGGTCCCATCCACCAAAGCAGTTCCTATGTTAATTCTTCTACTTCCAATCTCCAATGTACAAATATAAGTTCATAAGGTAGCACCAAAGACACTGCTCAGATGAATGGATCTACTAAATCACAAGGTTTTATAGAGAAAAAGATTATAAGGGTACATATAATCGACAAAAAATGAATTGTACAAAGTTCACCGTCCATGAGTTGAAGTGCAAAGTAATGCAAGATCCTGGATAGATAACATACATTGGGATATCAATAATGTCAAGTTGAAGTACAGATACAGACAAGCATATCTAGGCAAAACAATCCTCAAAGATCACCATTCTTATGCTGTTATGTCTACAAATAAACTAACCTGCAAATGGTCAAAGCTTCTTTCAAGTATAACCACCAGATATGGGAAGAAATCTAGCAATTGAGGCATCATTGATGGAGCATTCGAAAGTGTTGCTTCCAATAGCTGAAAATGTTCATCGGCAACAAAAAGTCAAAACCACAACGATGGAAATGGCAACAGCAATGCCTTCCCCAAAGCTTCAATAAGGAAAAAGTAACTTACCAAGACACTGTCCTCTAGAAGATTGAGAGAATCAGGGCTATCAACATCAATTCCACTCTTCAGAATAGGTAGAAGCATTGTATAACAAATTGACGACTGGTAACCAAGAGAACCGACAAAATTTCTAAGTGCTACTAGAAGCTGAATTTGCAGTAAACTTTCACCAGCTGACTCCTCCCAGATCTGTTAGTACCACTAAAACCATAATCATTTGCCTTCAAGAAAAACCAGAATCATGAAAAATCTAAGTTATTTGTACAGAATAAATAGTATAAAGAAAAGGTCAACTGACACGACATGGAATAACATTCATAATACAATAAGCATAGATCAAACAAAATAACTTGTAGCACTGAAGAAGGATAACAGAGAACATGAATGCAACAACAAAATGTTGTAGCAATTTAGTCATGGAGTAATTTTCCTGTGGTCAACATCACCTAAAGAAAATCACATACTTGAAGCTGCATAAAGTGTCAACAGAGAAGATAAATTCAAAGGCCAATGTATGAAATATCTCTTAACAAATGTTATAATGTATGATCTCAGTTACATATGGGTTTACCAATTTGAAGCTTTCCTTCAAAAAATTTACCAAAAGTTCTTGGACAATAAATTGACTCGTTAATATAACAATCTCTAATCCAAACACAATTAGGACTATTCACTTCTTACTACAAATGTTCACATCACATTCTCCTATAGGTTAGATTCAACTTATAAGTGCATTAAAAATTCAGATAGCCAATATTTAGCCTGATGACAAAACATTGAAAACACAGTAAACATATAACTGAGGATCCTTAACTATCAGATTCATTTTCATAGTTTAGAGTTTAGACATCATATGAAACAAAAATCTAAGAATCACATGAAACAAAAACTAAGGATTGAATCTCATTGGACTGGAGCATACCCACAGTATTTACCAGTCTTAGTACCAGACTGTGTTGTTCCGTATCAAGAACTCCAAACAGTAAATGTCAACAACTCCATCTTACATAATATACATTAAAAAAGTTAAAGCAAGAGGACTACAGGAACAAATCATATGTGTTTTAAGTTTTAACAATATGTGAATTGGTAAAAGAGATTGGTCTTAACTTTTATAAACATGCATAAATGTCTATAGACTCTATATATTATGGTATAGTCACTCATCTGCAACACTGCTACTTAAGTTATCCACAATGGTGATCTTTGTTGAGCTTAAAGACTACAGTATGTTTGGAATCATAGCAAGCATCACAGTTAGTAACTCTTTCTTAGGGCAGTAGGCATCTAAAATATTAACTCTCATGTTGCCACCACATATACAAGTTGTTTGGAAAATCAAATGTTTTATATGCCACAGAAAAATGATATTAGAGAACTAATGAACTATAGAGAACCATACCTTGCAGAAAAAATTGGACAATTGATGTGCATAAGGCGAAATTCTGTCCCCGACATGGTCAATTAGAACAGAAATCAAATTCAACACTTGTACCTAAAAGAAGTGTTAGAGATAATAAGTGTAAGAATCTCAGCTCAAGCAAATCTCATTTACTCCCGCAAAAAGAGAAAGAGAAAAGGGTAAAAAATCTCCCAGCCAGTAATGCTAGCCCCAACCTAACAAAAAATTGTAACCTACAGACAGTCATCACCATTAAATGGACACCAAGTTACACAATGAAGACAATGCAATTCAATGGAATCTGGCAACTTTTCTGCTAATATATACATGAGCTTTCCAAATGTCATATGGTTCGAATCAACAAAATTTGTAAAAAGTTAACCATGAAGCAATAACCTTCATATTGTAACCTCCAGTTCCATTCTCATGCAGAAAATTGCTTATAAATTCATTGACAAACAGACCAGGTTATCTGAATCTCCCGAAAGCAAAGTGGCTGATGAGATCATCCAACATGGCAAGAATCTGTATCCTATTGATTTTGTTTTTAAAGCAATATCTTGTTTATTTTGTTGATTGTTCTTTTAAAATTATTAAATAAATTATACGTAAATGTCTGGTATGCTGCAGAGTATGGAATTTACTACTTACTAGACAATTTGAAGTTCTTCAGGCTGAAAAAAAAACATGACACATTTTCAATGTTTTTCAAACTTAACAGTTGCTTCAAGTCTAAACAACTCTGTTAGCAATCTGTATATTGAATTATTGACTAGTAGATGAATCATTATGTAACCAACAAAAGAAAATTTATGCTACATTTGCTTATGATCAATTGTTCTTGCATGCATCAAATGAAAGTTCACTTGAGCTTTACTTGTAGATTTCAATTTGAAATCAAAAAAATATTTAGTTTTTTACAATTTTGTGGCGTGTTATGATTTAGGCATGCACATAACTTTAATTTAGGCATAACAAATCCCAATGATTCTTATCAACAGAATTCCAAATTCAGTGGCATTAGAGCTGATCCTTATCACAACATTCTTGATTCCTGGTGTCCCAGAAAGGGAGAAATAGAAAAGTCATATTCAAGCAATATTGAATTATTTTCATAAAGCAACAAAAACTTAGTTCAAAAGTGAAGTGTCCCAACTATTTACTGACTGAAAGGATCAAAGACATTCCTGTACGCATATGATAACTGAACGTATCAAATGTAGTGCATTAAAAGAACTATAATGATGTTACTAAACCATGGTACAAGAAAATTGTCCTAATTTAGTCTGCTGGCCTCACAATAAAGGAACATTGAGGGAAATGAGATACAGACCTTCGAGTCAAACTCTTGAACTTCTTCCATCAACTTGAAACATGAGTTCCAACATGCTGGTAGAAGCTCGAAAAAATCATTTTCAGAAAAATTAATGCCCTGAACAAGATAGCATAAAGACCGACAGGCAGCAAGCTGAAAAGAAATGCAGGTAATACATTTTGTGAGAAGCAAAACAATTACAAAGAATCAAGTTATATTGTAGATAATGTAGTTTTATTTTTAGATGGTTCAAATGTGGACAATTAACTGAAAGGCAGGTTCCAGGGATGGTGTTATACTTTAACAGCAATGTCATTGTCCTGAAGCAATCTGATTAAAGCATGGTACACCTGCTTTCTAGTGTCACCTTTAATCTGTTAAGAGAGAACAATAATTAGAAGGGTAAAAGCAAACAATTTGGTGCTATAGAAGATATCTGCAGATGCATTAATGAGAAGAATTTTTAAATCAACAAAGAATTGAACATGTTCACAAGTATGCAGACCACAACTAAAAGAACAGCAAGAAGCAATATTGCAATAAATATCTTGAGATATAACCTGAACATCTGGATTCACACTCATAATAAACAGTTTAATTAATCACAATTTAAATAGTATTACACCTTGTATTCTCTCTCCATATTATAGTCTCCTCCAAGACCCATATCGCATCCCAACTTCTCACAATATTCAAGAATTTTTCAATAACAAAGATTTACAACAGTCATTTTGTGTTCCTTGTGCCTGGGGTCCAAGAAATATCTAAATTTTGCATGTGCAAATTTGCAACAAATATTTTCTAAATCCTATGTCTCATTTGTCCCATGTATGATATTTACATTTCAGTATAGGGCCCCGTTTTATTCAAGTTATAAAATTAATAGGTCCAGAATGTATCATGATTATGGCATAAAGGTGGACCTAGTATCACAGAATGGAGTCAGCTGGCCCAGCAGGAAATGTTGCAAGAGGCACGTCATAGCAGCGAGCCATCAGTGCATCCCATATGTCACATACTAGAGAATGGTCATAGCCTATGTTAAGCTTTGACGAGGAAACCAAGTCTGAATGAGAGATTGTGATACCCTAACTAGTCTTGCATTGAAAGTTGATTATGGGTTACATTGGCATGTTAAAGACACATGATCAACAGTGTGTCTCATCTATGCTATTGAGCAAGTAGTTCCATTGAGTCTATACAGATAATTCCAGAGGTGCAAGCTAGTCACTCAATGAGGATGTACAAAATTGGTATCCCTTAGCACTCAGTATATCACACTCAGCCTGCAGACATGTCCTGGTGGGTGAACTCAAGGATGCCAACATGGTACATTTGAACTTATTTATAGCAAAATTGGGACAAAGTATTTTTCACCAAGGAACTTCGACCCAGCTAAAAATATAAATGCATTTTGACATGTTAAGAAAAATCTAGAAGCTTGCTCAGTAGGCAATAATCAATATTGCAGTGCTCTCAAACAAAGAAGCGCCTTAGACCATATTAAAACAACAAGAAATAGAAAGTTGAGTATATAACCAAAAACAGTTGTGTACCTGTTCACAATACATATGCCCTAATAACTTGCAGTCCCAAAGTAACATAAATTCAATCATAGTATGTTAATTGTTGAATATCTTAAGACTCAACAAGAACTATTAACGCTAAAAAAGTAAAATACAGTTTCAGAAAACCAAATCAAGTGTTGCATTATACCGCAAGACAAACTAAAATGACTGCACAAAATTATATACTCTCGAACAAGGTTTCTTTGAACCACCACGTATCAGGCATAGTGATTTGAATATTATGGAGAGATCAATCCTTTCTTATTTTCTAAGCTTCTTTTAGCTTATGCCTATCCAATTCTAAATGAAGTCAAACTTCCTTTCTACGAGTTAATTTTCCCTCAATTTAAAGTGTCAGGAACCGTACAAGCCTCGGTCTTCCCATATGTCATTGAGAAGAAAAGGGCAGGATAGTAGAGGTCACTAGTGCTAGCCGGAGGCCATATTCATGGTTTCCCCCTCTCTTATTTGTTCTCCCTTTTCTTCCCAGCAGCTCACATGTGTAGGATTGCCTGCATTTCAAAACACATACAATGCAGCTAAAGAAATGCATTCCTTGCTCTCAGTGACACAAGCATCAATAAAGATAAGAGACTAAGAAAGTAAGAAACTAATCATGCTAAGGAGATTCCAACAAAAATTATAGTCATGCATCGCAATGTTATCACACACAGCACTAAAGATAGCATGATCCATATGATGCCGTGACGAGATATTATTTCAAAGCTAATGTACAACAATTAAAAAAATCCCACAAAAGAAATAATAAGAAATAACTTTTAACCTCAGAAGCCCACTGTCCAAGAATAAATGCAATTTTTCGATGAAGAATGCGCATATTTGGATGGTTGTTGGAAAGTTCAATAGCCAGAGATCCTTGAAACCTGTACATAAAGCATGCAGGACAAACATAATAAGCCATGCAAAACATCATATAGTTTGAATGTAACCTTATAGATAGCAGAACAATGAAATATTGATGTCAAAGAAATCTGTAAAGTATACTAATTTTGCGGGAGGTGGAAGTTATCTTCTCACTATTTTGAAAGTATTTGAGACAAACATTAATGCAGCAACATAATCAATAGCTTGCATGTGCCACCGTCAGCATGGTATTTCCAGCTAACATCATGGACAACAAGGCCAAGGTAGATAAAAGGAAAAGAACACCTCTTCCCATAAATGGAAGCATAATGCACTATGACAAGAAAATGGTACATAAATATTGCAGCAATAACTTTGAAAAGTTGCAACAAAAACTGCACCATGAGTAAAATTTGGTTATGCTTCTTTGTAGATATAGCACACTGTGAACAAGCATGCACCACAAGAAAACAAAGTTCTTGAGATTTGCATTGTTAGCAAAGAATCACCCTGTGAATGTTAACACATAAAAAATATAATAAGAGAAGGTTCCATGCACAAAGAATAATTTTGTGATGGATGGACTAACAACATGATGTAAAAGCACACACGGACATTGAACAGAATCTTGAGAAAGTTCTATCCAGTCACCAATGGTAGGACTGAGGAACGCCTCAGGTTTGCAAAGATCATACAATAGAGGATATGATGATGAATAAGTCATGGAGATGATATGATAACAGCAATAGTGAGCAGGCATGAAATTGCAAACATTATTCTGCAGAACATGTGATGCACCTAAAATTGAAGCTCCTCCAAAGCAATTTGTCATTGACAGAAATTTGTAATTGGAGTTTAGTCAGCGCCACAGTTTCTTTCTTGAGTCTATATATTATCAGGTTCAGGTTGTTCAAATGAACTTAATTAACTTACTGAATACTAATTGAGTTTAAAATTAAAACAATATATGTATGGCCATATTAGGGGCCTACAGTATATTAGAAACCTAATACTCACCCCTTGCTATATTGGAAACTTCTCAGTGGTTTCATCACTCATCAAACAGAAGTATGCAATTTTTTTATAAGTAATCCAGCCAACTAGTAAATGTTGTTTTCACTTTTAAGTCCTCTAATATAACAAGGTATGGAATTAGTGAAGTCCCTTCAATAAAGGGTTCAAGGAAAGGAAAGCAACAGAATGTAAGATGAATGTGGTTCCCGGTACTATTTCTCAGGTTCTCTTTCCTCATTTTATCCTCTTTTTCATGCTTTATTCTCTCCTGTCTCTTCCCTCTCTTAGGCTACACTTGCCTATTCCTTTCTTGCTGCTTCACATGAAATGGCTAATATATGATGTGTTCACAGGTAATCAACAGATTCCAATAGCTTACAAATCAAAATCAGACTTCAAAGCAAATTTCTATCTGTTTGCAAATCACAACCAATCCTAAAGGAGTATTTCCTGCATCAGCTAAGAATAATCACCAAGTAAAGGCACAACAATTATCCTTGAATTGCTGAAATTTAAAACCAAAGGTAATAGTAGATGGAGAAGCAACTTTGACTTCAAGAATAATATGGATTATTTAATATAGCAACAAATTTAAGAACTAGTAATATATTACATAGAAGCTAAGCTACAGCGGTGCCATCTACATAAAGACTTTGTCGTTCATTCCAAGGTCCTAGGATCAGATCCACTCTTCAACACCTATCATTTGTTAAAAAAAATGCCTAGCTATGTAAAGGAGAGCGAACAATTTCAAACTGGAAAGAAAGGTGAAAAGAACAAGTAGGTAGCTTTAGGTTAATTGAAAGGTCTAATCCCACATATAGATCCCACATATAGAGAAACTACTCTAGCAAACATTGGTCGAAAAATAAAGTGTAATAAACTCATAAACATGGAAATGTATATGTTCTATGCAAAATATCTGGTTGGACTAGTAAAACAGATAAACAATATGAATATTTATGTACCAGATGTGAAAATTACCAATCACTGAAGTTGAGGTAACTAGAGAGCTCATAATAAACATGCCCAGCAGCACTATAAGCAGCATCTTTCAGAAGCATTGCAGAAGAAATTTCGGTTTCTAATGGTGGGGAGCTACTCATCGCTTCACGAAGAATGGAAATAACTACAGGACTCAGGATCTGAGAACACAAATCAAAGGTTATTAAAGATAAGTCATCATTTACAGATATGTCTAAGATAAACAGGATGAGAAGTAAACTGACTTGTTTATAGTTCTCAAAGAGGACAATATATAATGCTTCAGCACATGGCCTAAGTTTATCTGTCCACTGAACCATATCTTGATCATGGTGAAATTGTTCAGGACTCTGATACCATTCATCCATATCTTTTGCCGAGAAAATGAAGTACCTAGAAAAAGATCAACAAATAATACCTCAAGAAAGCACCATAGAAAGCAAACTAAAAGATAGGGCACCATTCAGGTGCTCAAGCATGCATCAGTGAGGTCACAAAGAAATTGCATTAAATAAAGAAAAATATTTCTGTGGCCCTTGCTTCTTTTCTTTCTGTGTTCGAGAGAGATGGCATTAATTAACAGATCTATATCCAACATTAAAAAAAGAAATGGCATTAATTAACAGATCTATTTCCAAGATTACTTGCTAATTTGAAGCTATTTTCTTCTATCTTCTACTCTACAAACAGCTACAATACACTTATCATTAGTTTTACACAGACATTTTGACCAACAAAAAATCTTGTACTATTAATATATCTGCCACCAAGAATTCAGGCATATGACAGCTATCAATAAGTAAGAATACATTCTTCCCCAACTATTCTCCTAAATACAAGGACCAACAGGGCATGAGGCTTTTTGGAGTAAGTTAAAACAAACAAGTGCTACAGGAAATGACGCCTTTAGAGTGTGTCTCAAATAATTTTTCTTTTTCTTTTCCTTTGCTGGTTATCACATATTCTTTACTGGGAACATGAATATAGAGATCAATCAGTGAAGGCATCTCCGAAGAAAGAGTTTTATGTTGTCTCTCTTCCCATCTAACATTTCTGCCCCAACCCCATGGCTGTAGTTTCAGTAGCCACAACCGATTATGAATTAGCCACAAAAGTCCATCTACAGCCCCAAAGCTGAACAACCATCTATGATATCTACTGAGAGATAATAAAAAACATTTACAAACCTGTTCTGTCACTAGTACAGGTTGTCTCACAGTGTTAATGAATTCTTAAACCTTGAGATAAGCTGAGCTCTAGATCCCTTAGTCCTATCCATGAAAAGTATTGAACTTGAACACAATAACAAATAAAGAAAAATTTTGATATTTATTTTATGTTCTAACAACCCAACCCGATAGGATAACAGACTTAAGCATAGTTTTTATAAGTCAATTTAAGTCTTAGCACACTTCCGACATGGTACTAAACAAGGTGTTACTATTTTTCTTACTTAAGGACTTAACATCTTCGTCAAGAAATAGCATGACCTATAATTAGACCCTAGCTTGATGCAAGTGAGGCTGAACACTACGGTGGCTCCCCGCTATGACGTACCCTCTAGCCCGTCCATATTATCCCTTTCTTCCTCGAACCTAATAGTAGATTAGCACTAATACCATTTATCATGATTCAACTCAATGGAATAACTAACCCATTAATTTTTTGAGATTATACTACTTGCCCAAAATGTTTAATTCAAATTAATGATATTGCATTACATCTTTGGTATGACTTTGTCCCAAATTAACTTTCTTGAACATCTTAGTTACTTCTTAGTCTGCATGGCTCAATTTAAGGATAAATTATATTGTGATTTTATTAAAAAAGATTGGCATCTAAACACTTATTGCTGGAATTTATTTTAATTCTACTCTGAGTTGAGTGTCATAAGATATTTTCATTGCTTTTAGCTAAATCCCCCCTCCTATCCCATTGTTCATAGTTCTTCCTCTTTTCTATTGTATTCTTTTTCTTGGAGACTGCCATGCATGTCCATCTTTCAACCGCATGTACATACTATACTAGCCTGCTAGACCACCATAATAGGTAAGGACAAAATCTTCCTCTCCAAACTTGACACATGGACCCAACATGGGCCACAACGTGGCATAAAACAACAAAACTTATTATGCTGAATCTGCCACCTCAATGATCGTTAGGCTTAATCTACCACATCTGCGACCATTCTAACAGAAAACATTCTCTGAATATTTCCCTATCCACTTGGGGTTATGGAGCCTTAACTACAAATAGCATGTCTTTTTCTCTCTCCTCACTCCTCAAAGCCCTGAACCACTCCACTTCAGACTCCACACTAACTTAAACATCAGAGGACAGAGTCAAGAACACCAGACATCAATCTTCTCTTGCAGGCACCTCAGGAGCACCTCGACATCACGTCAAGAGGTCACCTCCTTGGCACCTCAAATTGGGTCAACCTGCTTCCATGTCAAACTCAGACATGGTCGAGCCGTTTCCAGCACATCACACAACGACCGACTTTGAAGATAAGACTAGAATCAGCACTTCTGCATATCATTGCATCCTAGCCCTGGGCCTATCTTATAGATTGTTGAATGTCACAAAGCACAACTTTCATCAAACTTCAATAACTTATTAGCAGAGAAAAAATATGTTCACAACAAGGGCCAAACTCATAAGTCCAGACCTCATTCGATATTTGTAATTTGAAAGATAGATCAAGAAGGAACTTTCAACTTCAAAGACAAACTTGGTCTCATCACAAAATGCTCTGGAGTGCAGACACAATTTATGGGCAATGAAGTAAACAAACTTATGAGGAAAAAGAAACCTTCAACCAGAAATATAAAGACAACTGGCAAAATTAATTTTTTTCGAACAGTTGCAAGTTAAGCTACAACCAAGGAGGAAACATTGCATAACAATTGTTCAAAATGCAATATCATCTGTGAGGTTCTGATGAAACTCATCAAAAGAGTTGATGATTGACATCCAGAAGACATCTGACTCGTTCCAATAAATGAACATCAATCAAATATCTTCCATCCTGAGGCCAAGAAATATTAAAAATATGATGTCTTTTATAAAGAAGAGGTTGGATAAACCAACAATATCAAAATGAATGACTAAATAATTAAGAATAGTCTTAACTCATGAACAGATGAAAACATAACATTTGAGCTGAAGTCATGCCTAAGTTAAATAGATAAAAGAAACTCATGCATATAAATCCTAATATTACCAAGTGTAAAAATAAATATCATCCTCTCCAGTATTACAGAAATATAAAATAACATCATGTAAGTATCAGTTAAAAGATGATGAAAGAAAAACATAGATAGTGTAAATCATTTACTGCATAAACTTGATATAGGTAAAAATAAAGACCATAAATCCCAGTACCTTCTTATCAATATATTACACAGCAGTATGACATGGTCACTTGGCAAAATGGTTTTAAGTATGTCAGCAACAGCTGTGGAAATGTTTTTCTTCCTTTGCTCCAAACTCAAGGAGTCCTCACTTTCATTGATCACACGACCAGTGAGGCTCGGCCTGTATTCTTTACACTCTAATACAGACTTAACCAAAACCATGCACTGAATCAGAAACTGCTCAAAAAATGAAACTGTGGGTTCTGCATTTGTTATCTTATTCAAGCTAAAATCAACTATAGCTGGAAGGACGGTTTGGTCACCAAATGAATATGGATGCTTGGATTGCACTGCAACTAATGCTTTCATTAATTTTGTACATGTTCGTTTTGTGAAGTCCCATAATCTAACTTGTCGTTCCTGGAATAAAGAGTCTGCATTACGCAATATAATTAGCAATAAAGAATAAAAGGTATCCAACTTCCATTAAGTAATTCAGGTACACATTCTATAAACACCAATTGCTTAATAAAAACACTCTTATCCAAGAAAGAAAAAACATCTTGGGCCTACTGATACAAGTAACTGAAAAAGACTGTAGTGCTATTTGCCTCAGAAAAAATATCCAAAGCTATTCAACAGTTGCACCTAAATCAGAAACTAGGCTTGAGCTTCATTTCCATCATGCTGTGTGATATTAACTTTGGCACAAGTCATGGCCTATTGTTTATGCTCTCTTAAGTTCCATAACAGAAGAAAAGGATTTTAAAAGATCTACAAGAAGCATAGTTCAAAATTTCGGTTACCGACACACTGTAACTGGAAGAAGAAGAAAGGAGGAAGAAAAAGTGTACCAGGTTAACTTGGGCAATGACAGGTGGCAGAGAGAGGGTGGTATTACAAACTCTAAACCAAGGTTCTGAATATCATACCGGACCGGTGTACCAATCAATTGTCAGTACGATACATACCAAGCCGAGCGTACCAACACATGGTACACTAGAGTGTACTGATGCACCGCCAATATCGGTCCTCTATCAAACCAGTATGTACTGCCCATACCGAGCGGTATGGTACAGTATTACAAACCATGCTCTAAACCCTAAATTTGAACCAAATTACTGCATGGCAACCTACAAAACGGACCAGACCAGATGAAAAGTTCTCGTCCGCAGACTGGTATATACTAGTCTGAGCAGTATTTCGAACCATGACTGGAAGTATAATTAGGTCATGTGAGCTAATCAATGTCAAATGAACTTCTATAGTTTTACACAAAAAAAATCTACAAACAAAATTCAGAGTTCAAGTGTCCAACTACTAGCAATCTGATAAAAATGATGAGCCAGCCAATTTAAGGGAACATAAGTTTTTCCAAGTTTGAGTTATAAAAATTACCAATGATGGAGTTAAAGAAGATTTTACATGTGGCCACTTCCTTCCCTTGTCCTCTGTCTCTCTCTCTTGTGCAAGGAAATCAATTCCGTCCAAATACAGATACATATTTACATGGGATGTGGTCGGTCCTATCCCTTGCTTTCATTTAAGGATGTTTTCCTTTTTTTTTCTTTTAAATGCCCATGACCAATGCATTAGGTAGTGAGACTCCTCATTAGTGTCTCCTATCCTATGTGCCACCCACAGGTGACATGACAACCACGCACCCCTGCCCGCGTACCTCATCTATGGTACATCTCCTGCACTCTCTCTCTCCCTACCCCCCCCACCCCCCCAAAGAAAAATACAGAATAGTACCATGGTACATTACGAGATATCATATGCCAATACACCAAAATGGACCAAATACATGCATGTTCAAGACCAAACCAATGATGATAAAGCCTACAATAAATTGACTTGATGTAGAACACCATGAAAAAAGTATGCATTTAGATAGAGGTGGTTGAATAGGATTAATCAAAAATTTTATTCATCTTACAATATGTGTATATACTAACAAAAGCTTACTCTCTTTTATAAAAGGTGATTGAACAAAAAGATTCAAGCATGATGATGTCTATAAACTAACTCAACAAGGAAGAATTTACGATTTCCAAATAAAAAAAATGTTTAAACTTTAAACCAGCAAATTTGAAATTCAACAAAAATCCAACCCAACAAGGAAGAATTTGAAGTTTACAAAATTGAAAATTGTTTAAACCAGCAAGTTAATATAGTGAACAGTCAACAAGAATCTAACCCAATAAGGAAGCATTTACATTTCCAAACAGAAAAATGTTT
The DNA here is from genome assembly GCA_004837865.1 of Musa balbisiana. NCBI lineage: Eukaryota > Viridiplantae > Streptophyta > Magnoliopsida > Zingiberales > Musaceae > Musa > Musa balbisiana. Next base: position 6,040,952 of record CM017197.1, on the reverse strand, counting down.
AAACCAGCAAACTAAAAATGAAAATACAACAAATAAGTTCCTAAACTTTATGTCAATAGCGAAACCCCAGTAGTCTGAATAATGATGAGAGCAACTTCAAAAATATACCTTTAAAAAAGTGAGGGAGGAAATGAAAATGTAAAAGATGATGACAAATGCTCAAAGTTAAGGTTAATATGATTGAATAGAAGGGCCAAACATTCAAAAACTAATATTACAGCTAAAAGAATCCAAGAGATATACAAAAAAACATGATTAAAAATAACCATCATTAATGAGAGGAGCATCTTACAATAGGGAAGAAATGATTGAATGGCATTCAAGAGCACTGGACAGACTTCCTTCACCAGCGGGACCTCCTTAAATGTGAATAAAAGGTCAGAAATCTTTTGATCATGAACGAAACAAGAGAATGGCATACTAAAAATATTTTAAAATGAGGCATGTTAACCTGTGCAGTTGTTATATCACTAGGATACCCAGAAATAATCAGTTGGCGAATGATCTTCAGACACAGAAACCATCTTTCACAAACCAAAAGCAAATCATGTCCTTGTTCCACCAATGAGTTCATGGTAATGGATTGCGAAATAGTAGAAAAGCTTTGCAGTATAGTATGTATATCATTCTTCCAAAGGTTCCAAGTGTACTCAAACAACTGTGAGGCGATCTGCAAAACAAGTAAAATGTAGTTGACCATTTAGAAGTCATTAAGTAAATTCTTGTACCTAGAAGTCATGATATGCTACTAGCATATCATAACTCAAAAGCATGACAACAATTTTGCAAATGAGATGAACAAAGAATATAGCAGACACAGAACATTACCCCAACTTCCACCATAATATCTTCAAATTATCTAGCATCAGATCACCATAATAACAAAAGCATTGTGGAGAATATGACAAGAATTTTATCAAGCTTAGAGGCTTGATGTTTAGATATCACAAACTCACTAAAACTGCAGAGCCATGACACAGAAACAAAATAGATCTGATATTTTTTTTCAAATAAGTGGATAAGTCACTTTGAAGGTTGTCATTTCAGGCACACAAATAGCAATCTAAAGCGCAATATTGCACTTGGGCAAATCCACGTTTGAAGTTGCCCTACCATAGGGACCTTTAGAGCTGAACTTGGTCCATTGTAGATTAGATAGCAATCAAGTTGGCAAAAACCCACCAGAAATCAATGAGATTGATGCTATCCAACATAGCATGATGATGCAAATGATGAATCAGTATATGAAATTCAGTTCCGCTTAGGAGATTCCATTTCAGAAGATAGGAACTGTTGTCAAAAGGACGTGCAGTTAGTTTGAAAAAACATGGATTGAAGTGCTGGCACATGGTCTGGCAGATAGCCTGTGGAACATTCCTGGCACATGGCATGGATAGGCTAAGCCAAACATAAAAACAAAGTAAATATTGCACAAGCACTTACAAGACAAAAAAAAATTGCAAAATTAGTATGCCATTTCTTGAACATGAAAGCCGGAAGTCAAATTTCACCGAAGTATGTTGTTACATAGATATGTAACCATAGAACAATATAGCATGCATGTTGTACCAAGTACCAACACCAATGCAGCTACCTGACCTCGACCAAAATCAATCATATTCTAGAATCTAGATTATAAATTTTGATCTGTATTGAATTTTAAATCTATATCAGATGTCTACTTTCAGTTTTTAGACATGCTTAGGCATGACTCATGCCAATAATTAGTTTATTTGGATTTCTTTTGGCATAATGTGAACCTGTTCACATTAGCACTAAGTTAGGAGGCTTTGGTTTGGGCATCTTCCTCAAATCCTCATGAAGATAGACCCCTTGCTTTTCTTGTTCAGTTCTTGAAACCCAGATCTGCAGACTTTTTTACATCATATCTTTCTACAGATCCATCCTTCATAAGACTCTACAATATAGGAAGTCACTAGCTTCAAATTATTAATCATTCTAAGCTCTAAATATGCACTATCATTTAGAATTTTCCAAAAAAATGAGTGCGGGCCTTAGTACAATCGTAAGATTGTTCCTTTGTGACTTGAGAGATAAGAGTTCCAGTCATAGAAACAGCCTCTCTCTAAGTATAGAGGTAAGACTGAGTACCACACACACTATACTGACACATGACCAGTACTAAAAATGTGCTGAAAAAATGATGATCTAGCTCAAGAATATCAACAATAAACACTATTTTGAGATAACATATCATAATATAATAACAAAAGAACATGTCCACACTCCATGAGTAAAGGCAATTGTGTGGACAATACTCCAGCCAATGCAATCTTAAAGTCAAATGTACGCAAGTCTTAAAAAGCAGAGAGATTATTTCTATAACTTGAACCCTTTAGACCCAAGTTGGTGCAAAGCATCTTTACCATAGGCCCAAGGGTCTCCATATATGCGACTGACTAAGGCCTATGGTCTGTAATTATAGAATTTAACTTCTTCCAGGAAAGGAGTAGGCCATACAAACCATAAACAATGCCAGTTGTATATATTTGTTGCATCACAAGAGAAAAATACCTTTGTAAGATATTATATGCCAAAGACAAAAACATATTTACAGAAATGAATTCATTTGTTCACTGAACTGGAGCATTTGCACACCGCAGAGAAGCAAACTATGTGTCCACTTTAGATCATGTAAAAAATAAAGAAGACATACCTCTTGGAAGGTCCTCTGATCTGAACTAAGACGTTTTGTTGACAATTCTTTTAAAGTTCGAAACAAAACGATGAACACCCTATGTGAAGCTAGCATATCAGCTGATTGGAGTTGTTGTGCCAAAGAAGAAAAGAGCTCTGGCCTATTAGCAACATATTCAGCCAATATCATCAAAAACACATATATCGTTAGTAAGATAGTACAAAATTTGACAATGATGTACATCTTCTAGTAAACATATGAATGAAAACATACTCATAATAGAAAGTTAAACTTGATTTGAAGAATAACAAGTAGGCAAACAGAACAATTAAAAATGATGAATTGATTGCTCATGCAGCAAAACATAATCACCTTACATGAAGGGTGAAAGAGAGTATACACATTTCAGGAAGAAATATTCAATAGATGCTTAGAAATCACAAATTACATGATTGCATTCTGGATTCCATGGTACATGGCCAAATACTTGTTACAAGTGGCTCATGCATCTGAATTGTCCTACAATGCCTATGTTTTTCAACAAAACTCTGACTACCACGTGAAACTAAATCCTGGTTGATCTTTAATTTTGGAAAAAATGAGAATTTATCATGCCAGGATACATATGTTACAAAGTGGATCATTCTCTCCCTTGTTGCAACTTCAACGAGAAGATAGTAGCAATATAGTCACTCTCACCAGCTCTGATGGAATTCATCAATCCACCAAATTTGCTGTTGCATTTGGAGACAAACTGATTTTCACTGTAGAATTCAAGCCCAATATCCTACCATCAGAATGGCACCAGTGCTGAGGGATTGAGCATACATGATCTAACATCATATATTGAAAAAGATGGCATAATAAGTGTGGTCTGATCTGCTAGCTGCAACCTAACTTACATAAATTCAGGGGCAGGTACTAATAACTGTCAGATCCTTCTGACTTTTAAAACTCATACCAAAAATTTACAGCCATACTTTAGCATGTTATTGAATCTTTTAAAAGATATGTATGATAGAGTTATTGTTAAAGTTAGGACTTCAAGTCCAGCAAGTTTCATATAACTGTATATATACAGTATGATGATTCTAGTCTTTATCTTTTCACTTTGGTAATGGATGAGCTTACTTCACATAAGACCATCTAAGGGTATCACAACTTAAGGGAATTGGAGTAGAACAGAAATGAATAAATAAAAAAGAATACTCCACGATAACACACTTTATTTGCAGAAAAACAATTTTAACAATGAAAAATACAAGTGGAGGATAGTTATGACAAAGCAGAGCTTAAAAAAAAATAGATCGATGATGTCGACTCTATAAGAGTAGCTCTAGTTAGCTGTTGAATACTTGAAATTGTTCAGCTTTTCCACAAAGTAGTAAAAATGTCATCATTACAATTATGTTAAACATTCATTAGTTTGGCTCTCTAATCAAAACCAAGAAAAAATGTCGGACAGCAAATCTGTAATGTGGGTTGTTGGATATATAGTTTGATGAAAGTAAGTGAAAGGATAAGTTAAAGATCATATAGGTATGGACAAAGAACTATAGCATAGGTCTATGGGTTTTGACTTCCTAATGCTTGTCTAAAGATACAAAAAAAAAATAGATATGATAATGGCAACAGAAGAGAAAAGCCCAAGGAATGGATTGTTCCCATAGATTCCCACCGAATACTCTGAACTTAGTGGAAACAACTAAAAGAAATAACTTGTTCATAGCATGATCAGTGGCATTGCCCTAAGTTATGATGGGAAAGGATCCAGGTAGCCCATTGCAAATAGTTAACATTTTAACAGCTTTTTCTTAATGTTGTTGAGAGAACAAGAGCTCTTATAGATCTGACGATACTCTTGCTCGCAAAATGCAATTTATAGTCTTAATTAAACATGTGCTCTCAACATGCTGCAACTTAAGTTTTATCATCTCTCGTTCTTGTTATATTATCTTCTTTTATTATCTTACCACTTGTTGAATCTCTACCTCTTACAAATTCAGGTGTCTCCCATACGCCCAAAACCTTCTTAACCAAGGTTCGAAATACCGTACCGTATCGGCGTTTCGACGTTCGCTCGGTACGGTACGGTATACCGAGCGTTATACCATTCGGTATATATATATAAATTAATATATATATATATATATAATATTATATATATTTTTTATTTAAAAGCCGACGTCACATCGCCTTGACGACGTCGCCTCGTTTATTTAAATAAATATATATATATATATACACGAAATAGGCGCCTCGGCGACGTCGCCGAAAAAGGCGACGTTGCGTCGCCTCGACGACGTCGCCGAGCCTTTTTCTAAAATATTTATATGTAAATATAAATAATATATATTATTTTATTATTATTATTCGTTCCGCCCGATAGCGGGCAGTCTGCGTACCGGTATACCGTCAGACCGGTACTTACCGCCTGTACCGAGCGGTATTATTTGGTATTGCCTACCTTGTTCTTGACAGCTTTGTAGGTAGTCCATCTTGCTATTACCTTCCATTCCTTGATCACATCTGCTTGGATAGCCATGCCACTTGCAACTAATACCATCATACTTCAAAAACTGTAATCTCCCTTTTCCTATAAAGCTGCACTGTGTTTAGAGTATCCCAACTTCAACCTCTGCCTCCCTTCCTTGCTCCCTTTATAGTTTATACCACATAAGGCATTAACATCCTTTAAAGCCATACAATGTGAACACACTAGCTAGCTATTTAAATGCTTTCCTAAGATTTCATATCTTACTCCATCAGACATCACATGATCATTATAACTCCATGAAGCAAGATAATCTATCTTCTTTCACATAAAGTCAAAAAAAATCCTGCTGATTATGACCTAATTCTCCAAGAAAAACCCTTATCAAGTAATATTCACTTCATCTTGAACTAAATTCAAAGTCTGTCATTAAGAGGTTAAAAATGCAAAGATGTGAAAGAAGGATGGATGTTCTACATTTTATAATATTTACTTCATCAAACCTGCTAACGAATACAAGAAGCAAATACTCAAGCAATATGCTTCATAAAAAATGCGATTGGAAAATCTAATACACATTTGAAGTGCAAAAGCAAGGTAGAAAGAAGATGAATTAAATACCACTCTTTTGGGTAATCAAAACGTGCAATTTTCGCTACAAGTACAGCCAACTGAAGTGCTATCTGCACAATATAGTATTAAAGAAAATGAAGAATTAAAAAATTTATAATCTAGAACATTCAAAACCATATTAGTTAGTTTTAGACTTAGTTAGGCACCACATTTAGTTTAGGTTTTAGAATAACAAGTTTCTGAATGATAAGGGAGATGAAGTCACTAATAATCAGGCTCTTTGTAGTTTGTATTAAATTATGCATATTAAATTCAACCTATTTAAGCATCACCTGAGTATTTTCTTCTCGCAAGTGCAACAGCAACTTCTTTCTTATATGATTTTTCTCATCATTGCTAATACCCCTGAAAAAAGGATTTTTCATCCACATCCAAGACAGAAAATGAGGTTAATAGGCACAAAAGATAAATTGTAGCATCATATATAGTTAAAGGCCCATAGGTGAATCTCTAAATTTAGAAAGACTATGAGCAGGCATTTAACCCATTACATGTGGTTCTACAACCAAAATCCAACAAATTCATAAAGCAAAAGCTGGTATCCAACTTACCGGAAATAACTATGAACAAAAAGCATCGACCTATAACATAATAAGATATACGGACTGTGCTTCATCCTTGCTTTTCTTGGAATACACCAAAACAATGCTGTTATCATGAATCATCCTATTCTATCAAACAAACGGCACAGGGAACAGGGGCGTTTCAGTTTAAGGCCAAACCAACCAACTGATCCAGAGGATGTGACCCACTTGATAAAAGGTTCTCCTAACATTATTGTGAAGTAAAGCCTTTGGGAGATAGGGCTTACTCACACTTTAAATCAAATGAATTGTATGACAGAAAGTGCTAAAAACCACCAATGCTTAACTGCTCTGCTCTCTCAATCAAAAAATGCCATTTTCACACAATTTGCTTGCACATCCATTTTAAGCAAGCTACAACAAGTCTCAATATATTACTCAAAACAAAACAAATATTTGGTTGACAAAATTCCTCTATTTTGGAATATCAATGTGAAGATAAACAGAGCTCCCTAACGATTTTCCTATTCATTTAAGTCCTTCGGACTCTCAAGAATTTCAGGCGCTACTCCCTATTTACATGGGCTTGCTCTGCACACAGTGTGAAGATCCTTTCACAAACTACTGAGGTGATATGCCACTAGATCTAATTGCAATGTGTCAAACATACTTGTTGTGCATCATTTGAAAAAAATGCACAGGTCAGCTAGTTTGTGCGACCATGACCAAGTGTATTTAACTAAACCACAACCATATGCAATTACCCATGCATTTCATGACAGTGCCAAACATGCAAACTTGCCAAAAACATACAGGCTTGCATCCATGTAGTGTATAGGGTTTCCATGAGAAACTTTTATCGAGCCTAATGATAGTAGAAGGTTGGACGGAAAAATGATTGTTACTTTGGACAAATCATTTTCTTTTGTTATGACTAACAGTCATTATTTAATTTAAGTGCAATAAGAAACCAAGATACCACCTACTGAAAATATAAATGATAGTGAAAGTGGTAGGCTTGTACCCTCTAGAAATATAAATCATCAGAAATTTCTTGATGATTTCAATAGTTGAGCAAGATTTGGAAAACCTGTACCGATACAGTGAAAAATGTACCCAGCAGAGGTTGTAAATGGAGAAAAGTAAAGGATGTATTCCAACTCAATTAATAAAGAGTTTTTCTCTCAGCCTCCTCGAACAAATAACAATGAGAATTCAAGATGAAGATTTTGTTCCTTGAAGTCATCCATGAACATGCAAGTCATCATTCAAACAGTAAGATTAGATTATGTGAACCTTCTTTGATCATTTTGCTTCATTATCCACCTCGCAAGTTTGATCCATACCTAGCACCAGAAAATAGAGAGAGAGAGAGAGAGAGAGAGAGAGAGAGAGATGTAGAGTACAAGTGTCACACATATTTTGTTCACATGCGACAATAATCTGTCAAACAGGAACAAGCTGAGTGACAACTTCCAAAAGTTACACCACATATTTGAACAAGGCAATATCACTGTAAAGCAAATAAATTCCTACAACATTAAACTCTGACGGGGTTTAACCAAACAAATAGGAGATGGTATGTCGGTCATAAATTATTTCAAAGAATATAAAGGATATGTTGTAATCATTCCAAAGCTCCTAGCTGCCCTAGAAGGCCAAGATGAGGAACCCATTAAGCGAATCTATCTAGATATAATAGCTATTGTGAAAATAACATAAATTAACATGTGAATTAAATTTAAAATCCTACAGATTTTTGTCAAAAAAACCACATCGCACAAAGACAAGTCAAGTAAAATTCGCACAACGCAAACCACGGAGCCTCAGGCGTCGAATGGAACAGCTTACGGGGTATCACGGCGGTGCCTCCAGTAGCGAGTGATGCTGTTCTTAAAATACACGGAGGCCAGGAGGCGAACGTCATCCCGGCAACCCGAATCCCTCGCCGCGACGATCTCCTGCGTGCACCATTCCCCCGGTTATTGATCAGAGTTCATCGTCCAGGAAAAACAAAAATCACAAGTGGCACAAAAAAAAAAGAAACCCTAGTAGGCAAGAAGGGATGCTAAAGTTACAAGAAGGCAAGAGCAGAATCCCGGGCGGTTCTCGCACTGGGCGAGGGCGGATTCCGCCGGCTTGCGGGCCGACTCGTCGAGGCTCAGAGCATTGGAGAGGAGCGAGTACACGGTCTGGACGTCGGCCGCCGAGAGAGCCATTCGTCTCTCGAAACTATATGAACCCGACACACTCTTCTTACGAATCTGGGAATGGTGACCGAGGGTTTTCGATTTCCTGGCGGCGATCGGCGGATGTATTCGCGACTGAGGCGGAGAGACAGGACGAAGTGATGATGAAAGAAAAAGGGCCGGAAAATGCAGAGGGCAACTCAGGCCTTTTATTTGTTTATTATTCTTTTTTTCCTTTTTTTTTTTGTCTCCGCGTTTGATTTTTAAGCTCGAATACAGCTAGATATTTATGAGATTAAATATCTTTTCACTCCCAATTACTTAAATAATATAATATTATACTATATTCAATCTGCTGGTCTAATATGATTTTTAAATGCTAGTTCGATTAATACGATTTTTTTGATTTATTATTGTGCATAAAATATTACAAACAAATTCTTTCACGTAGGTATAGATGGCTTATTTATAGAACAGGGATGTGCCTATCTATTTTGATTCAACTTTTATATAATTATATTTAAGTTTTTCATGTTCCTAATTAAATATTCTCAAGTGTGATTGATTCAAAACATATCGAATCCTAATTATTCATGGATGGATTGAGAGTTTAAATTCATAATCGTGGATGGTTTATGCAACATATATAGTTTTGTTGAAATATTCGATATTACTAAAGTAAAAAATAATTATTTGAATCATCAAACGATTATTTGTTGATTATTACGTGTGTGTTTGGAAATACATTTGAAATGTCTATTAGGTATCCAATATTCATTTTTTTTCCAAACCGATATGAATATTACATTGTAAATACTTAAATGTTCACTATAAATACTATCTCAATGAAGCATTATCATTTTAATATTTACAGAATACTAATATAACTTTTTATTTTTTTTAAATACAGAATATAGTTAACATGATTTAATAAGAAATCAACATGATTTACATGGTGATTTTTTTATTTTAAAATATTATTTTATATGTATTTATATGATTATTGTGTTGACCTAATAACGTGAAAAGGTAAAGATTTCCCCTCTCATTCAACCTAATTAATTTGATTGAATTATCGCATCATCGTTTTAATGTTTTGTTTTATTCAACGTTCTATTTAATTTTCCAACAATGGCAGATTCGATACATCATTATCATTATAAAAATTATTAGATAATTTTTGAAATTCTCAAATTTTGATAAATGTGTGTGTTTTAGAGGTATAAATTTAGAGTCCCCATCTCTTTTCTTTCAGTATTTTTTTCATTTCCTAAATTCTATTACCCAAATATGTTTGGATATTTGGTTGTTTTAAATTAATTTCAAGCAAAATTTTAATTTAATATTAAAATTATTGGTTTCTACAAATCAATAAAATAAATAAGTAATGTCTTAGGTATAAAATTCATCTATTTTATTTCATTTCCAAAATTCTATTGCTCAAATATGTTTGGGCATTTGATTGTTTTAAATTAATTTCAATCCGCATTATAACTTAATATTGAAAATAATTGTTTCCATAAATTAAAGAAAATAAATAGTAGTGCAAAATATAGGCGATCTCAAACGACGGGCTGTGAGTCCGTGTGGAGCCCGTGAGATCACATCCTCCACGCACATCAACACACCGAGACGGGCTATATATTCTGGCCGGGCGATCGGGTCAAACCTAAATCGCTCTTGGTTTCTCCGATCGCCCTCGGGCCGCGGCGCCGGTGAAATCGGAGGCGACGCTTCTCCTCCTCTCGCTGCCTCGGGCGGCCCTCGCGCAGGTTCCTCTTTCTGCCCCTTTCTTCATCCCCCTGTCCTAACGCCCGATTGGGATTACGCGGTGTGGTTTTTTGCTATGGTTAATCTACATCCCCAATTCCACGGCGTAACTCATCGATCGGGTCATCGGGGACTCCTGTTTCGTGGATCGATCGATCTTTCTGCGTCCTAACTGTTATTGTTCTGATTGCCCTCGCGCAGGACTCCTAATCGTGCAAACTGGTTCATAATTATTCTTACATTTATTTGCATTTACTTTGCACGACTTAGTTGTCAATGCTGCGGTCTGATACTATGTTGGTTATAGTTTCTCATGCCCTTGTATTTGTCTGATACCTAACGCCAATCGTTGCGCAGAAGCCTAAATCGACTCAAATTGAGAGGTTCTTCATTGGGAATTATTGGAGGGGTGGTGGTATTGGCTCTCCGTTTGGCCTCAGCGTGTGTTAATGGCAGACAGGGCATGTGTCAAACGCCTTCAAAAAGAATATCGTGCAATTTGCAAAGTAAGCTTGTTTTATCTGCCTAAATCTGTTTACGACATTTTCTCCAAGTCGATAATTTATTGTCAACAATTAATGTTTAAATGTAGGATGCTTCCTTTTCCTGCTTTTATTTTCAAGTAACACCCAAAATACAGATACTCAGATGCTTTTTGGCTATTGGGCCAGCTTCCCTGGATATCAATTCAAGAAGGGCTTATTTTGTCTCTTTGGTGAATTAGAAGTAGTGAGCTGTTACACCTTGTTGGTCGTTTTTATATGAGGCTAACAGATTCCAACAATATGCTGTGTCATTTGTTTAAGATAATCTAATCTGTCGATAAGAGTTTTTGTCTTGGTAAATACAGTTTGTGACTTTTGTTGGGAGTTACAATTGGGGACTTCTTGATAAACTAGACTAAGCATAGTCTTTATTGTATGATTCTGTAAATTAATTTTCTCCAAATGCTCAGCAGTATATGCTCATGTTTCCTTTTTTGTAACATGTTCTTTCAAGTTATTTGTATTACCATTGTTGTATCGTGTGTTCATATACATTCACCATTGCCTTTTAACTTCTTTTCCATTCTCTGTGCATGCATAATTAAATAATTTGAAACTGGACCTTATTGCAGAGAGTCAGTAGGCAACTTTCACAATTAGTCCGTTGTCTAGAGCATAAATTGTTTTTCATGAATCCTTTTCTTTAGTCTTGTTTCTATGGTGATTGAATGATTCTATTTTTCTGTGCTTTTGTTTTATCTGTCTAAATATGTTGATGAAATTTTCTCGGTCAATTGTTTTGTGTCAATGCTTAATGTGTAAATATAGGTTGCTTTCTTTTCCCGCTTTTCTTTTTCAGTAACTAGCAAAAGACAGAAACTCTGATGCTTTTGCTAGTTGGGCCAGCTTCCCTGGGATGTTAACCAAGAAGGCTTCTTTTGTTTTTGGTGAATTAATAGTAGCGACTAGTGAGCTCTTAGACCTTGTCAGCTTCCTTTATATGAGGTTGGAGATTCCAACAGTATGCTGTATCAATCTATCAACAAGAGTTTTTGTCTTGCTAAATAAAGTTTGTTACTTTTGTTACAATCGTGGACTATGTGATAAACTAGACCAATCATATTCTTTATTATATGATTCTGCATATTAATTTGCTCCAAATGCTCAGCGGTATATGGTCACTTTTCCTTCTTGTGACATGCTATATCAAGTTATTTGTACTATCATTGTTGTATCTTCTGTTCATATACATGCTCCGTGGAATGCTAACTTCTTTTCCCTTTTTTTTGTGTATGCATAATCAAATAATTTGGTAACTGGCCTTTATTGCAGAGAGTTAGTAGGCAATTTTCACAATTAGTCATTTGTCTAGAATATTTAAATTATTTTTCATGGATCCTTTTATTTAGGTTTTCTTTATATGGTGATAGAATACATCTTTTTTTCTCTGCTTTCATTTGCAGCATTTTTCATCTCAGGTGCACCTTTTTCTTATCAGCTGACTGCATGCTCTGTTATTTTTAAAATTTTCTGAATATTTTCATTTAAATTGCAGGAACCACCTCCTCAGATTGTGGCACGTCCTTCTGCTTCTGATATTCTTGATTGGCGTAAGTAAGCTATTTTGTATATTACCCTTTTTTTATTACTTTATTTATTTGGTATCATATAAATGCCATCGATTTTGTGTAAGAGGATACATGTTACTTGATATTCCTTAAGTTTCTATGTTTACATTTCTTAAAAGTGTGGTTTCTTTAGTTCCATAGCCATGTGACACAAGCAACCATTTCTCCTTTTTTTTGTGTATGCATAATCAAATAATTTGGTAACTGGCCTTTATTGCAGAGAGTTAGTAGGCAATTTTCACAATTAGTCATTTGTCTAGAATATTTAAATTATTTTTCATGGATCCTTTTATTTAGGTTTTCTTTATATGGTGATAGAATACATCTTTTTTTCTCTGCTTTCATTTGCAGCATTTTTCATCTCAGGTGCACCTTTTTCTTATCAGCTGACTGCATGCTCTGTTATTTTTAAAATTTTCTGAATATTTTCATTTAAATTGCAGGAACCACCTCCTCAGATTGTGGCACGTCCTTCTGCTTCTGATATTCTTGATTGGCGTAAGTAAGCTATTTTGTATATTACCCTTTTTTTATTACTTTATTTATTTGGTATCATATAAATGCCATCGATTTTGTGTAAGAGGATACATGTTACTTGATATTCCTTAAGTTTCTATGTTTACATTTCTTAAAAGTGTGGTTTCTTTAGTTCCATAGCCATGTGACACAAGCAACCATTTTGCATGCTCTGTTATTTTTAAAATTTTCTGAATATTTCATTTAAATTGCAGGAACCACCTCCTCAGATTGTGGCACGTCCTTCTGCTTCTGATATTCTTGATTGGCGTAAGTAAGCTATTTGGTATATTACCCTTTTTTTATTACTTATTTATTTGGTATCATATAAATGCCATCGATTTGTGTAAGAGGATACATGTTACTTGATATTCCTTAAGTTTCTATGTTTACATTTCTTAAAAGTGTGGTTTCTTTAGTTCCATAGCCATGTGACACAAGCAACCATTTCTCCTTTTTTTGGAATATGCCATTCTTGCTCCCATCGTTGCTCTCATTTAAATTTTGGAGCATTTTTTGTTTCTGGAATACATGGACCCTCTTAAATGGCACAATGGTTTTACAGCTGTTGTTTAAGGACATATGGTATGTTACTGTATAAAGAGCATTTAGTCATCCAAGTCTCTTGACACATCAAAATTCTTGTAATCAGGAATACAAAATAGCTTTTAGTTTGGACCTTGATTAGCTGATGGGATATGATTTTGATTCTTGAGTTGTCTTTGTTAGTTCATCTTAAACTGTTATGATATTTTGAACAGGAACTGACAATGTCTGTGGTATTTATTTCAGATTTTGTACTTGAAGGAACTGAAGGCACACCATTTGCTGGTAATGATTTTTTTGCCTTGACATGCATGATAATTGTCAGCTTCTACATTTGAAATAGTGTGCTTGATGAATTTCTCTTTTAGCAGTGCTCAGTTGTTCTTTAATCGACTTACTACATTAGTCGTTATCTGTATGCATCAATTTTTGTGCTGGTCTATCTTTTCTTACCATATTTTTATATGAAGGTGGATGTTACTATGGAAGGCTCAAGTTTTCCCCTGATTACCCATTCAAGCCTCCCAGTATTCGGTGACTAAATCCTGCATATTATATTGAAATTAAACAAGTAGAGCCAATTGCTTAAGTTTCAGCTTGGTACTATTGTAATCAATTTATTATCTTTCTTTTTGTCAGCATGGTAACTCCCAATGGACGGTTTGTCCCTAATGAGAAAATCTGCTTATCCATGAGTGACTGTAAGTTGTTAGCATAGCTCCAAAATACATTTATTTGTTTGCTGTTAAAAGTTCTACATTTATTGGTCTGATGTTGTGTTCACAAGTTGTATAACTTATTCTTGTTTTATTTCAGTTCATCCAGAGTCCTGGAATCCTATGTGGTCTGTATCAAGGTATGACAACAAACATGAGAGGAAGAATGATTTACACTAATAGAATTTTCAATTTACGTGTTTTGTTCCTAATTTCACATGTTTCCTGCATTAGTTGGGCCTTCATTTGCGTAAAAGGGAATCTAATGGCAAACTTAAACAATAATTTCTTTAGGGTAAATTTTTTGTTTCTCCAATATTGACTACAATGATTTCGTGGTGCAGTATATTGACAGGGCTTCTATCCTTCATGGTGAGTTTGCATTATCACTCTTTTTTCATTTATTTCTTTTCTGTCTAAATTATGGGAAAAGATTTATGAAGTCATCAAGTGTGGAACATATGGTTACTTTCTGTCGGCTTCTAGCACCATGATGTGTATATGCTTATTCTTGTACTGTGGTTAGATTATATTTTTTGCTGTGACCTTGTGGCTGGGGTTCAATGGCTAATGGGCTTTAGAGAGATGGCTAGGAACACATTAGGCGAGATGTATGACTTTGAGATTCTCACTTACCTTCATTTGCCTTGAGATGCACATGAAATTTGCTTCACCCATACTAAACACAATAGGTCAAGCCAAAACCAGTTTTTTCCCCTGAAATATGGGTTTTGGAATTTGAAAATTGAGCGATCTGTTTGTCTTGTGAAATGCTAAGTATGTAGAAGATATCCTTCAGATAGGTCTTGTTGGAGCTTCAAACAGTTTTTGCTTGTTACACAATTGGTTTAATTTCAATGTTAGAACCTGAACCTTTCAGGCTCTAACATTGATGTTATGTGGTAAAATGTGGAGAAGCTGTTTTCTTCCTTGCTTAATTTGAATATATCATTAAAAACAAATTCAGATGTGACATGATAAAGATACATCAATGTAAAATTCTCGAAAAAGTAGGGAATATGACAGTAATGGTTAATTGTACCTATACAAGGCAGGAGTGATTTTTTTTATTTGTTAAAAAAAATATTTATCAGTTATAGATCCACCATGGGTAACAACATATATACAATGACAAATAGGAAAGGAGATAAGGTTGAAGTGAGATATGGCAATCATTTAACATCTTTTGGTAATTTCAAGCAGCAGTCTCTGCATTATCGTTTAACAAAATAAATGTCTATTACTGGGTCATGATTTAGGAAAAAAATAATTCTTCATGGTAGTACTGAAGAAGTCTTAAGCTCTAAGTTCTAAGTACTAACTTTGTTTTGATCAGCTAATTTTAGGATAATTGATGAACAATTTTCTCTTTTATAAGAGTATGATCATTTCATGCTGGCCTAGTATGGTAGTACATTTTTTGGAGTATCAGTGTTGTACATCTTAGCTTGATTTGTCACACTTACATTGTTGTACATGCAGCTGGATAAACATCAGACTACTGGCAGCATTAGATCTTCTGATAATGAAAAGCGAGAACTAGCCAAGGCTTCACTGGCATACAATTGTGAAAGGTAATTGTTCTTGTTTGCATGCCATAAATTTACCTTGTAAAATCAACTGAAGCTTTCAATGTTTATGCATGAGGATTTGGGCCCCCTCCAACACCCACCCTGTTTCAAATATTAAAATCTATAATGAGAATCTAGTTTTAATCTGGTTCCTGATCACTCATCCAGATTAGAAGTCGAATAGGTATATGGTGATATTTCTCAACATTGACTGATGGTTTTAGAACTGATATAAGACCACAATTTAGTCTTTTTTACTGGCGAAAATTTTTTGTACTAAGATGGTAAACACTTCAAAGAGAATGAAGGTTTAGAAAATAAAAGAAGACTGCATTAGATTCTTTCTACAGGATTCAACATCTAGGCTTAAGATGTTAAAGACTCTAGAATCATCTTTTGTGCCAGTAGGAAAATTGCTTTTTCTATTTGCATAGTGTCATTGATGTGCAAGCTTTCCTTTTTCTTTTCTTGCTTTTATTTCTTTTATTTCTATTTTTTTGGTTGGGGTTGTGTGGGAGGTGGGTAGGGGATGGAAGATGTTGATCACCATGTTATCCAACCATTTTTGGTATACATGACTTTCCACTTGTGACTTATTTGAGTTATAAAGAGTTGCTTGTGCATTTACTACATTGTTATTGGTACTGAATTCATAACTTGCCATTTCTTGTATGGAGCAGCAAGAATTGCCCCAGTTTTAAGAAACTCTTCCCAGAATATGTAGAGAAGTACAACCAACAAAAGTCTCGAGCATCAGCCATTTCACAACAGCCACCGGAGGATAAATCAGGTCACCTGTCCGCCAAACCAGAACAAACTGGAACACAAGATCTCAAAGATAAAGAGTTTGTAAATGATGCTGGTAAGAGAAGGCAGGGAAAGCAGTTGCCATTCTGGATAGTACTGCTGTTGTTATCCATCTTTGGCATCGTCATAGCCTTGCCTCTGATGCAACTTTGAATGGTGGCTAGGAAAAGGAATAAATTCCACATTACAGGCTACAAATTATTAGATTTGTGCGCTGTAGATTTTTGTATAGGCTAAGTTGGATCCAGATAGCAGTACAAACTTTTTCTGATGAGCTGACATCTTCTAGTTTAACTTGTTGAAATACATTTAACCATTCAATTTCTCACTACCGGCATCATGACGGTCTGTCTTTGATTTGTGTGATATTGGTTGGCAGAACAAAACGAGACATGTTCTCCTTCAAATCGTATCTTAAGTTCCAAGAATCTTGTTTTTCGTTTTTCCATGTTACCTAGCTGCAACTTACTAGTTTATGCCATCTGATTCTTGTTATATCTCATCTTTGCTCGCAGCACAACCCAGAATTTTCCAGCTATGATTGCATGAATGTGCCAGTGGATTTCAGACTCAGAATCAGGTGCGGGTGACCTCAAGTGTCGTGATGCGTACGTGCAGCGGCGTAACTCATCGATCCAACACGGAACTTCGTCTTGATCTGTAATGACAGCCGGTGGAGTGCACGTCACGGAGGATAACAACACCTCCAACTCGTTTCTTTTTGTCGAGCAGCGAACCAGTGCTGCAACGTGGCCCATAACGTGAAAGGCGTTGTGGTGGTGAACATTGAAAGGACAAGCAAAAGACGTTTCTTTTTTTTTTATTTTGACTCGTTGCTCTACAGCCAGAAAAGAAGTCGAGCAACGTGGCACTTCATGCAAGGACTCAAATGTATAACGTCTTGTTGTTTCTCAAGATCGGTTTCGTATATGAAAACTTGAATGGATGCCAAGCTTCTTGTCAGCAGGCAGAGAGAGCTCTTCAGATACGTCTCCCCATCGATAAATGGTTGACTGGATCACGAGATCACGACGAAGGAAGTTCCCCCTTTATAAGGAATATTATATTTCAATCATATCCAACCAAGAGGTGATTATAAAGGCAGGAAAGTAGTCTCTTTACGAGGAATGTTGGATCGACTCATATCGACTAATCACGAGCTCTCCCACCACCACCGACCGATCCCAACTTACGTAGGTACCGACGATGTTGACGCACACCCAAAACACGCCCACCGTCCCACCAATCGTTCCCCCGTACCCGCGATTCTGAGATCGACACCTGTCCCCCCGCGTCTCGAGCCTCGCTCCCACGTGAAACGCGCTCTGGGGTCCACCCGAACCCAAAGTGGGTGGTGACCACTCACTCCCACAGCGAATCCTCGTCTTCTCTGAACTCCAACTCAAAAACCAGACGTCTCTCGGCTCATCACTCGTTCCACCGTGTCGAATCCATCCAATCCTACTCGCATCCCACCCAGGTTTCTTCCCATCTCTCGATCCCAAAGACAGACGCACACAAAGCCAACGTGTCCCCACCGAGATGAACCGGTACCGCTGCGCCTGGCGGACGCCGCTTCCCGAACCCACAAACAATACCCAAGTTGATGAAAACCTCCAACAACGGTTTTGTTGCGATTGTTTGGGTATCTTTCGGGGCTCTTTTCTATTGGTGCATTTAGTTGGGTCCGTAGATGTTGGAACGATATCAAGTATATCTTCCACCTCACCGCCACCGTTCACCCCCTCTTTCGCCGGTCCCTTCCCTTCTTTCCAATGATCTCCATTAACGCCACCTATTTATATCGTCTCTCCCCTCGTGAGCCAAATCATCGTCTCTCTCGACCTTCTCGTACTTCTCTTCTTTCTTTTCTTCAGACCTTTGTAGGGATCTTAAGGAGGTCCCTTTGCAGGAATCTCCCCCCAAGATTGACCGTGCTCTTTTGTTCGTCATCTTTGGGTCTCCATGGCGGCATCGGCAGCTCCGGACGGCGTATGCGCGAACTTACTGAGATTCTTGAGACTGTTGCCCTAATCGAAAGGTTTCGATTGTCTTGTTAGTTCTGATCTCTTGGGGATTGCAATGGCCGCAGGGAGAACGGAGCTTGCTGGGGAATGGCGTCGTTGGGATCCTCGCGGAGTCGATAAACATATGGGAGAGGAGAGCGCCGCTGGCGCCGTCCCACTGCGCTCGCCTTTTGCTGAGCGGGAAGGGCCAGAGCGGAGTCGAGCGGATCATCGTGCAGCCAAGCACGAAGCGGATTTTTCATGACGCGCAGTACGAGGACGTAGGGTGTGAGGTATCGGATGATCTCTCGGAATGTGGCCTGATCATAGGGATCAAGCAACCAAAGGTCAGAGTGATAGCAATTCAGTTGGTTCTTGACATATACCTGCGTCTTGATCGCTGCAATGTGTGAGGTTCATTTTTTGGCTGGCGCAGTTGGAGATGATTTTTCCTGATAGAGCCTATGCCTTCTTCTCCCACACCCACAAGGCGCAGAGAGAAAACATGCCACTGTTGGATAAGGTAGCTGCTTGACGATATGCATGATTCCTTGGTTCCTACTTGGTGACAATTATGGGCTTGATTTTGTTCTTTGATTTACAGATTCTTGCAGAAAGAGTTGCCTTGTTTGACTACGAGCTTATAGTTGGAGATAGTGGGAAAAGACTGCTTGCATTTGGAAAATTTGCTGGCAGAGCTGGCCTAATTGACTTTTTACATGGGCTTGGACAACGTAAGAGGATTTGATTTATCATCTCACTGATATTAAACCTCCGTTTTCCTCTGTCAATTGCTGATGATAAGAAGATTCCTTAAAAATATCCAGACTAGTCTTTGAGTAGAAATTCCATTGTGACTTTGCATTATTGGACATGGAACTGGACTATATATCAATCTAATTGCTTCATTCTTAGGATTGAAAAATGGAGTACCTTTTTTGGTTCCAAAGTCTGCTGCCGTTATTTTGCATAAAACCTGCCACCACCATCTGCAGTGATATAGTTAGTAAACTGATGCCTTAGGGACTTATAAGTTAATATTATCCTTACAGATAATAATATAATTTGTTTATGAACATGTAACTACACTGAATTTGACTAGTGGCCTATCTTTTGAAATGAGGGTTCCTTCTGGCTGTATTTTTGTAGATCTGTGCTTATGGCTTGACTTGTGGATTTCCTCGTGTACAGGATACTTGAATCTTGGATATTCAACACCCTTCTTGTCTCTGGGGGCCTCTCATATGTATTCTTCCCTTGCTGCGGCCAAGGCTGCAGTGATTGCTGTTGGTGAAGAAATAGCAACACTGGGGCTGCCATCTGGAATTTCACCCTTAGTCTTTGTATTTACTGGGGATGGAAATGGTAATATATCTAGAATGAATTTACTATTTTTTTACTAGGGTTGTTAATTGTATTTTTTTTACTAGAATGAATTCACAACTATTGACATTTACACTGGGTATCCCTTATTAAGGTGTCTAAAAGTAAACTACAACTGAGCATTAAATTTTTGCTTGATGCTTACTAAGCTATATTTTCTGCATATGATATTCTTGTTTTGTAGTTTCTCAGGGTGCACAGGAGATATTTAAGCTCTTACCTCACACCTTTGTTGATGCTCAGGAACTTCCAGAAATTGTTGGTCTGGTACTTATTGCTCTTTCCTTTCCATGTTTGTCCTTTAGTTTGAATATACTTCCGAGGAGTACATATTATCATGGTTCATCTACTTGATATTGAAAGAATTTTGTTTTGCTTCATCGGGTTTTGGTAGCTTCAACTGAGAACAAAAAGTTATACTTCAGAAATTTTTAATACATATTTTATGGTGCAAATCATTTGATCTAATGATACTTTTGTGAAGGAAAGCTTCATTCCCTAGTAAAGATCATAAAGTAATGGTTCTGTAAAAGTTTCTCTCGTAAGGTGAGAGCTGATACAGATTAATATGTATAAACCTACAGTTTGCCACAGTCTACTTATTGATTTGCTGTAAAACATAGCAATTTGATTATTTGGTGTTAGTTACTTATATCTTTTTCTGGCATTGAGCTCGTTGATGGCAATACTACTAGTCAATATGTCAATCCAAGAGTAAAAGTAATCATTATAGTTCCATCTTCATATAAGATTAAACAAAATCTCATGGTGATTATCAGCTTCCTGAAACAACTCTCCTTCACCCAGGCTAGGGACGTCTATTAAATAGATGGAAAACAATCAGTTTTCTTGCTACTGGACCAGTCCCATTTCAGTTCTGTTGTTCGAGTGAAAACTTATTTGGTTTAGCTTGTTTCACTAGTAGTGTAGCAAAAATTCGCATAAAACAGTAGTGACAATTTTATCCATGAAACCATTTTCTTGGAACTAAGTAAGCAATCATTTACTGGTATATGCAGAAAATTTTATTTCTTTAGTAGACATTATTATGAGTATGGAGCTTCACTAAACTCCTGAAAAATAATTCAACTATCCTCAGAATTTACATTCTAGGTAAAACTTTCCATGATGACTAGTTTTCAAATATGTTATGAGCGCACTCTAGAGAGATGATATGACAGATAACAATGCATAATGGCTAGCTTCAGGTTCCAAAGCAAGTTGTGAAGATGTTTAGCAAATTTCTGGTGATATGCTTTAGTGAATGCAATTTTCTGTAGATTGATGAGACTAGAAGGCTACAATATTAGTTTTGATGAGTCATGAGAACTTATTGTCTATGACTTGATGCTGTAACAGAGTGATGCCACAAAAACCTAATCGAACTCAACCAAACCCATCAAAGTCCCTTTCTATCTTGTTTCCCTGAGTGTCATCTTTGAACATAACAAGTCTTAAGACAAACCAACATGATTTCCTTGCACCAAATCCACCCTCCTTTATGAAATTGTGCTCCAGAAGTGGTACATGCAAATCTCATGTTGTATGCTACTTCTGGTGGTCTTCTTCTCGCTAGTAGTTTCTGTATGAATTCTTTAATGTATGTTCTATATCAGCCTTTTTCTTTCTGTGAACTGCAGTTTTGTTTCTCTTTAAATTGCAGGCTAAAGACCGTGCTCAACATTCAGGATCTAAAAGGAGAGTTTTTCAAGTCTATGGCTGTGTGGTGACTTGTCAAGACATGGTTGCACCAAAGGATTTGACAAAAACTTTCAATAAGGTACATCTCTTTCTGTTTCTGCACGAACTACTTACTACTATTTTATATACTTCTGCCACCTTTTGCTTATGTAATTTTTCCTAATCCATATTTGAATAGGCTAGAATTTTAGTTCTATTTCTATCTGCTGTTTATTTCAGTATATTTGGCCTTTAGACCTTCTGGGTGATATACCTTGGGAGCCTAATTGAAGGCACAATCAAGTTACTGTCATATTCATAAAGAAACTAACAAAAAATTGCGAGTTGTCAATGTATGCATACAACCCAATTTTTTTTGTAGATTTATTAATTTGACCAAGTTATGTTTGTTCCCAACCATTGGTATAAGGTATAACCAGAGTTACCATCAGTGTGAGACTAAATCATGTCTAATGAAAATAAGATAGTTGTAACCATTGTTGTAACCAGGATTAACATCAATGTGAGAATAATTTATGTTTAAAGAAAATAAGATAGCTGATAGGTGCATCAAATGCTGCAAATTTATTGAACATAACCGATGTTATTAATCTGATATATTCCCTTGGGTCTCAAGGTATCAGTCTCGAAAGTTAACAAAAATATATGCAAATATTTAGAATTTGTAAATCATAAAATTTTAGGCCTTACCAAATTACGTTGCTATTTACTGAATTAATTTATTTTCATTCTAAAATTACATAACTATTGCTGTACACCATCTCCATCATCAACACAACAACAACAGCACACAACACAAAATAACAATGATGATTAAAACAACAACAACATTTACAACCATAGAACATATTCATACTACCTTGGAATGGTTCTATTTTCTTGAATTCTATCATCAGTTGGAAGTTGGAACTACATAATTGTTTATGAATATAAATACAACTCACAATTCTGTTTGTATAAATGAATATTTTAAATGATTGTTGATTTGGATGCTTTGTTCAATACTTTCTTGCTTAAAGATGATCTGTAGATTCATTCTTCATTTGTTTGGCACACAAATTCAATTCTGTCTTTGGAGTTTACGGTTGACTAAGGTAATTTTATACATCTTAGGAACTAAAAGTGTGAGTTCTGATTTTATGCAGACAGACTATTATGCACATCCAGATCATTACTATCCTGTTTTTCATGAAAAAATTGCTCCATATGCATCTGTCATAGGTAAGATTCTATTATATCTTCTGATTAATCAAGTAATATGTATATTTTCCTATTTGTAATTGATGAAACAAAATTTCGTAGATGGAACTGGCACAGACAGCAGAAATTGCTTCACCTCTGCAGTTTAGTTAAAGTTAGGCATTGAGGTGCTATCTAAAGTGCCTACTGCATTTTGTTTTCTAGGTAGATGGTGTTACAATGCAAAACTTTTAATATTAATGATATGATGAGAGGTAGAAGGAAACCTAAAAAGTTTTATTAGAAACTATAAGCAAATATTTAAATACTTTTTTAAGTTTTAATTTAGCTAAGAATATGATTTTTTGCAGAGTTCAATCCATGTAGCTGACACCAACTGGTTGGGATTTACAGTTTTGTGGTTGTTGGTATCACGATGCAAAGTTCAGTATGTCAAGTGGTAGAAACTTAGCTGTATGTTAAATTTGTAAGTTGAAAAAGATGAGAGCTACAATAAACTAGTCAATAGATTTTAAATTTCATATTGTGCAAAAAAAAGTTAAGCTATTACTAATTTCTTTGGTAAGTGAAACATGAAAATGATCTTTAGAAGACCAAAAGTCCAATTGTACAAGGAGACAGATGTATATCTGGATTTTTCACGATCTTCCTTTTGAGTAAAGAGAAGTTATCTTGAATA
Organism: Musa balbisiana; assembly: GCA_004837865.1. NCBI lineage: Eukaryota > Viridiplantae > Streptophyta > Magnoliopsida > Zingiberales > Musaceae > Musa > Musa balbisiana. Next base: position 6,017,445 of record CM017197.1, on the reverse strand, counting down.
ACAAAAGTAGGATAAGAAGATTGACATTTAAATGGAAGGAAATGTAACTTCAGTTATGATTGATTTTAAAACTTGGCAAGGGTGTTCTTGCTCTCAAATTTTATGCAGGTCTGTTTTAAGTAGTATTATTTGTTCATATACTTGCACTCTAGTGTCCAATCAAGGAATCATCTAGTTGGTTACACGGCTTTAGGCCTATTGATTGATTCTTTTGTTAGTGCACTAATAATATAGGAGCATTTGACTTATGGTGGTTGCGTTTCATGAGGTGGTTCCAGATAGGCTTTCCATGAGTTCCGATTAAGGATTTGAGTCACATTTAATTTTCTAAGTATTTTTGGATGTGCTTTCACCTATTCTTTTAGTTGTTATAGTCATATATTGAGTTTTGTATTAGGTATGGATTGATCTGGACGAATAATAGGCGACTGGAACAGAGGTTTGAAAAGGTTTTTTTGGGTAGGATTTGCGAGATAAAGATTTGAGAAGTCTTAGTTGTAAGAAAAAATATCACAGCACCAGCTACATTTGATACTAATGTAGAACAGCGTTTGGTAATTGGTACTAATGTAGAACCCATAACATGCTTGCAACATTTTTTATAGGAAAACCATGGAACTATCTTACAAGTTATAACAATGATCAACAAGTCTTGCTTCTCTTGAGAAGGCTGTGAACACTTGAAGCAAAAAAGCTTTTTTGGAAATTCATATAATATTTACTTGTGCTTCTGTATGCCTCCTATTGTACCATACTATCATCTATCAAAATTTTCCATTTTTTGACATGCAATGTTATAGTTTAGCTTCTCTTTTTCTGGCTAGTGAATTGTATGTATTGGGAGAGAAGATTTCCTCGGTTGTTGACTACCTTCCAGTTACAAGAATTAATGAAGAAAGGATGCCCACTCATTGGAGTTTCTGACATTACATGTGATATTGGAGGTTCGCTTGAATTTGTTAATCAAACAACATTAATAGAGAGGCCTTTCTTCAGGTAGTTCTTCTTTCTATTTCTTTCACTAAGAAGTTAGAGACAGACTTAATCCATGTCAAATCATTTTGATTTTTGCTGATGATGTCATGTCATGCCCTACTTATATTAATCCTGTCTAGTTTTGAACTATATATATAGTTTTAGAATGCTAATGTATTAGTTTATTCATCAGGTACTGGTGAATTGATGTTTTCTTCCTGAATTTTTCATTCTTCTTAATTTTTTAGTGAAAATAATTTCTTACTAAAATAAAATAAACAAATTGTTTTTCTGCCATTGGACAGTTAGGAGAAACATTTTGACAAATGAATCCTCACAAAATCGATATAGCAAGTACCTGTAGTGACCTTGATTTTCTACAAATGAAATGTACTCAGACTGGGGCAACCTAGAACATCATGTATACTGATCAAGAAACAACCTTGGCCTCCATGCATAATTGCATAGTACATAATATGAAAGCCTTGAGCACATCGGACTCTATCACATGTTGAAGAATCCATAACTGGATCAAAGATTATATGGTATCTTATAGATCTCAAAGACAAGATCAGAGCAACACAAGTAAACCGATTGAGCCCTATGCAGTCCGAGCTTGGTCTGTGCAATTCTTTGGGCTTATCTTTTTTTGTTCTGCCAAGGACCTATTTCTGATAATAGATCAGTCTCTAATTGGTTCCTGGAGTCAATTTGATGGGAACATTGGAGGTTTAAGTTGGTCATGATGGAATTTATGTGAATCAGCGAGAAAAATAAGAGGTCAACTAATCTTATTTTACATTTGGAAAATGCTATTGAAAGAACTGAAGGTTGCTTTGTAATGGCCTTCAAACATTGGTAACTTTTGTTAGAAATGTCAAATTCATCAAATGAATGGAGTAATGTAAGATATATTGAATTATTGATCATATTGTGCAATATACAACTGGACAGTGTTGGCAGATAAGATGAGTAATTACATCATAGATGTCTACAAATATGTGTTTTTGCTTGTTAATAATTTTTTTTGATACAGAAAAATGCTAGTAAGGTTCTTTGCTGCTGGCTAATCTTTATGCACTTCTAACATTACAAGTCTTATCTTCTTAATGTTACTGTTTTGTTATCACCTGGTATTTTAGTATATAGTCTATAAATTGTTATGCATATGTTTATCACCTAGTTTTCTTAGGAAGATTCCTTTTGTCCAACTAAAATTTTATTAAAAAGATGTTAATTTTGGTGTTTAGATATGACCCCTTCACTGATTCATACCATGATGACATGGCGGGTGATGGCCTGATTTGTTTAGCTGTTGACATCCTCCCCACAGAATTCCCGAAAGAGGTAGGTTTTCCTTGTTCTAGTAGGTCATCAAGAGGTTATACTTAATTTTAAGATTTTTTTGGTTCTTCATCTAGTGACATCTTCTTTTTTAAAATTTTGTGAAGGCTTCTCAGCATTTTGGAGATATTTTATCACAGTTCATTGGTAGCTTGGTTTCAACTACAAACATTAAAGAACTCCCTTCACACTTGCAGAAGGCCTGTATCACTCATGACGGTTCACTTACCACTTTATACGAATATATCCCTCGAATGAGAAAAACCATAATGTAAGCTTTAAATGTATTATATTTTTCATTGATAAAAATTGATTTGGATCACTGCTTAGTTTGCTTGTGTTCTTCTGCCCTTTTTTTGTGTGCTTTACTTGTTTGATCCTTCACCTTTTCCAAGTATCATATATATGTAATCATGGCATGGCAAACTAATAATAGTACTTGTTTGATCCTTCACTGTTATCTACAAGCTGATCTAGAACTGGTGTTCCAGTATCATATATGTGTAATCACGGCATGGCAAACTAATAATAAATATTGACTTCCTCGATTTTGCTTCACACGAAGAAGACTAGACAATCAGCTCTTTCTTCATCTACCAAGCTAGGTGAACAATAATACAATTATTGCATTCGCACTTTCTCACAGCACAACCTCGACCCTTAGTTGTTCACTGATCAATACAAATTATGAATTATTTAATGACTCTCTTTCTTCCATCCTTCCAGAATAATCTCATAATCATCAAGAAAAGAAAATCGATTGCCATGCAAGTATTTTTCATTATTATCAAAAAGAAAAAAACCAATATTAACAAGAGTAGATTTGAATTTTGAAGAAATACTTAAAAGAGAACCTTAGTTGGTATACCCCATTTCATTAGATGTATAACTTAGTATGATGAATGTACAATAAGTACCAAATAAATATTTGTATATATATGAAAGATTATTGCTCTTTCACTTTTTTTTTTTTGCAATTTTAGAGATGCTTGATAAGCAAATCACGAACATTGTGTTGATCATTTACTTGTTAAGAGAATCTTTTCCTGTAATGAAACTTAATGTTCTATTATTCCAAGTTTCTTGCATTTTGACTGAAGAGGTATCAAGAACATTTGCTTTTGTTTTATTCTTTAATTTACATATAAGTATGGCTTTATTGTGAATATTTTTTTCAGTTATTAATCTCTGTGTCTTCTATAGTTTCGTTTAAAACCTTTCTGTGATGTAAAGTTTATCCATGTAGTTTTTCATTTACCATGTCATATCAATGCTAAAATGTAGATGTAAATCTTCACTTATTTCAGAGATCTATCACCCGGTCCTGTAAATGATTCATCTGGGAAGAAAAAATACAATATACTGGTAAGAACTCAAAATTTTACTGTTTACAATTTTTGCAATAAATGAATTTTTTGTTGTGACATGAAATACAATTAGTATCAATTTAGTTAGAATCTTTGAGTCCATATCTTGAACCATAATTCCTTATTTTATAGGTGTCTCTCAGTGGTCATCTGTTTGATCAGTTTTTGATTAATGAAGCTCTGGATGTTATTGAAGCTGCTGGAGGATCTTTTCACTTAGTTAGGTGCGAAGTTGGGCAAAGTGCAAAGTCCATGTCCTACTCAGAACTTGAAGTAAGTTGAATAACTGAATGTCACTATGCCCATTCTCCTATCAATATATTAGGTTAATGTATGGCACAGGTCTAGTTTTTATAAATTTTTAGTTGGGTCTATTTCATATAAATACTTTGAGCAATTTAAGGGGGTATTCCTGTTCTGGACTTAGGCAATCTGCTTCCTGGAAATGGAAATTTCATGTTAAAATTTAGACAAGTTAATTTCTGGACTTGCTAATTTTGTCTTATTCACTTGATGTGGTGAATTCATATGGTTTACATCTGCTTCTGTACCGAATATGCTGAAGCTTCCTTTTATTCTTTCCTAGAGTTCAATACATATCAAATTTCGAATTACATTTATATGGATCAGGTATTTCATATGTACCAAGGTTTTACTGACATGATGTTACTATAATGTACTAGTGATGCTGTACTAGTCATGCTTTATTGAATTCCAAAATTTGTCATGGGTCATATACCATTTTTTTCTTTGTTAGTTATGCAATTTTTAATCCAAAGAATCCTCCCATCTTTTGCTTGAGTTTGCTTTGCACTAGTGATTATTTTTGAGTTGTGAATAAGGATCACAACTACCTTGGTTGCATGTGAACAGCTAACTCTAGGTACTCTTATGGAACAGGTAAATGACTGCTGTTTGTGTAAAAGTGCTTTCTTTACTTCATTTGCAATAACTTGTTAGACTGAGCTCTACTCTGAGTAGCTCCTGGCGCATTGTGATCCAAGATTGCCCCTTGTTCTTGTGAAATTGCATAACATTTTTAAATTTCTGGTAGGCATTAATTTAAGATATTGATTGTCTTGCTTAGTTAAAGGGGGATCTTGTGGATGGTTGTACAGGTGGGTGCTGATGACACTGTGATCCTGGATCAGATAGTAGATTCTCTGACTTCTATCACAAACCAAAGCGATAAAAATGGAGCTTCCAGCAGGCAATTATCTTTGAAGATAGGAAAAGTTAGCGAAAGTATCATGCAAGGTAGAAGTGGACTTAAGAGAAGGCCAGCGGTTTTGATTCTGGGTGCAGGACGTGTATGCCGACCGGCTGTGGAGTTTTTAGCTTTACTGGGGAGTAAATCCTATGAAAATTCTACTAAATCATGCCTGGCCATTGACAATGAAGAATTTGAAGAGTTTGAGGTCATTGTGGCATCTCTATATGAGAAGGATGCAAAGGAGGTATGATTCTGGAACTTCTTATGCTAACACTGAATTGTTAACAGCATCTATTCCATAAATATTGGGTTAAATCTTTCAAGTAGCATATACATAAAGCAATAATAATATAATAATGATAATTGTCACTGCATCTGTAAGTTGCTTTCATGGTGACTCTGCACAGATACTAGACCATGTCTTTCCCAAACTTTTATAAGTTCTAAGAAGTCACCATCACATATAAAATCTAGGCCAACCAAAAAATGCAAGGCACCAACAGTGTCTCCAGGGCATGAGAAGAGATCAGCTATTGATTCTGGTACCATTTAACATAAGCTATGAGTATGGGTAGAACATGAAATTTAAATTAATCAGATATTCTTACTTGTGCTTGATAATTGAATTCATAGTTTGTTTACACAAACACTTAATGGGTGCCCAATCCAGATTCAGTGGTATTGACTGATTTTAAAGGTTTAAGGGGCACCATTGCCTAGGTTTGTTGAGGCAAGTGCTTGTGAACCAAGATTGTCTTGCCTTGGCATGAGGATCTATAAAGAAAAGTAAATGAAACTGATGAAGTACTACAGCATATAACATTGACTAATATCTGGGGCTGGGCATTCAATTTATTATTTTTTTCTTACTATATCAAACAGTATTACATTGTGATATATGCTTAATATATGTACTCAAAATTTGAAGGTTGATGTGTTGTACGATGAATCACAATGATGACAACAAATTTATAGAATTAGCAATCAAGTAAAAAATCCTGAGCTTCATAGATATACCAAGCACTTAAACAAGCTTATGCTTGAATCTTACAATTAGAGTGTGCAAGAATGATAAAGCTACAGTGATGATATTGTTATGTTACATAATTAAAACATTTAGTGATAAAAAAATAATGAAATGTATAACACGAGAAGGGTCAGGTCCCTATGTGATTTCAGAAGGTCAATGAGATGAACATATGAGACAACCTTTATCCAAGCCTGTGTGCTTTACTGAGGTGAGTCTAAAATATTATGAGCCTCATTGAATATCATCACTATGTATGCTTCATACTTATGTGCACCTTTGATAACACACCGAAATGCAAGAACAAGAGTTAGATCAATTTTGCTTCTTGCACCACCAAAGTTTAAATTTTTTTATGGTTCTTTTGATTCTCCATATCTTTCAGCTTACCATTCTAGTGCACTGCATGTATTGAGAAATAAATGGACAAATATTAAACATTATTTCTGACCTGCATCACTTTATACAGACTGTTGAAGGCATTCCAAATGCAACAGCTATTCAGCTTGATGCAATGGATTATGGAAGACTTACAGAGTATGTATCTCAGGTAAAACTTCTTGATCCTGCCTTTTGAGTGCTTGGATCTTATAATTTAAAAGAACCTTTCGTCACTATCTTATACTAAGTTGGAACTTGGAAGTGGACCAGCTTACAATTTATTGTCTTATTATATGCCTAAGTGGAGAACACATGACAAGCCATGTAGATATCACATGGATGACATGTCAGTGCCAGCATATCAATGCATGTGTACAAAGTTAATATATAGCAGCAGTCATCATGCTAATAATAGTATTACCATGGTTATGCTGCCTATTAGCTTATGACTGTGTTTATGCTTGGATTTATGAATCATGCAGGTTCATGTTGTACTTAGCTTACTACCTCCTAGTTTTCATGCTACCATAGCAAAGGCATGCATCGAGGTACTTTCTGAACTTAATACGGATTCGTCTTCAATCAGCACTTAAGATCCATAGTTTTGTATTATTTTCTTTTTCATTAATAAAGGAACAACTATTTTCTTAGTTTCTTGCCCGCACATTGTCTTTTGCTGCTTATGATAATTGGCTTATTATTCTTTGCTTATGACTGTATCTTAATTGTGACATAGTCCCTCTGATCCTCATAACTTAGTTTCTATTTAAAGAAACATCTTCTGTTTTTAGTGTAAAAGGGAATATTGTGGTATCAAAGCATCCAGCTCAACGTACTTGATTTGGCAAATCAGCATGTCAAAATCAACATGTAAAAATCAAATATGATATTCCTAGAATTTAGAGAGGATGTAAACGTGAAATGCTCAGAAGGATGTGAAAACATGTTTCCTGTAAAGTGACGGTTCCACAGAGAGCCAAAAGGTGGGTTGCATGTAGGTTCATTTTATGTTATTAACTTTATGTTGTTTTCTTTTGTTGCTAATAAAGATAAGGTCTTTGAATCCTTTATGATGGTATCTTGATTTGATGAGTCACAAGAAGAATTAAAGTGCAACTGCAGCATGCATAGGACACTTTTTTCCATTGCTTGATACAGAAATAGAAATATCCTACAATGTTTTAGATTTCATGTCAAATAATTATGAATTTATGATCAAAGTGCATTCATGAGGATGCAAATTTTGGTCCTTGTATTACAGTGAACTGGCAGACTGGCACAAACTGCTACGCTGCTTGGTAATGAACAACATAATGACAGAATGTTACATACAAAGATTGAAAATAGGGGACATACTAAATTGTAATTTGCAGTTTATTGTGGAGATCAGACTGATGTCTCAGCCAGTGACTTCTCCTTTTTCTACTATTACTTTTCTTTACTCATGTGACCACTTATCGAATGAAGTTGAAGGATGTGTTCCTTTTAGTATTGAGTTGTTGGATAGTGCTTGGCATGACCCTGAATATCCCAAGAAAGTCTGTTCTGTTGGTTTTTGAGTAATGTGGGTTGGTAGGAGAGGTCCACATAGTGATCTTGTTTCAGACATGTACATCTTGCCTAGTGTTAATACCAATCAGTTTTATATTTGTTGCTCTTTTGCTTATGTTGTATATATCAGATCAATTCCTTTGCAAAACAAAGAAAATTATGAAATGATTGAATCTGTATATTCTATTCTCTGGTTAAAGAAAACTATTATTATTCTACATCACAATTAAGCTTACAAAAAGTTAAGACTATCAACACAACAACAGAGAAAGGGCAACCCGGTGTATGAGGCTCCCACTAAATTGCAAGTAGGGAGGCATTTTCTATGACAGGAATCTTGGTCATCCAAATTGCAGAGGAGCCTCCTTACTGTGGCACAACAACTTGACGTCGTACAAGTTAAAATAATCAAGAAAAAATGAGTCAAAACATGCTTTGAAATAATAGCAACCTTGCTTGCTGATTTGATATGAATTTGGTTAATTGACTTTTCAGAAAATTATTTGCAGTCAACCATTAACCTACCAATGGCCAGATTTAATTATTTGTGCAGTGTTTTCCAATCATGTTTCATTTTCACTTACGTTTTAATTCCAACTGCAGCATAAAAAACACATGGTCACAGCAAGCTATGTTGAAGCTACCATGTCAAGTTTGGACGAAAGGGCAAGGACTGCTGGCATCACGATCCTTTGCGAAATGGGCCTTGATCCTGGGATAGGTAATATTTGATTGTAGATTCAGGCTTACCATATTATCATTTAAAGCACTACTAATATTTTATTTACAGCACTAGTTATTTACCTACAATGATATAATCGCTCAGCATGTGCACTTATGTATACTTATGGGCCTCTGTTAACATATGTGCATGTTTATATCTACTAATTCACTGATGCTTATTAATTGTGAGTACTTTATTATATTTAGGCTAATTGTTTGGGTTGGACAGACCACATGATGGCTATGAAGATGATCAATCAAGCACATATTAGAGGAGGGAAAATAAAAGCATTTACTTCTTACTGTGGTGGTCTTCCATCTCCTGCTGCTGCCAACAACCCACTAGCATACAAGTTCAGGTGATAATTCTATAACAATAAGCCACAAAAATAATTGCTAGTCTACTTGTTAGAGTATTGTAGCTAACCACAACTTTGTTTAGATTAATTGAAAATGGAATATGGTATCTGACTTATTATTTGTCATATTTTTGTGACATGAGTATAGTTACTTGTCTTCAGTTAACCATGTATAAGTTCCATAATTCTACTGTGCAACTATTTTAAAATATAAGTATTTGAGCATATGGATATGATACCTTATTCAGCATTGAACTAATTTGACATGTCATAAGACCTTTCAGGAAAAAGCAAAAGGACATGACAGTTAACAGTAAGGATTTGAAGTGCCCCACTTGTGTCTCCTTTAGGTGTTGGTTTTATGGTGGCCAGCTGCATCTACTTGATTAAGGAATGGAGAAATGAAAGGACGATAGAAGAGGAAACCCCAGGAAACATATACATGCCTCTGATGTCTCGTCCAATGCCTGTAGTCACAATTGCTGCTAGCATGCAATTGCAGTGGTGTTGATGTCATCATCACCCTTATTTGTGGAAGGACACTAAAGAGCATGTTAATATAACTAAATATCTCCCTGAACCAGTTGATTTAATAATTGGAAAAAGGAATTAAATCTATTAACTCCATTCTGCAAGGAGTCTGGTCTGCAATCCAACCCAGCTGTTAGCAATATGCCTGGTAAGCCAACTGGAAAACCGTGCATATATCTTGGTTCATGATTCATTCATACAAATTGCATGAAGGATAGTGTGAATTTTAAACCTAGAATTACACCTGGATTTGTTTACATTACACCATAAAGAGTTTGGTAGGGTTGGCACTGAAGTCTAAATTGGTAGTCAGTAAGTTGGTCATGATTAGAGTTTGTTCCTTAAGGGGTTGTATGTACATTATCTAGTGTAACTTGATGAATATCACTAATTAGACCTCTGACCTTTAAACATGGACATACAACGCATCATGCTCTACGTGTGATGAGATATGTGGGAACCTGATCTTTTGAATACCTTCCGTAATCTCTTTTCCAACTGTGTTTATGTAGACACCTCTTAAGTAGTTAAGAAACCCAGTTTATCTGAGTATGCTAAAAGTTGTATAATTGTGGTATCTGTTATTATAGTTCTGCATATATATCCTCTTTTTAAGGGATACATTTGCATATTTCAAAAGTATACTTAGTGCATTGCATTATCTTTTATAAGTTACATATACAAAATCATAACACTAGAAGGTGTAAATACTAGCTTTGTGGTAGAAATATTATTCATAGATATTATGCATGCACAAGAATTCATCGAAGAGAGGTGCAAAAAATGCTTAGTTGTTTTCTCTTAAAATTGATTCATCCTTCGGGGAACTTCCCTGATAGAGTGATGCCCGTTTGAAACTTTGGGGTTCAACTAAAATGAATGAGTTAAATGAATCATTGTTGCTTGTGTTATGCTTACATTACCTTTTTCATGAAAGTGTTCTCATGTAATAGATTTATGAAGTTTAGACTTTAGGCCAGATAAAGTTGGCTTGTTCTTGGAGACCAACTAAATTTGAGCTTGATTGTATAATTTTGTTCATGTTTCAGTTGGAATCCTGCTGGTGCTCTTCGAGTCGGGCGAAATTCTGCCACTTACAAGTATCTTAGAGAAATTGTACATGTTGATGGTTAGCTATTTGCTACTGAAACTTTATCACCAGATGTGTCATTTATTAACTTTTGTAGTCTAGTAGCGGATGTGTCTTGTTAAGGTATTCAAAAAGTAATTACTTGACTGTGATTTCGTGAAATATTGATCCTCATTTCTCAATCTATTTCCTACAGATACTATGTCATAATTTCTTCTGTTTTGTAAATGCAAGAACTATATGGAGAGCATGGACACATATACATAAATAGCTACACGGATACGTTGAAATTTGAAAAAGGGATAGATACCACATGGATACAACAATAAACAAATATTTGAAGTTTGATGATACCAATAATCATGACTAAATACAAGGCTTCTGATACTTTTTGTGGTAAATTAGATACTAAAGTTGGGAAAATGATATCTCATGGGTTGCTAGGGCTAGAAAAAAAGGTTTACAATATGTTGTTTATGTATTAAGCACTAAGATCAAAGGGTTGTCTTCGACATGTACCCAAGAAGCACTGTACAAGTATAATAACCAACATATCCAATATGGATGTGGTTAGTAATTCTAACTATCCATGCTTCACAAACCATTTTATACCTTGGATCCAAATGCTTCATATTTTACTATGGAAGTTGTTGCTTCTGGTGTATTAACTTCAAAGGAACTCTTACTTCCTCAGGACAGCTACCGTCTAATTAAGTACATAAATGAACTTTTTATTTAATTACATTTTTATATCCTATATTCAGAAAATACAAATGTGTGAAACCCAAAGCCTAAACTACTCAGTCAAACATCTATCTGATTATGATCAACCTTCACATCCTACTGCTTAGCATATAGAGTATCACAAAAGGACTGAAATTTGATTTTCTTTCTAATGCAGGTAATGAACTGTATGACTCGGCAATGAGATTCAGGATACCAGAACTTCCAGCGTTTGCGTTGGAGTGTCTCCCAAATCGGAATTCATTGCTCTACGGGGATTTATATCACATCACCAATGAAGCGTCAACCATATTTAGGGCGACCCTCCGTTATGAAGGTACTTAAAAGACTTGGAGAACACTATAATTTTATTTATTCTTTTAGAACAGTTTTAATCATTTACACAACTTTGTGGTTTTGCAGGCTTTAGTGAGATAATGGCATGTCTGGCGAGGATTGGTCTCTTTGAGACTGAAAATCATCCCATGCTGGGAGGAGCTCAGAGGCCAACATTTGCTTCCTTTCTTAATGAGCTTCTAGCTGATAAAAACTCTGCTAGTACTAACACAATTGGATCTACTGAAAATGAGCAAGAAATGATAAAGAGGTTGATCATGCTCAAATATTGCAATGACGACGCTGCAGCAACTAGAACAGTCAAAACTATCAAGTTAGTTGATGTTAACTTTTTCAAGTTATCTTAAAAAGCTCTCATGATGAACCCCACTGTAGATGGCATGTAAAGTACTGCATCATGCTTAATCTGCCATGCTATGCTGATTGGTGTTCGTACTAGGTAATGTGCCAAGCCGTGCCTACATATAGGAATATTAATGACGTGATGTGACGTCAAGTGATGAGCACAAGGCGTGTGTGATAAGGAAATCTTTAGACCATATTTTACCTGACTTAATTTTTCTTTCCATATTTTGAATTATATTTTCATCCTATCAATTCTAGTTCTCTATTGACTTTTGTTGTTTTGGCATCTATTCCCATAAATTAATTTTATTTTGTGTCATTTACACTAAATATGGTTGTATTCCATCACTGACATTAGGATCATCTTTTGCTAATTGATACCATCTCTATCGAATTTTAGTAACACAATATCTGAATAGACTTGATGTAATTTGATTACTAGATACAATGTTTACCAGTGAATTTGAGTTCACAAGCATATATCATGCACCATCCTTTATCATCTGTTGTAATAGATCTGGCCATCAGTCTCTCATTCAAATATTATGTATGATGGATTAGGTTCCTAGGGCTTCATGAGAGTAAAGAAATTCCAGTGGCATGTTCAAGTGCATTTGATGTTATCTGCTTATGCATGGAAGAGCGACTGGCCTACACCAACAAAGAGCAGGTAGTATGGCTTTCTTTTTTCCTTTAAAGTTTTAGTAGATCCACTATTCTTGTTGTTTAGTACATGTTTTCAGTCAAGTCCAAGAAACAACTACAATCTTTGAGTCACATGGCATGTATATATACACACACACACAACAACAACAACAACAACAATTTGGTTTAATTAGTTGGTCTGGTTTGACCTTGTAAACCTTATCTTTTAAATGAAAAACAACATGGACATAAAAATTATTGTAGAATGAACTGAAGAATTTGGTACTTTTGCCCACTCAATCTTTTAATCAATTTGGGAACATCTACTGAATACCTTTGGCCGGTTGTTACTGGATTTTGCTTCACTGGTGGGAGAGTGGTGCATGAATGCTGAGGAAGGTATCCCAAGTGTTTTTCTTTTAGAATAAGTATTTTTATTCATCCCAAGTGCATGAATTCCAGAATCTTATTCTTTTGAAGTGTGGATTGTCTGATTTTCCATCATGCTTTATTATTCTAATATTTAACTTGAGCTTTGCTGGTTATATTGCTGAGCATACTTTGAGCATTGTGTGTACTAATCTGATAGATCATCTTTTTTTTTTCAAGAAAAAGAACATTGTTGTGATATTGGTCGCAAAGCTAGTTGTTTTAGTGATTCCTGTACCTCATCCTTTCTCATCACAGGATATGGTGCTTTTGCATCATGAAGTCCAGATAGAGTTTCCTGATGGAAGACCCACAGAGAACCACTGGGCAACGTTGCTGGAATTCGGAAAGGTAGAAGATGGCAAAGCTACTTGTGCAATGGCTCTCACAGTTGGAATTCCTGCAGCAATTGGAGTATTGGTAATCCCCAATTCATGTAAATTGAAATGCAAGAAACATAGTCAAATCCCAAAGCCGTTATCATATTTGGTTAATCTTAAAATTGCAGCTCCTACTTCAGAACAAGATCCAGAGCAGAGGGGTGGTCAGACCCCTTGAACCAGAAGTATATGTGCCGGGTAAGTTCATGTTAAATGCTGAATTATATTGCTACCTTTAGTTGCTCTCAATTGAAGTTCTGATTCCATGTTGGCTATTTGTTGATGGAACTTGGCAGCATTGGATATTCTAGAAGCGTCTGGGATAAAGCTGATAGAGAAATGCCAGACCTCATGAATCTCAACCTATCCAGAATGACTGGGTATCACTCTTTCATGTTGTATAGTTTAAGAGTGATATAAATTAGTCTTCCGGTGAACCCATCTGTTGCTACCATCTGTGGCATACATTCTCTTCACAATAAGACATTAAGTTACTTTCCTATTGTACTTCTGTGTTCATATGTCCAACTAGTGAATGAATAAAATGATGCCGATAAGGTCTTTGATACAACACTCAAAACTCCACCACGGTTGGTAAGAAGAGGTGGAAACGCAGGACCATCTCATGTTTTGCTCGATGGATTCGAGTTGACCCAGAGTATCCTCCACTTGTGATGTTCATACTCCAAGATTCAACTAATGATCTCTTCTTTAGCTTGTCGATTCCTTTTCCTTTTCGTTACCCTCATAAACATTCCTGTTATTATATTGGTGTAACAGAGAAGAACCAGGATTCAGTGTGGTGCTCTGCAGTTCATTTACGGTATCATCCACTTGTGATGTTCTACTCCAAGTTTCAACTAATGATCTCTTCTTTAGCTTGTCGATTCCTTTTTCTTTTCGTTAACCTCATAAATATTCCTGTTATTATACTGATGTAATAGAAAAGGAACAGGATTCAATGTGGTGCTCTGCAGTTCATTTACAAGGAAAGAAACTCCCTGTCACCATTATGTCTCTTATCCTTCCAGTGGACTGATTCTGCTCGAGGTTTCTTCTTTCATATGCAGTGAACATGAGAGCAGGTATTAATTTCTTTTCCTTTCAATCAACTCAGTTAGTAGTTTATCGGTATGATTCTGCTGAATTGAATTAGACTTGCATTTGACTCATAATTGAGATAATTAATTGAGTTTGCAACAAAGCTAAATAAGAAACAAAGAATTATACAGTGTGTCCACATTCAAAGACAAGCTTATACCCTTTTGTGTTGCTTAGTAGTTTTTCAAGGAATTGATGACATCAAAGTGGAATATCAGTGTTCTTGTTCTCTTCATGGAGTTTCATAAACATTACATCAAGTTCATCACGTTGAAGTCAAAAAGGATTTCATTGAACTTTTTTTTGAATCAAAGTGGCTATAAACAATGAAGAATCTCACAAGAACAGAGAGCATGATATAATTCATCTGTGTGTCTCAAAAGTACTTAATCCATCACATTATGTGCTTTTAGATCAGCTTATCACATTATGTGTCTCTCACAAGAAGATTTCTTCCTCACTTTACCACAATAAATATCTCTACTACTACATCTGTGAAATCTTTCTTTTCCTGTGTGCAACAAATAGATCAAAAACATGTATCAAGTTCTGAAAGAGATACATCAGCGTCTTCCATTTCCCCTCACTTCAATTCTTTCCACCTGCAGCCCCTGAAGACTCACGAGTTGGCCGGAGACTTTGGAGGCAGAGCGCGTCCCTCTCCTCCTCCTCCTCCTCCTCCTCCCAACCCCTGTTCGATGTCGCCCACTCGGGGGCTACACGGCGAACCGGCAGTCCTCCCCCCCAGGCTCCAAAGCCTCCGCAGCGACCTAAACCTTGCCGTAACAGGCGATGCAGTGTCTTCCATGGCGAACCTACTCGACGGCAATGGAGTGCCCCGCGACGGGAACTCGTCCACCACCCTCTTCGGTATCTCGATCACGAGCCGCCCTTCCTGTGGCTTCTTCGACGATGAGCTGCCTGAAGAAGTCGAAGGCCCTTCCGGTGAGCCATCTCCCTCTGCCACTCCCGTAGTCGAAGAATTCTCGGCGTTCGCCTGATCTTGATCGCCGCAGAACAACGGGTTTGGCGGGAACACCAGTGACTCGCGAACAGTCTCAGGCGGCGGAGCTTCCGTTGCTTCAGCACCGGCATCCGGGTTCGCGGAGGGCTCGGCGCCGACGGGTCCCCGGCACAGCGGGCAGGTGGAGTGAGAATGGAACCACATGTCGATGCACTCGAGGTGGAACCCGTGGCCGCACTTGGGCAGCAGCCGGGCCTCCTCGCCGTCGACCAGCTCGCAGAGGCAGACCGCGCACTCGAGTCCCTCCTCGAAGTCCGCCGTCCGATAGACGGTGACGGGCAGCGAGCAGAGCACGGCCGCGTCGAGGCCACGGCGAGGTGCGGGGTCCATGTCAGCCGCGGCGAATACGAAGCGGGTCCGGGAGCGACCCCGGAGGGCGGCGTTCGGACGGAAGTAGCGCCTGGCATAGAGGTAGAGGAAGAAGACGAAAACGACGACCATGAAGAGGAAGACGGCCGCCGCCACCATCACCTTGCTGTTTATCCTGACGACGCCTACGCCTCCGGCTCCGTCGCCGATCACCTGATTACCTGGCTCCGCCATCGGTGACGTTTGGTACGCGATGGCAGTGGTGCTGTCGTTGATGTGAAAGACCGAGGAGGAGAGACGATGTAGTACTGAACCACACCAACCTTTAAAGGGCAAGGAAGGAAGTTGGAGAAGAAGAAGAAGAAGAAGACTTTAGGCGTGGAAGCCGAGGAATGACTGGGAGCAGTATGTAAGTCACTACGGTGGGGCAGGAGAGGAGAAAGAAGGTGGTCTTCATGAAGGACGAGCATGTGAATGAAGGTTTTGGCATCACAGACTTGACTCCCATGAGCTTGCGTGTGGAGCTCGGCCATTTCCGATCTTTCGCGGAGGCCGGTGAGCACAGGCTCTGTCGGGCCTTCTCTGACACGGCGGAAACGGTCAAACACGGAGGAAGCCACGCTTTTCCGTTGACTTGTAGTGCCTTTCCGTTGACTTGAGATTTGCACTTGGGTCTTCCTTCTTCTAATATTATTATTATTATTACTATTATTGTTATTATTATTGTTATTATTACTATTATTGTTATTATATATTGAATCATGATGATGAGAGAGAGAGAGAGAGAGAGAGAACCGATGAGATTGCATCAGCACAAACCTATAAATCGACGAGGATCCAAATTATACTTACATGGAGATTGGAGACCGCTAACATTCGAGTAAAAGATTGCAAAATGCACCATAAATTCAATTAAAATGTTCTCCATCTTTGTTTCTTTTTACTGTATCGTTCGTGTATCACACACCTGAGCGGCTGCATCGTTCCCTCTCGTTTTGGTGTGTGTCACACACCTGAGCGACTGCATCGTTCCCTCTCGTTCCTACTGGTGTTGAAATGGCACGCCAAACCTCAAAAGTCATCAACAATACACAACGAAGAGGAAAAGAGAAAAAGAAACAAACACCCTTTTTGCTGAGAAAATGTCATGCAAAAACAAAAGTATTATAAGTCCAAAGTCATCCATTTCAACACTCTCTAGAAAGAGAAGGAGCAAATAAAATTGATTTTGGAGGTAGAAGAGAAAGAAAAAAAAGAAGAAGATAAAAGTAGGGTCAACATGGCATGACACACGAAAACCTTGAGTGTCTTTTTTTTTCTTTATTTGTCTCTTTCATTATTATTTTATTTTTATTATTATTATTCTTCTTCTTTTTCTTTTCATAAATTTTGTTTTTCTTATGACCAATGTTTTGGTGGCCAAAGTAATGATGTCGAACTCACCCCTAATATTATGATAATGTTCGTGACATTGGGTCGAAAATCAATCGTAGCATTATTTTTCTTTTGATTATTGAATTTCTTGAATTCATTATATAAAGATTATAAACACATTTCACCACCATATATTTTTACAAACTTTTAATTTTTTTACTACATATATATATATATATATATATATATATATATATATCTTTACCCTTTTTTTAGTTCGTTAGAAAAGATTTGCCTTTTTCTTTTGTATTAAAAGCTGTCGAACAGAACAGACAGGAAACATAGAATGCGAATCATTCTCCAATTCCTCGTAGTCATACACAAACATACGTCAATCGAATCATACATTCCTGCTGTAGATTTCGTTATGGAGATCCTCGAGAGCTCATCATCAACCTGATAAGATTGAGATCCAACAAGATAAGATTGGATTTCCGGAATCCAATGTAAGATTTGCGCAAAAGTAGGCAGTAGTGATAGTTGATTCGTGCGTGGAAGTCTACTCCGCCATCACGTCTTCCACACCCTGTGATTCCACGCAACCATGACGAAGCTGTCCCATGCTTCGCTCTAATGGCTACCTGCTCCTTCCATCCCCCTCCCTTCCGTTCTGCCATCTCCTCCTCACTCTTCGTCGCTGTGCCGAACCCTGCCCTCCATCTTCGTTCGTAGCTACGATGGCTGACAATGGCATGATGGACACTGCAGAGGAAGGGGGCGGTGAGACTTGTGACTTCGGGTACCTGATTCTGAGACCCGATGGTGGCGGCCTGGTGGACCTCGCCCGGTTTCTGGTGTCCGGTGGCAATGCCCGCAGGTTCCTTCAGAGCTCTGAGGAGGAGGAGGATGGAGGAGGACTGGGGCCGATCCCGGATGACCATCGATGGGTCATACTGGTGTCCATTCTAGTCCGCAGGATCATTGCATTCTTCGGTAAGCCCATGGCGTGGTGTGGGATGCTGGTGGAGTTCCTCTTGAACCTCCTCTCCCTCAATGGCGGCCTCCGCGGCCTGCTCCTCAGCCTCCTCTCAGGTTTCCAGTACTACCTTGAAAGAAACTCCATCGCAGTGCATATCGTGAAGCTGCATGTTGCATTGGCATGTTGACAGGCAAAGCGGCGGTGCCGCAGAGGGGCTCAGCGACGTTCGTCAGTGCGATTGGGCACCTGGACAAGCGTGTGGACCTGCTCAAGTTCGATGCGGCCTCATTGAGGTCGGAAGAGGAGAGCGAGGAGGTTGCTGCTTGCTCCCAAGTCGGGAGAAGGGCTGTGATGGACCTCTGCATGATGGCCTCCAAGCTAGCTTATGAGAATGACAAGGTGGTCGCCGACGTCGTCAACAACCATTGGAAGGCAATGTCTCCCCCTCGCTTGCTCAAACAATCTCTGCTTCTACATGCATGTTAACTGATTGTTGTAATTTCAAGTACAGTTCTCTTCAATCATGAACTTGAAACAAATATGTTCTCTTCGATCATGAACAATTGACATGAAGAGGCTTTGTGTTTGCCCAAGTAATTCTCTAGGTATGGAGACATTTGGAATGAAGGCTGAGCTTCTAAAGAAATTGTCACCAGTTGAGAAGGTTACAGAGAATGACCGATGAGGTTTTCTCTTTATTGAGGATCTGATTGAGAGGAGAGAATTGATGCTGAGATATTGATTAAATTTTGGTCAGCTTACTAATTAACCGAATGTTTTTAACCTAGTAGACATTTAGTATACATGGTCGATTAGGTCTTCACCGTCACAGAATTTGCTGATGGGAGAAATACAATAGAGAGATTGATCAATTTTGGTCAGCTTACTAATCAACTGAATTAACTGAGTGTATTTAACCTATTAGACATTTAGTATACATAGTCGATTAGGTTTTCACTGTCGCAGAATTTGCGGATGGGAGAAAGACAATAGAGAGATTGATCAATTTTGGTCAGCTTACTAATTAACTGAATTAACTGAGTGTATTTAACCTATTAAACATTTAGTATACATGGTCGATTAGGTTTTCGCTGTCGCAGAATTTGCTGATGGGAGAAAGACAATAGAGAGATTGATCAATTTTGGTCAGCTTACTAATCAACTGAATTAACTGAGTGTATTTAACCTATTAGACATTTAGTATACATGGTCGATTAGGTTTTCGCTGTCGCAGAATTTGCGGATGGGAGAAAGACAGTAGAGAGATTGATCAATTTTGGTCAGCTTACTAATCAACTGAATTAACTGAGTGTATTTAACCTATTACACATTTAGTATACATGGTCGATTAGGTTTTCACTGTCGCAGAATTTGCTGATGGGAGAAAGACAATAGAGAGATTGATCAATTTTGGTCAGCTTACTAATCAACTGAATTAACTGAGTGTTTTTAACCTATTAGACATTTAGTATACATGGTCGATTAGGTTTTCGCTGTCGCAGAATTTGCGGATGGGAGAAAGAAAATTGAGAGATTGATCAATTTTGGTCAGCTTACTAATTAACTGAATTAACTGAGTGTATTTAACCTATTAGACATTTAGTATACATGGTCGATCAGGTTTTTGCTGTCGCAGAATTTGCTGATGGGAGAAAGACAATAGAGAGATTGATCAATTTTGGTCAGCTTACTAATCAACTGAATTAACTGAGTGTATTTAACCTATTAGACATTTAGTATACATGGTCGATTAGGTTTTCGCTGTCGCAGAATTTGCTGATGGGAGAAAGACAATAGAGAGATTGATCAATTTGGTCAGCTTACTAATCAACTGAATTAACTGAGTGTTTTTAACCTATTAGACATTTAGTATACATGGTCGATTAGGTTTTCGCTGTCGCAGAATTTGCGGATGGGAGAAAGACAATAGAGAGATTGATCAATTTTGGTCAGCTTACTAATTAACTGAATTAACCTGAGTGTATTTAACCTATTAGACATTTAGTATACATGGTCGATTAGGTTTTCGCTGTCGCAGAATTTGCTGATGGGAGAAAGACAATAGAGAGATTGATCAATTTTGGTCAGCTTACTAATCAACTGAATTAACTGAGTGTTTTTAACCTATTAGACATTTAGTATACATGGTCGATTAGGTTTTCGCTGTCACAGAATTTGCGGATGGGAGAAAGACAATAGAGAGATTGATCAATTTTGGTCAGCTTACTAATTAACTGAATTAACCGAGTGTATTTAACCTATTAGACATTTAGTATACATGGTCGATTAGGTTTTCGCTGTCGCAGAATTTGCTGATGGGAGAAAGACAATAGAGAGATTGATCAATTTTGGTCAGCTTACTAATCAACTGAATTAACTGAGTGTATTTAACCTATTAGACATTTAGTATACATGGTAGATTAGGTTTTCGCTGTCACAGAATTTGCTGATGGGAGAAGACAATAGAGAGATGATCAATTTTGGTCAGCTTACTAATCACTGAATTAACTGAGTGTATTTAACCTATAGACATTTAGTATACATGGTCGATTAGGTTTTCGCTGTCGCAGAATTTGCTGATGGAGAAAGACAATAGAGAGATTGATCAATTTTGGTCAGCTTACTAATCACTGAATTAACTGAGTGTTTTTAACCTATTAGACATTAGTATACATGGTAGATTAGGTTTTCGCTGTCACAGAATTTGCTGATGGGAGAAATACAATAGAGAGATTGATCAATTTTGGTCAGCTTACTAATCAACTGAATTAACTGAGTGTATTTAACCTATTAGACATTAGTATACATGGTAGATTAGGTTTTCGCTGTCGCGAATTTGCTGATGGAGAAAGACAATAGAGAGATTGATCAATTTTGGTCAGCTTACTATCAACTGAATTAACTGAGTGTATAACCTATTAGACATTTAGTATACATGTAGATTAGGTTTTTCGCTGTCGCAGAATTTGCTGATGGGAGAAAGACAATAGAGAGATTGATCAATTTGGTCAGCTTACTAATCAACTGAATAACTGAGTGTAGTTAACCTATTAGACATTTAGTATACATGGTAGATTAGGTTTTCGCTGTCGCAGATTTGCTGATGGGAGAAAACACAATAGAGAGATTGATCAATTTTGGTCGCTTACTAATCAACTGAATTAACTGAGTGTTTTTAACATATTAGACATTTAGTATACATGGTCGATTAGGTTTCGGTGTCGCAGATTTTGCGGATGGGAGAAAGACCCATAGAGAGATGATCAATTTTGGTCAGCTTACTAATCAACTGAATTAACTGCATGTATTTAACTTATTAGACATTTAGTATACATGTTCGATTAGGTTTTAGCTGTCGCAGAATTTGCTGATGGGAGAAAAACAAAAGAGAGATTGATCAATTTCGGTCAGCGTACTAACAACTGAATTAACTTGGCAAGAATGACATACAACCCAGCTTTGAAAATTTGATCTGGTCAAATGTTTGGTTAAATAAAACGAAGCTCTTCAAACTTAACAACAATATATGATGAATGTAACTGGCAAGTATGATGTGTAGAAATTAGTCTATTGACATCAACTCTGTTGAACAAAGCAGAAGTTTGAAGCTGTAGCATGTAGAATTGATATGAAATTCTTGTAAGGCCGACCTACATACATTAGATTTTTTGTACTCCAGCAGACCAAATAATTTAGTGCTTATGCCGCATTTTACTGTGTTTTAGAACTTGCTCACTTTTTCTTCTCTATTGTTGGTGCAAGAGCAGATGCATTTTGTGGAGTTCTACAATTGCTGGAATGGTAAGAAAGTCTATCCATCCATAACACTATAACTGTGTCTACTTCTTCTTAAGTTTGTTAAATGTGTTTTTGTCATATTGGATGACTTGTAATTTTCTTGGCAGAGAATGTAGTTCTTTACATAATATAGGATTATTTTCTTTATGATGATCTCTCTTCACAAGAATTTGGTGTATGAACTATTAGCTCGATAATTTCTCTATTATATCAAGTAAACTCACATATGCTTATTTAGTATGATACTACTTGACCGCTTCCTCACAGCTATCTCTTATTTATTTTGGCTGCTTGACCAAAGATTATCAAAAGAAAAAGTCTACTCAAGTCTTCATCTTATGCGACAAGCGATTAGATGCCAGTATAGTTTTAATCAGCTTCCGCGGAACTGAGCCTTTTGATCCAGATGACTGGAACACAGATATCGACTACTCATGGTATAAGATCCCAAAAATGGGGAGGATTCACATGGGCTTCCTTGAGGCTCTTGGATTAGGCAACAGAATTCAGGTCTCCACTCTCCAATTCCATCTTCAAGGTCACTCTTTAAAGAGGAGCTATTCAGGTACCGAAGTAAACTATGACACCAGCAGTTTATTTGTTGAAAGAGAGGATGAATCACTAGAGATGGATAAGGAGAATGCATATTATGTCATTAGGAGTAAGTTAAAAGACTTGCTTCATGAGCACAAGAAGGCAAAATTCATTGTAACAGGTCATAGCTTGGGTGGTGCACTGGCTGTGTTGTTTCCGGCAGTGTTATTGTTTCACAAGGAAGAAGAATTGCTGAAGAGGTTATTTGGAGTGTATACTTTTGGACAGCCAAGGGTTGGGGATCGACAGTTGGAGAGGTTCATGGAAGATCACTTGTGCCATCCAAAGTCCAAGTACTTCAGAGTGGTCTATTGCAATGATCTTGTTCCGAGGCTGCCTTACGATAACAAGACTTTCTTGTACAAGCACTTTGGAACATGCTTGTACTACGATAGCCTCTATATCGAGCAGGTATAAATTTCTTTCTTCTCTGAGATTTTGTGCTAAAAATCCATGGATGTATAATCGCTACATTGGAGTGAAATTTTCATCTCAGAAAGATCTTTGAGAAGTAAAAAAATAGCCAAAATTTACAGAGACATGAACATGTTTACAGTGGACAGTTTTACAAGAAATGTATTTTCAAGAGAATATAGCCACATGATCATTGACACCGATTTTGTTGTGCGAAGAGTTACGAGTGCTTTTGTTCAATCATCGTGACAATACAATGTTTTCACTGAGAGATTGATGTGTACATGATATAGTTGCTCGTTAATTTCCTATAAAATGATTGATCTGTGTACAAATGAAAAGGCTTTGCGGAATAGAACTTCATGAATGCATGTTAGCAAATTATCTGCTGAAGTAGGTTCCTGTCTAACTAAGACCAACATCTATTCTTTTATCGATTTCTTTCTACCAAATTTATGCAAATTAGAAAAATATGAAGCTTAAATTTTGCACAACTATGTCATCATTAAATCTATCTTCAATCATGGCACGATTCTTTTCTAATCTGTGCAAACATGCTTGAAGTAATTAATTAGCACGTCTTCTCACAAAAATGACTTTACCTTTCTCTTCTGAATTAGAGAACTTTATGCATACTTTCAGTACCTAAACAACTCCATGTTTCTGATGCAAGCTTGACTCTCTTCTAATTACTATCATTTTCTTTTTCTGATGAAGAACGTAGAGGAAGAGCCTAACAGGAACTACTTTGGGCTGAGATATCTTCTTCCAGAGCACATGAATGCAGTCTGGGAGCTCATCAGGAGCTTAAGCATGAGGTATGCCTATGGAACAGAGTACAAGGAGACCTGGTTCTCCATATGCCTTAGGATATATGGACTACTAATGCCCGGTGTTTCAGCTCATAGCCCTGTAAATTACATAAACAGTGTAAGACTGGGAAGGCCAGTAGCTGATAATGGCTCCTTCTGAAGTGTCTTTGCAATTGAATTGAAGTCCCAAAACCTCAAGTACCGATATGTAAACCTTAATATGCTTTTGTTTGTTTGATTCATGGCTTCTCCTATCAAAGAACTCAAACATGTTTTGGTTGGTAATGCTTGATTTTGACTCTTAAGAGTTCATTTCAATAAATAGGAATCCATGGGAAATTATATTTTTCAAATTATCCCATTTTTATTTTGATAAGAGCTCGATGATAAAACATAATAGAATAAATCTATCACGTCTGAATATTTTTTGAAATTTAAAATATTTTTTAATCATAAATAATTAGGAGTATTTTGACTATGAATTAAAGATATCTTAATCATAAGGACACATTGATATTGTGTTCGAGTTATACCATATTCTTTGTATCGGAGAAGTGATATAGGTTTCGTCTTAGGATTCTTGTTCGCAGATCTCTTTAATCATTTCAGAACGAATCATTACATTTCGATAATTGAAGGAATAGATCTTATATCGAATCGAACTAATTAGTAATGTAAACAATACTCATCAACATCAATTGTTAATAATTTTTATAATTATATATATGATTGTGTGAAATGTCACATCTCTATCAACGCCACGTTATATATATATATATATATGCCATCGTTCACCCGCCAGCGTGAGTTGAAGCCCACGAACACCAAAACCGTTACTTTATGGCAGGAGAGGCTGCCATTTCGTTCTTATTCTCATGGTCGGTTCTTATAGGTTTACAAGGAGGGGAGATGCTGTGCCTCAAGGCAGAGTCTCTGGGTCACGAGATGTATTCTTCCCATGGCGTCATTCTTCCCGTGAACCTGTAAGACTTGATTCGATCCCCCACCCTTGTGATTCTTTCCGAGTTCGGTTTGATTCGTTCTTCTTGTTTGGTTCCTGGAGCTAGAATAAAGTTTGTATTTTGTACTGAGAATTTGGATCTTTTTGCTGGATTGGGAAATTGCGGGGCACCGTCAACAGGGGAAGATCGATCCGGAAAGTGATGCATAAGGTGGGGAAAGGTCGGGTGGTGGAGTCGCGGTGCAGGGGACCGGATCTGGCTTCGTGTTCCTCTGGAGACGCGTCCGCGAGCTGTTCCGGCCTCGATGTGGGTGAATCTTTTTCTTCTTGGTCGGTTCCTTGTTCTTTTCGTGTGGTTCAATAAGAAGGTTCACGCAGGACATTCCCTGTTGCGCTGCAGTGTTAGTTTTGTCTAATTCTAGGGAATAAATTGATGTTGCATTGTCTACAATCGATTCAGATTCCTAAAATTTGGCTGTAGAATGTTCGTATCTGTATATGACCTGTACCAAAATAATTCTGGATACTTGTTTGGATGACAAGATCAATAATGATGCGAGAGAAGGAAGGCGGCGGAAGATGTGCTGCTATAGAACTCAACTTGAACAAGAAGTAAGTGATTTGCTCAACTTAGCTGCCTTCTGCATTGTTCAATTACATGGTCTAGGATTAAATTCCATTGCCATTCTGTCCTCTTGTTGACTAAATTTTGATTGTTTATGGTTTAGGGTCATGTTAATGATGCTAAATAATCAAGTCTTTTGTAAGAAGGACCTCATCAAGATTTAGTGTGTGAAACATCATGGAGTTTTCACAATGTTGACACTTACCCTCCATTAACTCTATCCTAGACACAATATTCCATCACATTCTTTTGTCGCTAAAATGGTTAATTGTCATTACTAGGTCACAGTAGCAGTTGATAAGGGATTGAAAGTGTGGGATATATATTTTCAATATCCTACTTGAACCATCTATTTTCTAGTCCGTGCATATATTCTCTTTGTCTTTATTGTGATACTCGTGTGTTAATCTGCATTCAATTTCTAAAACAACTTTCCAGGTTCAGAGATTGCAGCAGCAACTACAGGAAGAGATTGATGTGCATGTGGCTTTAGCATATGCAGTAGCACATAGCGCTGTCCCTTTTTTGAACTCTCCTTCCAGTCTTCCAGATAAAGTATGAAGTACATGGGCTTTTGATATTACTCATATATTTGAGTAATTGCAATACTAATAATCTTTGATCATTAAAAATTGTTTAGGCCCGGGAGCTTCTACATGATATAGCAACACTGGAGACTACAGTTTCTAAGCTTGAAGAGGAGTTAGCTTCTTTGCAGCTTCAGCATTGTCAAGAAAGGACTGAATGCCATCTTGCTGAAAACCATCTAGAATATTTTCCATCATTTTCACCAGAATCACCTACATCTTCCAGTTGCTTGTGGGAAGAGGTACCTGGTGTTCTTTCTTCAGTTCCTTCAGTCTGTCTCACTTTCTGATTGCTCATAGTTTCCACTTTGTCCCTTCCAGTGCTTATCTTCTTTGAGGGTTTTAAAGTTTGAACTAAATCAAATACCTAGCTCATTGCCACAAGATCTAGTATCTCGTGGAGATTCAGAGTTTGCTGCGGCAAACATATCTTTAGCTGAATGCCCTCAGGAAGAGGTTTCATTTATACATAGTCTTCTTTCTGTCTGGCTTTTAAATGCTTGCTTTTTTGTGAATGGACTTTGTCATTTTTTTCCTTGATACTAACAATACATGTGATGTGTTAACCCTTAACCAAAATCATATCTTTCCTTTCTGCTCAGTTGTTAGGACCATGCAACAGGGTTGACGAAGGAAACAAAATGGATGTCTGTCTTCGACAGTCTGATGCAGCAGAATTGAAGAAGGATCTCTTACAAAGAAACTTATGTAATAATCCAAACCAGCTTTCAGAAGAAATGGTGAGATGCATGAGAAATATCTTTCTTTGTCTATCTGAATCATCAGACAGATATTCAAAGGCATCTTCTTCAGATTGTTTGCCTTCTCAATCATCACCAAATGACCAGCGGTCTTTTTCTTCATTCACATCCTTTTCTGATTCATCCTTAATATCCTCACCTTTTCGAAATCCTCTAAATGGAACACATCAAATTGATGAGATAATGGATCAAGTGGATGGATTTGATCCTTATGGAGTTAATGGCAAGGTGCAAAGCAGGAATATTGGAACGTATCGTTTGGCGGCTGAAGTATCATGGATGTCTGTCGGGAAGGCAGAGCTAGAATATGCTTCTGAGGCTCTAAAAGTTTATAAGTATGATGTCTTGCTTACATCCAATCTTAAAAGGAACCTATGCCATGTAATCATCTATATACATACTTCATATTTATACTGATGCAGACAAGTCGTGTTACATGTTGACAGTTGGCATAGCATCATAGAAGCTGAATTATTTAACATATCTTAATCTGGTTTTGTCTCTGCAAGTAGGATTTTTTGCATGCTCCTTTCATCATTTGTTCTTATTGGCAACTAACTTTATTTTTTGGCATTAATATGATTTAGATATTTAATTAGAGTTCTCTGAACTAACAGAACTTGTTTTTGTTTTTCTAAAGGTGGATTGTCCTTTGATCATCCAATCTTTATAGGAAAAATATAATTTCCAATTTATCAAGTATCTTCCAGATCAGGGTGCACGGATAGTTTGATGAATAGAGTAGCCTACTAGCTAATGGGTCTACTAGCCACATTGTCTAGAATATGTTACCAGAGTTTGTAAGTTGAGGTCACTAAAAACATTGACACATGGGCAGTAGGTCATTAATCCATATTTGCATGACCATCCTATCTTTAAATAGTTTCCACATTTGACTTATGATCTAAGGTGCTAAACTTTTGAAGTTAGTGACAAGTGTGATAAGAATAAAGTGAGGCAATGTTTGTTAAATAAGTCTTCTTCAGAGTAAGTTTACATACACTTGTAACAAGAACACCAGAGCCTTTTAATATATGGAAATGAAATGTTTCAAAGTGTTTGATAAACCACTGACGATAGTTTGTTAAGTACATGCATGGTGCTTGGATGAATACAATCAACCATTTCCACTATAAGCTTTATGAAACAAGAACAACTTTACAAGAGGTGTTGATGTAATATATTCTGAAAATTCTCATTTCCAATGGTCATGTAAAAGGATGTTCAACTAATCACTAAAATGTATTATTTAGATTTAGTGCAGCATTAGAGTTTGTGTTATTAGTTGATAACTTAAATCTACTTTATTAACAGTGGCACTTTCAGCAAAAAGTATCAAACTTTTTTGGTATGTCTTGGTTAAGATATCTCCAAGTGTTAAGCTCACATTGCACTTCTCAAGAAGCCATGATGTCTTTTAATTTCTGACTTTTTAGTTCTCATGTTATTGCTTATTTTTTAATATATTCTGGCAAACTGGCTTCGACCTGTAGCTCTTTCTTGGTCTGGTGATTCCAACTTTTTTCTAAAATGCAAGGAACATGCTTAGAATTTTTTCAGAACTCATCCCAATATCATAAATGGTCCTTTGTCTACTATCAGTTTCAGATAAGATGCTAAATAATGAAAACTTGTGATGACTATAGCTTCTTAGCCTGTCTTTCTTAGATTTCTTGTTGAGCAATTGACAAAGGTTAATCCAGCTTGTATGGGTGGGAATGAGAGGCTTTCCTTTTGGGTCAATGTGTATAATGCCTTGACAATGCATGTAAGTTCCCCACCAATCAATATCGGTATCATTGCAACTGCTAATGGATTATTATGCCACCAATAAACTGAGGATTAGTATGAAGTGACAGACTTAAAATTGATTGATTTCTTCAAGAAACTGAGGATCAACTGTACACCTTGAATGATTTCTTCAAGAACTTGAAATATAACTTCTGTTGCTTAAAAGTGCAGGCCTATTTAGCATATGGAGTTCCTAGAAGCGACTTCAAGCTATTTTCTCTCATGCAGAAGGTTTGGATTCACAGATTTCATGCTTCCTATCATTTTTGCTGTATTTATTAAAACCAACATGTGGTGTGTTGCAGGCATCTTATATAGTTGGTGGCCATTCATTCAGTGCAGCTGAGATTGAATTTGTCATTTTAAAGATGAAACCTCCAGCACATCGTCCACAGCTAGTATGTAACAAACGAAATATGTATTGCCTATTCCTTTATTTATCCACCAGCATAGCTACTAAATCTGCTTCTTTTTTTTTTTCAGGGATTGTTATTGGCTGTTCACAGATTTAAGATTTCTGAAGAGCAGAGAAAGTATTCCATTGACAGACTTGAGCCTCTGCTGCTATTTGCCCTTAGCAGTGGGATGTATTCCTCACCTGCGGTGAGCTTCTTAATCTGACTGTTTTTTTGGATGGAAAATTGGGAAACTATATTACTATTAAGCAACCAGCATCTCTAAATTGTTACTTTAGTGTATGTGACCTATAAGAAAGAAGATCTTGCTCCAGTAGTTTTGCATCGGTAACAAGATCTATGCAAATTGATACTCACTGGAAACTTCTTATATATACAAAAACCATATACACAAATTGGGTATGCACTGTTTTATCTATAGCAGATCTGCAATTTAGACTAAGATTGATATATAGAATATTGTTGCTCTAGTAGGTTATATATATGACATCCATCAAGCATGATGCAGGTAAGGGTCTTCACACCTGATAACATTCAAGATGAGCTTCAGAACTCCATGAAGGACTATATTCAAGCATCAATAGGTATTGGTGAAAAGGGAAAACTGTTAGTGCCAACACTGCTGCACTGTTTTGCCAAGGGCATTGTTGAGGATTCTTTGTTGGTCGACTGGATTTGTCAACATCTTTCCCCCGATGAAGTAATTATTTCTCGGGATTCTACTTCACTGCAGAAGCGGTGGTTGCTTGATGTTCAGAGTTTTAGTATCATCCCGTTTGATCCAAGTTTCCGGTACCTATTCTTGCCTGATGACAATACCTCTTGGGAGTCTCCCCATGATCGGTCTGTTTGAGCACCCTTGAAGTGGTTAAAGATTATCATCTTTAAGCTACAGATTTCCAAATTTTCCTTGGAACATGTGTCCATGTCGACATTTAAACATGCTCCAGCAAAGATTTCTTCACCTGAACATATCCTCAGCTACAATTCTATAAATTCTTGGTCATGCAAATGACTGTAAATATGCATGATATCTAAGTGAAATGCTTGGTTTGTTTGCACATAAACATACGAAAAGAGGTACATGCAAACTAATGTGGATTTTACCATTAGTGCAAAGTCAATTTCAAGGGTTTGATGCTTCTGCAAGAACTGGTTATGTGATCTCTTGAGGAAAAATTTCCGCTGGTGCTTGAGTTGTACACTGAGATGAGATTATCAACCCAAAGTGGCTCTCTGTAGGTTTGACTAAACTAAGCTGCCTCTGTATGTTGTCTGTGGCAATATCATTTTGTTATGTATGTGAGCTTGAGCATTCAATGGAAATAATGTGGATAACTCTATATGTGAAAGTTTTGCTTGTACTGTTTTACATATTCTTGTCTTTTGTTTTCCTTGAGAAATGTATTCTTTTACATGGTAATAAATTGCTTATCCAACAGTTTTATTGAATTTTGAAAATCTCTATGATGGCTGTGTCACCTGAATTGCTGGTAAAGTTCAATGCTCCAGGTTGATCAAGTTTGATTGACATGAAAAATGCTTTACTTGGAAGAATGTACAGGGATTGACTTACTCTTTTTTTGGATAATTTCTAGAGATGAGAAATAAGTTTATTTTGAATCAAGGATCTCAATAGAAGAAAAAAAGAAATAGAAACAAGTAAATGAAGAGGAGAAAAGAGGAAAGAACTTCTGGGTGGCTTTCCCCCCCTTCAGGTCTCTCCATTTCATCCTCTGCTCCATCTCTTCACAGTTTTATCAATGAAACTGAGTCTTGACCTGTAAAAACATGTTATAAAATGTGAGATTTCATCAATTCAGAAGCAGCAGATCATATCATATTAACTACCTATGTGGCAAAAAATGCAGATAAATCCAAGCTTATTAGCTTGTTAAATTTTCATCTCGTGTCCATTTTACTCTCTCTCTCTCTCTCTCTCTCTCTCCTCGCCAGTACTGATGGTCATGATACTAGAAAGACAAAGAAGAAGAAACAACAACAAAAAGGTAGTGAAAATGAAGAACAGACATCGAGAACAGCCTGAGGACATGTCGAAGTGGAGGATGAAGAAGACTCACCCAGATAGATTAGGCTCTCAGCTACTTTGCCTGACAGAACAAGCCACGGCCTGCGCCCAGTGCCTCAGTCTCGTCTTCACATGCTGCGGATTGTCTCCTGTTCAACCCCAACATCCATACCAATCAGTAACTCCAACACGCCTTTTCGTCGAACACCTGCGTATAGAAAGGGTGGGTGCGGTGGTATTACTGCACCTGGATTGCAGATCTTCCACGACTCCGAGGGGCCTCCTGAATGCTCGTCGGGGCTCCGAGGGCTCGGAGAGCCGCACAAGGTCGACGGAGTAGAGGCGGTGGTGGGGCTGGTCACCGGGCTCGGCGAGAATGGTATCTTGATGTCGGAGAGCTGGCGGTTGACGGCGAAGTAGAGATCGAGTGCGGGGAGGGTGTCGAGGAGGTCGTGGCCGCCTTCCTCCTCGTTGAACCCGAACCCAAGTTCTATGCTTCCCCTAAGCTCGTCTAGGTCCTCATCCGTCAGGTTCCTCACCCTTTTGGTAGCCCTCCTCTCGCCACCATCGCCGGCCTCGTCCTCGTCCTCGTCCTCGTCCTCCTTTCCTCCCCTCTCCGTCATCATGTGCCTGCTTTGCAGTATCTGCCTCCGCCGCTTCTCCCACTTGACCTCTCTCTTTGTCTCCTTCATCGACAGCTGCTTCGAGAGCAGCCTCTTCTTGTTGCATCCGACGGCGGCGGTTCTGCTGCGGCTGCCGCATTTCCAAGCCAAAGCGGGGCCGTCGACCAGTGCCGTCACCTCGTCCCTGTCGCTCTCCCAGAACATCGACAGCAAATAGCGCTCCATTGCTTCCTTGTCCATCTCCCTACCTCTCCTTTCGCAGCGCCTGCACCCCTCCTCCTCCCCCTCAAACGGATTCTCGCACGTGATGAGCATGACGCAGCGACCGGCCGCTGCTAGAGGAGGAAGAGGAGGCCATGAGAATCAAAACTAAGCTCTTAGGATCGAAATCAGCTGCATTGCTTCTATTCGAGGAAGTGGCGGGGCTTCCTCGGCCAAGATGGATACTTAAGGACGCAATATTAGCCATTCAGTGCTCCGACCTGTAATGCCCACCGCTCTTTCCTCGACTTCACAACCATTTCTAGTTCAGACAACCTGTGTTCTATACTTAGCGAAGGTGATCGCGGTAACAACCCGAAAGCAACCCCTTTACATCAATGCATTGCGTAGGAGGAAGACGATGTCAATCGCTAAAAGATCGCAGACCACTCCCTTTGGCTTGGAACTCCGGCGGCAGCAACAGATCAGCGTCTGACCGTAGAATATAGCAAACGTGTATCTCCAAGCATGTTGGAGGTAGGCACGTCACACCTGAAAGTTATCAGGGGTGATTCAGTCCGAAATGGATTTGTCAGTGTTTCGCGTTCGTGTGACAGTCCGGATCCGGATCCGATAAAGTTCCAGATCCATATATCCATACCCGATCCATCAGCATAGTGGTTCCGACGACGCGACTCTTGAGATCCCCCTCGGCTCCGCCCCTACTGGCCTCTTGCTGCGCCGCCTCTCGCCACTCCTCATCCTCCATCGGCAGCGATCTCGGAACCACTACTCTTCTCGGCCTTCGATGGCGGATTTCTTCGTGGGCGCCTCTGTCTCCCTCCTGAGCATCTCCACCACCCTCTTGATCGGCGCCGGCTGCTTCGCGTTGGGTTTCCTCTTCGCGCACAAGGAGACCAAGAGCTGCTTGCCCTTCCCATTTTCTTGGATCAGGTCCTTAGCTGATAATAAGAGAGTCGCCCTTCCGGCCGACGATGGTCCCGGTGAGCCGAAGTTTGTGGAGAGGGCCGTGCAGAAGAAACCCGCCCTTCTCGAGATCGAAAACCTTGCTGAAATCCTTGAAGACTTCAAAATGGTAGGTCAATATGTAATCTTTCTTGTTCTTATTGTTCCTTGTGTGACTCCTTTGTACACCGAAACGTATTCTTCAATTATAATCCTTCTCTGTTCCTGGAATGCTTCTTTAATTCTAAAATTGATGCCTTTATTTGCATATTCTTGTTTGGTACCATCTTGATGTTGAAATTGTGCAGGTTTTGGTTGTAAGAAATGATTTGAAGATGGGGAAAGGAAAGATTGCTGCCCAATGCAGGTATTCTTCATTTTGATATGTCCTGAATGATTGTACCTATTATCTTGCTACCACAATTTTGTGTAAGATTGTTTCATGGTTGCTATTGCATAGAATTCTTGGAGAAGTTTAATCTTGGAAGATTTAACTTCTTTATTAATTTCATATATTGGTCTCAGTCCAATAGAGAGAGATATGATGGTGGTTTAATGAGCAGGGATCAGTGTATGTCTAAGGCTGAGCATGCCATAAGGATCTGTTACTTGATTTCCTGCATCATGAATTTTTCATGTTGGTGCCACTTCACTTGATCTTCAGTATACAAGACTGTCTCATGGCATGATTATTTTTATAATCTTGTTTTTATCCTATGCCAACTGACACCTGCAATTTGGCATATAATTTTTGTTTTACGTGGGAGCCATAATTGTTCCTAATCAACAAATTCCATGAGCATTTGGAGCTTAATAACAGTCTTGAACAAGGTTCTCAAGTTGGGTCCATACCGTTGTATTGAGCCATGCTCGGTACGGTACGTACTGAGGCATATTGATGGTATACCGAAAAAGAGTTTAAAAAACCTCCAAAAATACCTAGAGGTAATGGTCCAAAAATACACAATCGAAATCCGAGATGTATCGATCGGTACACCTCAGTAACGATCGAAACCCGATGCGTATTGACCGGTACTAAGGCATATCAATCGATACACATCGGATTTCGACCATTACCTCCCAGTACAAACCTTATATCGCCCGATCCAGGATCAAAACACTAGTAACACCCAATAGAGGGTGGTCCGCGTACTAGAATCCTCTCGGACCAGTACGTACCACCCATACCAAGCGGTACACATCGAAATTGAGAACCCTGGTCTTGAACATCAAAGGTAACATGCATCTATGACATAGGCTCTATGTAGTATAAAAAATCTGAGATGCTAGTAATAATATAGAATGATATTTGAATTCTAGTTGATATTGATTGTGATTCTAGAAGGTTAAATTGATGGGCTTACTTTTATTTCTTTCAGCCATGCAACTCTGGGTTTATACAAAAAGCTCCTTCATAAAGCTCCAAAAGCATTGAGCAGGTACCTTTGGCTACTCTTAAATGAATTGTACTAAATGATTATCTTATATATCTTGCTTTCACCTACAAAATTGAGAAAAATGTTATATTAGAATTTCATATACTCTGATTTGGGTATTTTGATTTTGTTGTCTATCAATTCTTCTGTTGACAGGTGGGAGTATTGTGGCCAAGTTAAGGTGGTACTGAAAATTGAAAGCGAGGAAGATCTTCTTGTGCTACAAGTATATTACAGTGACATTTAGCTTATTCATATTTGTAAATGTAGAGCTGCTACAATGTGAACCTCCATTCTGACTTGAATCCTTTCCTCTCATGAAACTGTTCCAAATTCAGAAACCTGTTTCCATGTGAGAGATTTGAGATGATATTTGCTGGTGGGTCAAGCGTACAGAAAGCAAGCAGCATTGTAACATAAGCCTTTACAGTCTGCTTAGATGTATAACTAGTAGACGTGCCAATAAACTCAATATTGAGTCAAAATGCTCATGCAAAAGGGACAGAGGAACATGTTGAGACATAAAAGTTCTACCAACCCAATTGTGCTGACATTCTTTGATCCATCAGTGCTTCTGAAGTGTTAGTGACAGTATATCAAAATTTCGAGGCTGCATGTTTTTCTTTCTTCCTGTATGCTCATCGGTGGCATATCATTGACAACTGATTTTTTATTCATGTCTTTCTCTGAATAGGTAGCTGTAGGTTGCTCTAGTTATATATAGCATCCTTGTGCATCATTCAGAGAAAATTGCTTTTATTCATTTCAATTCTGTTGTTCAATGGACTCTCAAACTAAACCGCATACTCTAGTTTCAAGCAAAGCCTACACCAGTTCCAATTAGATCTGGGTTTCTTATGACATTATGTTTGAACCTTACATGTTGATGCATGTATAATTAGTGTTGTACTATTTGAATGTTCATTTTTTCTATGTCCAGTTCATATGTATGTGCACCAAGCATATATTTAGTGCATGATGAGGTACTAGAAAAGGTTTGCCATAAGCCTTTACTTTGAACGATAATCATGCTTGTTCACTTGTTGTTTTGTAACAGGGTAGAGCAAAGTCTCTAAAGCTACCAACCCATATAACAATTGATGCTGGAAGGACACAAATTGCACCGAGTGAGTAGATTATCTTTTTGCTGTATAAATTTTCAGGAACTTCCTTTTTGTTTTTATTAGCGAGGAACTCATACCAAATTAGCTTTATTGTGGAAACTGTTTTGACTACTCTATCAGGGTACCTGTGAATAATTTTATTCATTCAAGATAGTTCATGATTGCTGCGTTACAAAATTGTAACTGACTGTATCTTTTCCTACAGATTCAAGGACGGTGATGGCTGTTTTGGGTAAGGTTCTTAGAATTGAAATTTTAACACTACAATTATATTGTTACACATAGAAGTCTTAACTTTTTCTTTCTTTGATATTGTCACCCCTATATTTGAATGTCAATTGCGTAAAGCAGTTTCTTTATTAGAAGGTTTTTTTAACTTGAGATTTTGGTGCAATGTGGTAGCCGTGCCCACGAACCACCTTTGATTTAAAGGCTGACTAATATAGTGTGGTCCAGCGAGATAGTTCAATCAAATTATCCGTCAAATATAGTGTGGAAGTAAGGATGGAAAGACGGAGAAACTCAAAAGATGATGGAATTGAGCTAAAAACCCTGGATGTCAAACAGCAGGGAATGACCTCCGATTGGTAGGCTGTTATCAATGGTCAATCAGTCACAGTTGATTACAAAGTTGCATGTAATTTGTTTGTCATGAGGTCAGGTGATTGGCATCAGTATAAATTGCAACCAGTAACGCCATTAAGTTATTGGATTTGTTACTTGATAAGTGGCAGCTTATCTTAGGGAGGTAAGGTCAGGGCCTGACATGCAAATGTGGGGAGATATTCTGTAGAGAATCTGAAGCGAAGAGGCCGGAGTTGGAGGGAAGAGGACAATGACGCTGTAGAGTGGATCAGGGAAGGCATTAGATCATTAGTTAAGATCTGGATAATAAATTTCATTAGCATAATATTGCAAGAATATTACAATTTCAATTTGGTGGTCTGTTTACCTCTTGCTAGATCATGGTCTAACCTATCTCAATTGATCCCGGTGCCAAACCCACTACTTGGGCTGTATTTGGCTCAAGTTGAGTTGATGATTTTGCTTAACGACTACTTATTTGTTACCCCTATTTTCTCGGTTGTTGATCATGGGTTATTCATCCAAATTATTTCTTATGTACTATTCACAATAATTGCTAAATAGCACTTGTCATATTCAGAGAACTCATGATCCTCCGATGAAAATTATTTTCCTAGTCCTATATGATCATGAGCTTTTACTCAAAGCATCGACTTTTTCAATGAATCAAGGCAGAAATGAATGCCCTAGACATAAACAACTTGTTAGAATTCAGAAAAGGCTGACATAAAAAGCTTACAGAGAACAGAGAGCAAATTCTTAGAAGTGCTCTTTACGACGATCCACTTCAATTCAGTGACCATATTTCTTTTTAAACTATTTAATCACTTGAATGCATTAATTATTTTTTCCCAAATGTCATTCATACCATAAGATATTGAGTTCTTATGGGGATGATAAGGAAATTGGATTTGTTGAGTCTGACACCATGAAAATCTATATACGATTCTTCCCACCGACACTTTGAACTATGCATTCTGATCTGTTGAACTTCTTGAGCAGGGCCGGCCGACATGGTTGATGATGTCACAGGTGGTCTGAAGCTTCTATGATATTTTATGACAGCATTCGACAACCAGGCATTTCTCTTGAGAAGCTAAAGGAATCAACTTCAGTTGCACCTTTTATGGTTAAATTGCTGCTTGACTAGAACTTGAGGCCTGGAATTTCCCAGTCGTTTGGTAAGTGGATCATGCTACAGTAGGTGCTTGAGCTGCCAAATCCAGCTCCTAATTTCTTGGTGTGTATTGATCAGAAATGACAATCGTCTGATCTGGAGAAGCCAGCCACCAAGGTCCTGATATATGTTGCTGTTGTTTTCATTATGGTATGTATGCAGAAAAGATGCTTGATTCTGCAATGCACTAACATTTGCAAACTGAGTCATTATGCATCCCAAGATAGGTGGTGTATGTCACTCATTATGCAGATATTTTGATGTGGTTCTCCATTATGTGAAGATGTTTGATGGCACACAACTCAAATAGATTTGGGTTTGCTACAAAGAAATGAAACAGTACATGTGCTTGATATGGAGAATAGACACAGATCTCTTTATCTTTGAACACAAAGTAGATCTTGTCTCCTGAACTATCTCGAAGAAAATCTCCTTCGATTCAATCCTGAAAGTAGTGAAGCCAATTCCATGGTCCCTCTCGGGTGCTTTAACCCCGCCACCATCGATGCTAAGTTGGCAACCTGTGTTTTCTCTCTCTTTCTTCTTGCTGAACCCAAAGATCTTTTTGCTGCAACTCCTGTACAATCTCCTCCTTTCTATGCCATTGGTTTGAGTCCATGAAGCTTGGCTTCACTTTGCTCTCTCTCTCTCTTTGGATGGGTTGGTGATGCATCCATTTCACTGGGAGCGGAAGAAAGAGACTGGTTGCCTACGTTGTGCCAGCAAATGCAGCAACCCCTTCTCTCTCTCTCTCCCTCTCTTTGTATTCACCACTGGTCTTGGCATCTTCTCCAGTGACCAAAAAGACTTCCAAGTCCTTATCTTCCGTAAGATGGAGAGAGAGAGAAAGAGAGAGACAAGTTTAAAGGTCACATCTCCTGCGTCACAGCTTTAATTACCTCATCCCTTCCTGGAATCTATCACATCACCGTGGTCCCGTCGGCGCCCCACGTACTTAAAAAAGAGCTGATGTCAAGATCATGCCATGGCAGTGGATCTGACTGGGATCTTATGCACACCTGACTCAGCTCCTTCCCCCATCCTTGACCCACCTTATATGCAAGCTCACGCGTGTCATCTTTCCGCCATACTGCGTCTCTGGATCATGTGAAAGATGTGCAGCATCAAGATTCTGACCCCCACACCCCACCGCCCGAGTCACAAAACTGTGTTCTTGACTTGTTACAGCAGCAGGCGATGCTTCTCATCTGTTTCATTCATCACTCTCAGCGACTGCCACTTTGACATAGATCAACAGCTTTCATCTTCTCCACTTGTGATACCAAAGGATTGCTTTCCCTATAACCCCAACCACTCAGAAAGTGGTGGGTCAGCGTGCAGTAGAATTTTCTTCTGCTTTGCAAAAGCAGGTCAGCAGGGGAAGACAAAGAGATGAGCTTCGACCTACCCTACCCTCCTGCTTCCCACCATCGTCCATCTCCCTTTATAAGCACCCCTCCTGCCTCTTCATCTCTTCCCCTTTCCCCTCTCCTTCTCTTTGTCTTGTTCGCATCTCCTTCTCTGCATCTGTTGTCTATCTTCTCCTGTGCCACTCACGACCTGAGTCTGCACCACGGAGTACCAAGACAAGGATATGCATCAGGACCACGTTGATGACAGCATCTCTATGGAGTACTGCTGCTTGAGCTCTGTGCTGGTCCGACTCCTTAGGAAGGCTGCGCTCGTCTTGTCGCTGATGGTCAAGTGGCTCCTCTTTCCCTGCTACGACTGGTGGCCTACTTCCTCCTCCGCCGCCGCCGCCGCCGCCGCCGCGTCTTCGGAAGGCATCAAAGGAGCCGAAGCCAGAGCCCGTCACCGCGCCGCCGCCCAGGCGGTGAGGGAAGGGCTTCAGGTCTCGACCTACGGGGAGCTGGTGGCAGAGCAGGAGGAGGCGGCCGCCGCGACGTGCGCGGTGTGCCTGAGCGAGGTGGGTCGGCGGGAGCGGGTGTGGGAGCTGAGGAACTGCAGGCATGTGTTCCACCAGGGGTGCCTGGACCGGTGGCTCGACCACGACGAGCACCTCAGCTGCCCGCTCTGCCGCGAGCCGCTCCTCGCCCGGCGCTCGACCGCCGGGGCTTCTCCGCTTCCTCCTCCTCCTCCTCCGCCGCCGCCGTCGGAGCCCAGCTGGGCCGTGGAGCGTCTCCTGTACTTCTTCGGAGACGACCTCCTCCTCCATGCTCCTGCTCCTGCTCCTCTTCCTTCATAGCTTCATCGGGGCTTGGACACATACATACATACATGACATGTACCACTACCGTATAAGCCACCCATCCATGTTCACCATTTTTAGTCTAATATTTGTTAATACATCTAAATATTATCGTTATTATTATTATTATTTTGTATGTTCTTTGTTTTTTCTTTTAATCCAAGAATTCATATGATGTGGGCTCACATGAATCATCCACATGACTTGTTGGGGATGGCAAAGGGGTGTTGTGCTTATATTATTAGAATTATAATTTAATTAATAATTTTTTTGAGTTGAATTGACATCAAATCTTCATCCATGGCAATCATAATCTGAGTTATGTGTACATATGGTTATTTCTCTGTGGCAACTATCATCAAGATTTCTTTCTTTAAAATCTTGTCAATAAAAAAATATTTTCTTTAAATTAATAATTTTTTGTAAAATATATATATATATATATATATATATATATATATATATATATAAACTTTTGACTGTACTAATTAATTAGTAAACAATATTTTTATATTAAAAAATATTAAAATCATTTTAATTAAAGAAGCCTGCAGAAGCCATGCCTGTGCTTGTCTTGCAGGCTAAGTAAATTACCCTTCTTTCTGGCATCTTCTCGAGCTTCCTAGTGGCCATAAAGGCCGGTGATGTAAATAAATGGGCTTGAGATCTATCCACAATATTATATTCATCGATTCGAGTTTCTGCACGCGCCTGTAAGCAACTCAACAAGTGGCACCAGAAACAAACACCAGATTGTGTTCGTAGAACAATTACAATCATCTTCATTCACAGAACAGAGACACACAACTTCTGCGGTAAGCGGATATATATATATATATATATATATATATATATATATATATATATATATATATATATATATATATATATATATATATATATATATATATATATATATATATATATATATATATATATATATATATATGATATATGATATATGATATATGATATATATTTATTGTAGCTAAATTCCCACAGAACAAACACTTGAGCAGCTGGTGAGTTCAGCAAGGGTAGGCTGCTATCTCCAATCCCTTGCTGCTAAGGAAGGTGATGGGGGTATCGTAGTTGCTGAAGAGACGGTAGGAGGAGACGAGGGAGAGCAGCACATAGCAAGCCACAGAACCGAAGGTGAACCCCAAGGAGGTCGTAGCCCTCCTGCAGAAGCCGTCGAAGGCGCTGCACTCCTTGCTCCACGTCACCTTCTCGGCCCCCATGTATGCCAAGTACACTATCTCCGCCGCCACCGTCCCCGCCGCCAGTATCACGTACGTCAGCACCTGCCACAAGACACACACACACACACACACACACACATTCCAGTGAGGAGCAGAAAACATCCCCATGAAAGATTGCAGATGTCATAGCTGTGAGAGAGAGAGAGAGAGAGAAGGGGGGGTGGGGTGTGGGATCAAAACTTGCCTGGTCGAGAAGGAAGACAGACCATGCACGGGAGAGGGTCGAGGGACGGCGCATGGCCATGTAGAAGGCCGACAAGAGGGAGTAGGCCGCGCAAACTCCATTAGCGAACACCAGATACCTGCTCTTGACGCACCGGTCAATAATAACCCATGCATGGCGCGGTTGGGCAGAGGAAGGGAAGCAGGAAGAGGAAGGAAGGGACTCAACTTGAAGGCGGTGAGGTCGGCGTAGGAGACAGCGCCGAAGTCGTTCTCCTGCGAGTTCCTGAGCATGATGGCCATCGCCGCCACGCAGAGCCCCACGGGCGCCACGCGCAGCAGCGTCTCCGCCGTCCGTCCCTCCTCCGCGCTGTCGACCGCCATAGCGTCCTCGCCGACGGCTGCCGGCTTCGTTTGCCGCTTGTCCTCCTCGCTCATCATCGTCGTCGTCCTGCCTTCAGCTCAGGAACAAGGAGGAGGGAAGAAGGCAAAGGCAGGAAAGGGATGCGGAATGGATGGGACAACAACGCCGTGGGAGGGATTTGTACGAGTAGGAGGAAGTGGCGGGCGGAGGAGGTGGTTGGGGAGTGGAAATGCCATTCAATGCAGGAAGGTGATCGAAAGGTATGGGAACGAAGCAGGTTCGGACCGCAGTCCAAGGCTGGTGGGATCGTGCATGCATGCTGTGGATGCATTCTGGTCATGTCGGAGCTCCGACGCTCGCCATAGACATTGAGATGAAAGAAATGGATGGTAGACAATAATAGCATATGAATGATGTCTTTGTCATAGATCATGACAATTAAAATATATGTCCAAACAAGTCGGAAATATTTGTGATGTAATAGTAATATTTTGTTTAAATCTATTTATTGACTTTGAATAGTGGTCAATGAAAAAGTTGGTGAACCGATTGACATGGAACGACCAAACATTAATTATGACAAAAAGTTTATTTATTTGAATACATGTGTCTCTTCTCGTGATTTATTACTTTGGATTAGGATATTTCTTAGTCAAGTTAGACTTCGACTAAGTTCATGGATGGCATTATTTTGATTCTTTTTGCTACAATCCACAATCATGCAATTTGAATAGACCATTCAACTAAAGTTAATCTACATACAATTTTATATATTTATTTATAAACGTGTCTTTATAATCTCATGAGATTTATTCGCTTCTCTAAAAACCATTTTGCTCCACAATATTATGTCTAATTTTGACCTCAATAATATTAAAACCATATTACTTCATCAAATAATAATAATAATAATTATTATTATTATTATTACATCCCTGATTAGTTCCTATATCCGAAATAAGTAAGACTAAGATTAACTTATAAATATTATTTTGATCAATAGTTTAGGTTAAATGAAGTTTATGGACTAATTAGTCGATCAAACTTGGATCGTAATATTTGGTATTTAAGCTGATTTAATATTTAGGTATGGTAAAAGGATTCGAGTAAAAAAGATGAAGAATGTATTACTATCAATTCAGTTTAACCTACTATTATTATGATTATAATGATAATGAAAATAATAACAATAATAATAATAATAATAATCATCATCATCATCATCGTAATCATAATATATTTTCCTACCCTAATGTGATCTACATGAACGGTGGATTTGCAAATGCTTCTCCTGTCCACTAATTTAAGCTATACGTGTAGGCATATGCATCACAGATAGATTTGGTCCTAACTTGGTGAGGAAATTAAATTTGGCGCTATGGGTAGGACAATAATGGTGATCGAGTCAGTCGCACCAATGTGGCCCACACAATGCCGAGTATGAGACCATTCATGTATAGCATGGGGAGATGGTGAGGACCATCTCAAAAGAAGTGAGCATCATCACTTGCTATTGAACTTTTCTTTGGGTTGATATTAGGCTTTTTATTCATAAATTAAAATTTTATATTTTAATTAAAGTTGGATTATTGATGGACAATTTTTTTTTATCATTATTTTCTCCTCTATTATCATTCTCTATGAATTTGAAGCCTAATACACAACAAATAGGGCATGCACTAATCTTGAAGGAACCAATCAAGCATCTATGCGGATCTAAAAGTACAATGCATTCAAGACAGTCTCAATCTCATCAGGAGGCTGATGTATAGCATTAGCAGACAAGATTTAGCCCATTGAATCTGGCCTTCATTGTTGACTGTCTTCCTCTTAAAGGGAAAAAGGAGAAATTTTTGTGTGTGTCCATAAAATATTTAATATTTTATCTAAAATATTGTTATTATTTTCGTTAGTTATTTTACTCTCACATCCTTTTTCTCTTTCTATCTTAACACTTTCTGGTTTCTTTTTTTCATCTCTTTTTTTTTTTCACTCATTTCCATCATTTTAAGGAAAAAAGATATTCTAAGGATTATGACAACTAAAAAATAAGAATTAGCTTAGGGGTGATATGACATGCATGACACAAAAGGATTGAAGCCTACAAAGAAGCCCCCTCCAATTTGAATTGCTAGTTCATTTTAACTGAAGTTTTAATATGATTATACTAATAATCAGGTAATGGATATTATACCAAACTTATATTTAGAGAGATAAATGCAACAAAAAAAATTATTATTATTATTGAGGGATGCATAATAGCTTTCAAGAAGGAAAAGCAACATGCAAAAAGAAAAAGAATGCTTAGATAAAAACTTTAGGTTACCATTGCTTTGAAGCAGCTCCTTCTCAGAAGGTCCCAGTGATCAACCTTTCTGCAACTTCCTGTTGTTCGTCAATTCAATGCAAGTCTTCTGTTTACTGTGCATTTCAGCTGGCAATAGTGCAATCCTAGTTAATGTCTTCGTCCTAAAACTTTCTCCCATTCAATGAACCTTTAGGCCACTCAAGCAGGCATTGCAACT
This sequence comes from Musa balbisiana, assembly GCA_004837865.1. Classification (NCBI taxonomy): domain Eukaryota; kingdom Viridiplantae; phylum Streptophyta; class Magnoliopsida; order Zingiberales; family Musaceae; genus Musa; species Musa balbisiana. The sequence goes on along the minus strand of CM017197.1, from coordinate 5,973,796 downwards.
ATGTCAGGGAGTGCAGTTCTTGCTCAGAACATTCTACTGCTTGCTTGAGACATTTCAATCACTCTGCGCATGTCCCATGAACAATATTTCTTTCATCGTGACATCTCATTCTTGCCTTGTATGATCCACCGGAGACTGTTGTTGGATCTGCCGGAGCCTTCCTATATCGTACGATTCCCTTTCAAATCCCAGTCAAAGTTTCAAGCATCATCTGGGATGTGTCTGAAGATGTGAAATATGTTAGTCTTTCAGACCAAGAAGAAAACATGTGACTTCTGATGACACAAACTGCTTGTCATCTCGTTCCATTTTTGATGAAAGGGGTAAAAGTAGACCTGCTTGTCACAATGATGGGCAGCTGGTTCAGTCACCCTGGTCACACACAGCTTGGGTTGTGAGTGTGTTGTTTGTTGTTGGTGGCTCTTGAGAGGTACACCTTGCTGTTAACTTTAGAAGATAGCCTGCACCACAACACCCTGTAAAGAATAATGACCAGCTAATCCTTGTTCACTTTTGTTTTAACTTCACTCTGACCTTCTTGGAGATCTGTGCCACAGTAAAATAGAACAAAGAAAACAAAACAAAGGCAAATGCTTGCTAGATTGGACTCTTCCAATGCATATTTGCTCTCCATCATCAGTCAGCTGATGAACAGAAAACCTTTGTTTTCTTTTCCTTCCAATGCATGTCTATCCACGTCCACCCAGTTGATTGCTTGTTGTAGAGAGATAAGACTTGGAATCCATGCACGTGAGAAGAGACGCTACGGCTTAGAGTGTGGCCTACATATTACAGGCCTTTAGACTAATCTTTCTGGAGCAGGCAGCAAATGGGGTTAACAGTGGCAAAGGCAGGTTGGCATGGCAGAGAGACTGCAGTAAAGGCAGTAATCAAATCATAAGATCACGTGATTGCCTGTTGAATGGAGTTGGTCTGAGGAATGGAAGAAGCTCTCGGGATGCCAGTCAAAGTTGCATCACATGATCTCCTGCATCCATTAGAAAATGAGTTTGATGAAAATTCCAGCATAGATCAACCTTGTCATCAATAAACCCCATGGTCTTTGGCTGCTGCCTTTCTTCTTCCCACTTCTTTCTCAGTTGGCATATGTACATCTGATAGAATCAACGGAGATCATGAAGGATAGATGCAGATCTTTCTTAGGTGCTGCTCCTGCTGTGCTGAAGCTGTTTCTGATCATTTTCCTTCTCAGCTCTTATGGTATTGTTGGAGTTCAAGCAAGAAAGCTGCTACCTCCGAATGCAGTATCTCATACGATGCAGGAGCACCAACAACTGAAGGTCAATAGAAGCTCGAGCACACCTACAAGACAGACAAGGGTGAGCCTTAGGAGGATACCCCCTTCGAACTCCAACCCAACTCAGAACAAGTAAGCTTTGCATCCTCAACCATATGACACTGAAAATGTTGATTCACCTTCTGATTAAAGCAGAATTGTCACTGCAACAGGTCGCGGCCACGGTTCGATGGATCGGGCTCGAGGAATCCTTGAGGTAGCATTGAGAAAAGCAATTTAGATGAGAGGTGAAGAGTGGATTAGACATAGCTCATGTAACATACTTTTAAATGCTTTAGAGTAGTTCTCTGTTTTGACCACCTGTTGTATTCTCCGACCTGTATCTGTACTCTCTGCATCTCTGCTTCCGAGATCACAGAGAGTTGACATATTTTTGCTTCAGAATAGCTGTCTTTCTTGGCCATTTTCCGCATTCTCCCACTTGCATTTGAATTCTCTACATGTCTGCTTCCAGAGTTCAGAGAGAGAGAGAGAGAGAGAGAGAGAGAGAGAGCAGTTCATAGTTAAGTAGCTGTAAAGCATTAGCTGAACATAATGGTAAATGTTTAGCATGATGGTATTGCTCACATGTGGATTGGTTGATATATGAAAGCATAATGATTGAAAGAAAGCCCCAAAGATAGAATGAATGTTGAGAGTCTTAGTTATTTACTTGAAATGAGATGGTAAGACACATAATATTCACTAGAGAGCTGTTTGCTAGTATGTTGATTAAGCTTCCCCCTTGACACCTCCTTATGCTAGTAGCTTGGATCTCCTCAGCATCTCCTTAAACTAGTAGGAGACACTGATTTTTTAACCAATGAAGCATGACAAAAAAATCATTTAAATTATAAAATAAGTGCAGCGAGAGCTTTGAATTGAATCCTATCTATTTGAAGAGCCTAAGAAGTGTTTCAATGAATGAAAAATCATGAGGCAGGGATGTTTCACATAGAATCAACTGGAGTAGCATGCATATCTATATAACCTCTAAATTGCTAGTTTCAGTATAATAAATATGGCATTATGGGCATTGTTTTTGTTGCTCACTGGCATTTCCCATCAGATCATCAGACCTTTTTAAAGAACCGTGAGCTTAGCGCTCAACTTACTCTAAGTTTCTGCTTCGCTCTCAGTCCCAAGCTCACTCAGACCTGAACAATTCACTACTTTGTCAGCACCACCATCAGACCTTTCAATAATGTCAGGAAAAACCTGCTTCACAATTCTATCCCCCAAATTATGAAATTAAATAATGATAAGATGTTCGTAGCAAGCATAGAGGGCATCTTCTAGTGTCTAAAGTCCATCATTAATGGGTATCCTAACTCCTAAGCGATTGATATAGCTCTCTGGATCCAATGCCTACCTGAAATTTGTTTATCCACCAGATCCTCAATCAAGGAATTGCATGTGATCTGGCTGAAATCAAGAGTTCCAAATCATCGTCAATGATCATCAATCATGGGCATCTGTTCTTGATGGCAAATTCTAGATAAACATGCCAAAAGAAGTTTTTAAAGGATCAGTCCCTATGGTGATAAGCGTAAGTATGGCTGAACTAATTGGCAAAGTTATACGGTAAAAGTAAATCCTTTTAAAGTTCACTGACCCCCTTGCTGAGACTCATGTTTGTGTGTGCTTCTAAATCGAAGTGCATTAAAATACCTAAGAAGTTCAAGTGCCTTTCTCCTGACTTGGCCAATGCTCCTCTCACAAGATCTACAAGGTCACTTTGTGAAATGCAACCCCTGCTTTTGAAGCAAATGTCATTTGTTTCCTCCCTATAGTCACACAAATGCCTTTACCACTTCAAAATCAAGGCAAGAATCCAAGATATCTTCTGTTGTCAAACTTGCCTGTCATAACCCATACACTCTTTGAATTGCCACATCTTTTCCTTTTCATAAACAACAGTAATAGAAAAAAAAAAAAAATTTCCAACCAACAAGTTGTTCAAATTATAAGAGCAATAATAGCCTTAATTTACCGGTTTGATTTAAAAACCAGGTATAAAGCAATCTATATAGTGCAAACATTCCAATCACATGAATCTAACATATAACAAAGGCCACATGAATGCTTCATGAGTCTAGATTACAGCAGAAAGCAACCACCCTAATTTAGTAATTAAAATGCTTAGAGAGCATGATAGAGCTGAAAAGTAATTCAAGATTGATGCAAGATCTCACCTGAGGATTCATGCGCATATCCAGTGGCTCATTGCCGAGCACACAAATCCTCTTCGGTCCATTTCTTCAATAGCATCCAGTTTTGTGTTCAAGCAAAATCTCTCCGCGGCAATTCATCAAACAAGAGAGAGGCAAGCAGTCCCCTTGCATGCATGGATGACATCCGATCCATCGAGATCCCATCGTCGCCGACATCCGGCAGATTCTCGTCGGCATCTTACAAGTGCGAAGCACATCAAGAATGACGGTGCGCTGAGAACAAGGCGTCGAGCACCTCACCGAGCACGACGGGCACGAGCATGTTGATCCAACAAGCATCGTAATCCAACAAGGAACCGTCTGATACGCATGCGGATCCAGAGGGAACTCAGGTTGGGATTCTATATATCCCCAGTACAGAAACTTGACCGGATCAATGTCGATTTTGGTCGTGATAACTATGTTGACTGTGTTGTCTACTGTTAATGCCGATAACACTGGCATTGGATTGCATCATTGTTTTGTAGCCTTCTGTTGCGCGGTGGTATTTAAGTCAGCGCATTCCTGCTGAATCAAATGATATTGCCGTCGACGTATGGCTTCTGTTTTGCTATTAGGCGTGGGTTTTGTGACCTCTCCAAACAGGTGTTTGTTTTACTCTAAATCTTATGTTTCAGTCTCTGAAGGGAGACTTGGCAGAGACAGAAGACGTGTATTGTTCCTCACATCTACATTTTCTTGGTGATCGAAGCGACCCAACTGTTCAAAGCGATTCACCACGGCATCCCAGAGGACATTCCTATGGGTCATTTCTTCGAGCACCAAATCAGCGTCGCCCGACAGCCAGCACGAATCAACAAGAAACATTAGAACGTACAGAAAACTCTTGCTGAGAACAACTTTCTGATCTAAAACGATGATTTCTTCTATGAAACAGCAGCAAAATCGCCAACTCATGATGCAGTAAAGAATAGAGTATTACAAATAACCGGTAATTGATGCATCACATTCTGCTTCAGCATACCATTTGTTTCCTCGAAATCCGACCAAGGTGCATCTGGAGCGTGTACTTCTTTGAAGATCTCAACTAAAACCTCCATGTGCCAGGATGGTGCTACAGCAGACATTAAACCCTTTCCTATAATCCTGGGGCGAGAAATCACCACTTGGTGGGAGGGTTTGGAAGCAAATCAGATGCGGGTTAGAGTGAGGATGAAGCTTGCAAGTTCTTGAATGCACCAAAATAATTAACATCAGCGTAAAGAACACTCTGAGACCATTGACCCTCATCTCGAACTTGGTAGGCGTAGAAGCTCATCAACAGAATCTTTCTGGTGGTGGTCTTTCGGGAATCTGAACCCACAAATAAAATGAAAAACCATAATGGTTAGCATATCATATATTGATTATTATAGCTGCAGAACCAACTTGGACTAAGAAAATCATCTCAGCACGCACCAAAAAAAAATAATAATAAATCAACTGCCTCAATAAATGATTAATGCATGGATTCAGCTGGAGTTTGTTGAGCTAAGTTATTAGACAAACATCTATCGCTACCCACAAGAAATATTAAGACATCTTAGAAGAATAATTTCGATGGTATAATCATACCTCTCCTATCTTCCATTCTTCCTTTAACCAAATACTGTCATCTGGACCATCTTCTTGTTGCTCATCCCTGTGGGAGAAGTTTTGGTTAGACACAGTAAACAAATGACTCCTTTCTTAAAGATTGGTACATCATAACATCTAAACCTTGTATGAGGCATGAACTACATTCTTAAGCATAATAACAAACAGAACTCCCTACAAGACTGCCCAAAAAAAATATGCATCCATCAACTTAGTCACCCATTTGCCAGTGTATATAATGTCGTCGTTGCCCTTAAAAAAAAAGATCGACTTGTCCTCATCTCAATAATATAGCAGGAAAAAGGGTCTCAGAGGTGACAAGTATATATTTACATGGAAACAAGAATGATATTAAATATCTTAGTAAAAACCAATGGTATGTATCGACATCATATGCAATTTTTGTAGCAGAAACAAAACGGCCAAACTTACATGATTGCTGCTTGTTGAACAGTAACTGAAGAAACATTAAACCCAGTCAAAAGGTTTGGCTGCTGATTGTTCATGCCACCAAATTGCTGGGAGGCCATTGGAAATGGTGACCCAGGAGACTTTACACCAATGTTAAATGTGGAGAGGCTTGGACTTGGAGTGTTTCCAGATGGTTGGGTTGGTTGCTGGCCAAATCCTCCTGCAAAGCTACAGCCTCAATAATAAAAAAGATTTCACACTAATTCTTTAGCCGTAGTACTAAGTGAAAATAGAAAGGAAAGAAAGTTCAAATGTAGTTTAGCAGTAATTGTGCTAGGATGAAAATATGTGCAACATATATCCATAAAGGAACCCTAAAAAGACTCCCTCACAAGCCAAGGTCATCAAAATCATCCCCGGTATCAAAGCCACAATACTCGGTTATTATGCTTTGGCTGATTGGTGGGACAAGGTCATCAAAATCATCCACGGTATCAAAGCCACAATACTCGGTTATTATGCTTTGGCTGATTGGTGGGACATGGTCATCAAAATCAACCCCGGTATCAAAGCTACAATACTCGGTTATTATGCTTTGGCTGATTAGTGGGACAAATACATTACTTTCTATAATAGATAGTTCTTGTAGCAACCTTTTTCCGGAGTTCTTAAAAACACAATTACACTTTATGAAGAAAGATGCTGGCAAAAAGAGGAAGACGAGAGAAGATGCTATCACAATGACATAGCCCTTAGCTTAACTATCATCCGTGAGTTGCTAAATTAACTTTTGACACGGAGCAATATATTGTGACAAGACTCTGCAGTTTCGGTTCTGTTATATGCACAAGTTAGTGAGACAGCAATAATGTTAATCTATAATAAACAATTCTGATTAATAACCAAGCTATTCTTAAGTTCACAAAATTACCCAATCAATATGTAACAGCAGCAACAGTAACAAAAAAGATGTACCTTTAATGAATGAATCGTTAGGCACTAATGTATTTATATATAGTAATTAATACTAAGTAATGAAGGTGAGCTTCAAAATAAAGCAACTTCAGATCATATAATGTGCTATTAAATTCAAGAAAAAGTATGCCATTGCTACCCCACCTGGAGCCCCAAACTTCACACCAAAACCGACAGAATTTTGGCTGACATTCTGAAACGGGCTAGGTTGTACAAAACCAGTACCATTCGGAGTTCCTGGAGGATTGGTCCTGATAAGGAACACCAAAAGATTAGGAGAAAAGTAAAGGTATTTAACAAAGAAATTTGATATAGCCACAAACAGTGGAAAGAATTGTCCATATAGTGTAACTACAGCAGAAGATATTGTTCAGAACAGAATGTACCTGCTGTTGAGCCCAAGATTAGTTGTTAGTTGACTAAAACTTGAAAATGAGGGTGCAGCATTACTTTGAACATTTGCAGATGATGTATTGTTCATGGACATAGGAGACTGACTCGTCTGAGGAAAACTTGGATTTTGTGATCCATATGAATTTTTGAGTAAATTATCAAATTCATTCAACTTTGAAAGGTATAAGTTCCTCTCTCTCTCAACCTGCACAACAGCAGCAGGTTTTCTTAAGCATATAATGTACGATTGTTATAGGCAGGAAAAAGAGAAGATATAGCATGGTCTAGATAGTGCAGCTATTCAAAGCAATCTATTCTATTTAACCTAAACATCTTTCAGAAGCTTATGCAACATCTAAACCTATAATCATTGGCTATTGTTAACTTGAACTTATCTACAACAGACCGAACTAAATTTCGACAACAGTATGTTCATAGCAAAGATCATTTAAAACATAAAACAAATATAATTAAAGCTTCTTTGTCTCAAAAACTGTAATCTGAAAGAGTGATACTAGTCAAGGGTGCCACATAGAGTTCGATTCTCAACATGTAAGAAAGATTGTGACCTCTCATTTGTCTTTTCATGTATGTAAATAACAAATTCACAACCCATCTTTAACATGCATATATATGTTTATAACTTTTATGATAGTTAAATTTTGGCCAAAAAAGATGTATATTGACATACACACATGCAAAAAGCTAGTGCATGAATTTAATGAGCTCTCTTCCTATATGATTAATTTAGGGGGCTAGTGTTCCAATTTAAATTTAATGTTACATGATCACATAAAAAAAAAAGTTTTACCAGAGCACTTACACTATAATGAATAAATTGTGCCCTCTTAAATAGAACTCCTAGGTTCGTCCCTGAAAGTGGTCATACGAGTTTGGCTAATTCCAGAAAACTGAAACTATGTGATCCATATAGCTTGTTTGATAAATTATCAAATCTCTCTCTCTCAACTCATATAACAACAGTAGATTCTTCAAGCATATATATATATATAGTTTAAGAAGCATTTAGTAGTGTTGTATAGACAATCAGAAAGGCACTTGAGAATGGTGCAGCACAAATACATATCCAGTGTCAAAAAAACAATATTCTTTGTTAGCATATAAATTGATGTAGAGAGAGAGACTAGGCTTTTAAACTTACAATTGACTGAAGGCTTAATCCTTGTCTTGCATCTTCGTAGGCTGCTGCTCTGAGTTCCTCAAAACTGATATCACCAACAATGTCACAAGGACCACTGGGGAAGCAAGGGCAAATGGGTCAAGCAGGGAATGCTACTCAAATGAGCAGCAATTCATAAAATGAACGGTGACAATGGAATTATTATGTTTTGCTGTCAAGAATGTACTACAGGTAGAAGAAAATTTACTGTATCATTTTTTATGCACATAGGAGCACATTTGATCAGCATATCAAATGGAAATTATTTGGATTTATTTCATTTATAATATTGTCAAGAACAAGATGCTTTCCATTACTGGAATGAAGTGTAACATACGATTTCATGTTAGAAAGCTATCAGTTATATTAATATATCCATACAGTAAGTTATTGTTTGGACATTGCATCCAGATAGTAAGCTTGAAAACAGATGGCACTAAGTGTAAATGTATGTTATCAAGAATATGATGCTTCATTACCAGAATGAAGAAAATGTAATGTACTGTTTCAGGTTTTTAGGATACATTATCTGTCTATATATTCAATTTACAAGCACAAGTGCACAGAGTCACGAATATTGGAGCACACTCACCAATGCAAGAATATAATTAAACAAACAGTACAATATACAAGCATAATTACATTATGTTTATGTATTACTGAAACATAACGTAGCTGTTTAGAAGTTTAAGAACACATAAAATAAGGCAATTAGGTATTAACTGCATGCTTTCTAAGTTTTTAGCTTACTTCTTGCGGTGTCCATAGCAAGTAAGCTTCCAAAGAGGTGCTTCGTTTTTATAATCTTCAACAATTTGCCTTTTGCATGACTCAGGATCTGTGCACCTATGTTTCAAATAATAAAAACCAGTGAATACAACACATCCTACATTAGAGAAAGTAAAGTACAAAAAAAGTTCAGCTGGCATAGAGGTTAATGAAGCAACCAGAGTGGAAGGACACGATTTACGCGCATTAGCTGGAGTGGAAACTCACTTGTGAGCAGGTGCTTGGGGTTGAGCCTCAGTATGTTGCAAGGAATTTGTATTTGTTGGTGTCAAAGAAGATGATCTTGTCCACTTGTTATCAAATGGCTAGAAACAGATTGAAAATGCAGCATAGTTGGTAATGACAAGATAAAGATCACTCAAGAGAATACATCTCAGTAAGTAATACTAAAAATTGTGCATGCTGAATATGGAGGTACACAATTTAATACCATGCTTGAAAAGTTTGGTCTGATACAAGCAGGATGAAAAAAAACATAATCCATGTAAAGAATAACTAACCTTGGCTGGATTCTGTGTTGAGCACCAAAATTTGATGAAGCTTTCAAATGTGTATGTTTTGTGATTGTGTATTGTTTTGTACCCCAAATCAAAAGGATTAGCTTTTGTTGCTGAGTTGCATTCGGACAAATCCAAAAGGATTAGGCTTTTGTTGCTGAGTTGCATTCGGAAAATGTAGGGTACCAGTGCCAAATCCAAAAGGATTGGGCTTCGACTGTTGCTGAGTAACATGGAGAAATTTGCAGCGATCACCATATTGGCAGCTGAAAAGAAAAACATAATAAAAGAAACATGTCAAAAACTTATTGGTCTAAAATGGATATTCACCAAATAGTAAATCAAGAATTGCTTAGACATTAACTGAACAAGGGATCAAAAAGTTCAATATGATTTCAAAACAATGTTGAGTATGGGAATTAATTTATGCAGACCTCACTTAACAACTTTGTAAACAATATACAATAAACAGAAACCATGAAGATAGTAAAAACAGTATCCATAAACCCTGCTAGGTTGGATCATGTTTGTAAAGTCATCCTTCGTGCTCATCAGCTTTTAACAGACATTCTCAGACAACAAGGACACTTGACCCAACAAATGCTTCATGATATATATTTACTCCCCACCCTCAAATACAAATATCAGCCCCCTAAAGTCACCTATTTATATTCCATTATCATGCCTGACCATTGAATCACATTTGGTAGTTCCATCCACATTACCACTCTCCGTAATTCCCATGCCTTCACTATTTAAGAATTTCAGATCTTAAGAAATAAAATAAAATAAAATAAAACCTCGAAACATTGTGAAAATATACATTTTGTTGTCAAACTTTCTACTCTAGTTTTTTGCTTTGTTAGTGTTGTAGACTTGCCTGAACTTCTTGAAATCCCTAGTTCATCTTCTAATGAAATAAGCCTTATAGATCTGCCTTATGATTGCTTCAGTAAATGAATATAGGGTTTTCTATTTCTATTGTGCTATCCAACACTGAGGACTGACAAGGCTATCTGAGAAAATTAGAACATCACACAGTACGAGAATTACAGTGGATGCTATGTTCTCCAGTTCTATTAGTAAAGAGATATCTTGTTTTAGATAATCTATGATGTTCACTTATGTAACTTGTAAGAAACATCACAATCATTCACAAAAAAGGACCCTTTTTTTTTACCAACAAAAAGGACTTCAAATGCATATACAAAATGGTAAGTGGATATTCACAGTCAAAGCTAAAAAATCAAAATTCATAGATATTATCACCACTAAACACACCACTTTTTTTTTTTTTACATTTGGCCAGATTATGAGATGATAGTCAATGACTTGTACCATTATTAAGAAATTTCAAGATGTCAAATTAACTACAATACCCATCTGAAGTTGAACCAAAAACTTCATTTTGACCTTCTCGTAAAAAATACACAGTATTTCCTAAAAGGAACATTTTGCACCGACAAGAGCAAGCAAAACCTTCGGCAAGAACGCAAGAGAACAAGCACACAGAGGCAACAAAACTTCAAACGACGAATAAAAGGCCGCGTGGAACGAATTAGGGTTTCGCGACAGCTACTTAGGTATCATATTGCCTCTCCGGGGTTTTTGCTTCTTACTACGGCAAGAACACCTAACCCTAGTTAGAACACGGTGATCAGGTAACAAATTTGAGCAGGGAGGGAGGGATCGGATGTACCTGCCCCGCTGGAAATTCCTACAGAGTTCCTTCCTTCGATTCATCCCGCCGCCTCACCTCGCGCATCAGTCTGCGGCTCGAATCAGGGCCGTCCGATCGATGAAAAGAGTTCGGCCGTCGAATTGGATGTGGCGGAGAACAAAAAGATTCTCTTCCTCCCCTGGGTCTCTTCTCCCTCGTACGAACGAGTCGAGCGCGGGGATCCGCGAGTTCTCTACCGGGTCGGGAAAAGGCAAGAACATGGAACAGAGCGTCGACTAGTTATACGGCTACAGCTTGGGTTTTGAGGCGCGAGGGTTCGGACATCGAACGGTTGAGGAGTCGTGTCGTATTGTGGCAAGAGTGTTACACCGTCGGATTTAAGCCGTGAAACACCAGAATATTTTGCATATAAATCCTTTCCAAGCTTGAAATAGCACATAAACCCCTACATATTTCAAAACATAGAAAATAATTATTTTGTAATAGTTATAAAAATGAAAATTATATTATTTTAGTATGAGTAGAATCACTTAGCCATGCTTCATAATTATAGAAACTTCAAGACAGTACCCTCAGTTGTTGGACTCTAAATTTGGGATAACATATAGATTGGATTACAATAATGAAGATGTCATTCCAAGTCCCATGATGGAAGAGGAACTTAACACTCGGGGCACAATGGAGGATGATTTTATCTAATTTTCCTGACCTTTGCCGAGAACAAGGTGGAGCAAAATGATGCATTCATCATTTATTTGAGAATGCAAGGATACTCATAAAGGTTTAGCAAATACAGGTCCCTCAGTTTAATTTCATTTTTCACAATACTGTACATCAACTCGAAATCTGATCCACTCCAACCCCCTGCAATAACTGGGAAATTAATAGAAAGAAAATGACATGAAGATTCTTATAGACAGCAGAAGCTATCTGAAGATGGTACCCTCGGCTAGACTCTCATTAGGAAGGTCTTATATGCTCAACATCCAGCCTCATCCTTTTACTATCTTCAACAGATTCAGAATCACTCTCCCGGTCATTTGAATCATTCCCTCTTTGCTTCACCGAGTTAAGTGGAGAGGAGTCAACTCTTGCATCAGCTTTCTCTGTGAAGGGACTACCCGATTCCAATGGGGGCTCTGAGCTTAACCTTTGCGTGGAGGAAGAAGAATTGTTTGCCTTTTGCTGCTCTTCAAGAATCTTCTGCAAGTACCTTGCATTTTCCTCTATGCGCAATTGCAGTGCTCTTTGGACCTGGAGAAGAAGAACATTGGGTTCAGAAACAGAGAAGCATGGTGCTGCTTAAATAGCCTATTACCTCTTTACGTTTGAGGATATTCTGATTTCCAAAGCTTTATTAATAAACCAAAAAGTAAAATATGCTTCTCCAGTCAGAGCTAAGCTACAAGCACCCAATGCTTACCTCAAGTTGTTCATGCAGCTGTTTCTGAACCTCTATTTGCATGCGTAGAGCCTCAGTGACTTGAATGCTCCTATCATAGAGACAAAAAGATAGACAAAATTAAAGAACCTAAAGAAAAGATTACAAGGGCACATTCGAAAGTGGAGTAATAACAAGAAAAAATAGGGGTACCTCTTCTTGGCCAAATCACTGTCATTACTAACCAATGATGATGATTTCTTATCTTCACGACTCGAAGCCTTCTTGTCTTCATAAGCATGTTAAGATATCAAGCATTAAATATCATAACAAGTTTACTGCAATGGTAAACCTCTGCAATTATATAGTGATGTACATCCAGATAATATAGTTCATAACTAGTTTCTTCATGCCTTGCTTTCCTATTCCGTTTGTCCTGGTTGTTTGAGAAATAAAGTTGGACTCTAAATTATATAAAGACCAACAAACTACTGTACTCACTTCTTCCAACATGCTTCCTCTTAAAGAAACATATAGTTTGAAGTCTATATATCCATTTCCATCTTGAAGAAAGAAGCCAAAAAAAATTGATGGGTGCAGTCAGTCATAATCAATTTGAGTCATCCTCAATTCTGTGCATCACTATTGCCAACTTCGATATTAACTGTGTATAGCATCAGAGAACAGATGGCGAACTTGTTCCAATTATCAAATGGCCATGTAATTGGACTTTCCCAATTCAAGTTTGACAAGTTTTACACTGGCATGTTACTAAAACAATATTGAACATGCACAGTATACAATAAACAGATAATTGTGTGCTCTGTTTATTGTCAGAATTACCTTCTTTCGCCTCTGGAAGGTACTTTGCAAGTCGATATTTCTGCAAGTCATGAACATGTATGAATAAAACGGTAACGATGACTTCTGCAGTACAATTTAAGATGTGAGAGAAATTACCTAACCAGAATTACCTGCAAATGACTCTTTACATGGTAGATAGTCAAACCTTCAACATTCATAAGCTTTAGCACACCCTTTGGAGTTGCCTCTGCATAAGAAAACACACACAGATGAATGAGATGAAAAATACATCCAGCGATGCCGAAAGAAAACAAAATGCTTACTCTCAGCACCATCAAGCTTGTTCACAGCTTCTACAAATCGCTCATGAAGCTCCAAGGTCCATCTTAATCTTGTTTTATTTGCAGCTGAAGCTGGGTTCATGGAGGGGGGTGAATGCAATTGGACTTTAGTGGGAGGTTTTGAAGGCTGATCTGTCTGGTTGTGGTTAGCAGACAATGGAAGACATGAGACTTGTGGCATCTCATATATGTCCTAAATAAAGAAACAGCGAGTCAAATATGAAACAAAATTCTTTCCCAACTGGACATCCTTAGACTAGAACTTCCACTAAAGTATTGTCACATTTGTTTGTCAAGAAAAAAAAAACAGCAGTTTTTCATGTTTAGCCAAATTCTAGACCATCCCTCATGTGTGCAGTTCCTGGCCAAACTATTCAGATAGGCTTAATTTGAGTCCCTTTTCCTCATTAACATTGTTGGCCTGAAGTTGGGGGCTCAGCATTTAGGAAGAAATACCAAGATATTTAAAATCCCCCGGTGAATAAAAAAACGGAAAGAAATCAACAAAATACTTACATCCAAATGAGGGCTTTCCCCATTGTCAGTGATAGCTATGCCAAGTTGTTCAGACAAAATTTGCAATTCTATTTGCTCGTTAAGTGCTAAGCCACTACTCCCACAATTCTCTCCATGGATGCTACCATCTGAAACTTCTCCAGAGAGATTAAGGAAATCCTTCATCAAGTCATCTGTGTGTTCATCCTCACCGCTTGTTGCACTTATATCTCCACTGAACTGCAGCGGAGAGTTAGAAGATTGAACAGCTGAATTCTGGTGCTTACATTTTGGAGGATGAGGAAGGAAGGGTAAGTTATGAAGTTTTTGACATGACTCTGAGCTAGTAGAAGATGAAGAGTAAAGGCTGGTACAAAATGTAGAAGAACGAGAAAACATGTGCTCTGGATATTGAGGATGAGATACATAAGAACAAGAACTTCCTGGTTCAGGCCCTGAGCTTGATTTCTTGGTATGCAAAGGAAGGTCTTTACTGAAGCTGGATGAATTGTGCAATATTGTCTCGACATAGGAGGATCTTGATAAATTTTGGCAGTCTTGTTCATTGTTAAACTGAACTGATAAAGGTGAAGTCTGTGAAGAATGACAGAGATGCTTTGTTCCTTCAGGAGAATTATTTTGTTTAACTGTAATCAAACTGTGGCTGCTCATGGTATTTGACTAATAAAACATGGTACCCCCACACTTGCTGAACAAAAGAATAGGCAGTCCTCTGAGATTCCGAACCTACAAAATGATCACCTTTATTAGTCAACTTAGCAAGAAGAAAAGATATTCTTCGAATTATTAAATTACATGAAGCACCAATGTATAAGAATCAGATGACATAGAAAAAGAGGTGATAGTAGGAGCAGATGTCTGCATATACAGCAACATTCTAATAATTAATAGCTAAAGTATATGCATCCTTGCTGAAAAATTGCAGACATGTGTGCTCTTTCAAAATTAATGGCTGTGCACATTTGGTCTTCCCCAAGGCCAAGCATTGGTAAGTGTAGAGCTCATCTATTTTTGGATGCTGTCCAATATTACTTGTTATAGTATTTTATAAAAATCAAATATCATATGCTATATATCCATAGAATTTAACTTCACTAAGTTGTCAGTACAAGTCAAATTTGTTTCAGTAATTGAGCTGATCATTTTTACTCTCACAAGAGAGTGGGAGGTAGTTTGGGATTATTAAAATGATCGGTTTTTCATTTAGATTTGTAATTGTTAAATGAAATTAAAACTTGACATGCTTCATCTTCAACTTAGGATATGGTACTAAGCTCAACATTTTAGAGGGAGAAGCCACAACATATCTTAGTAGTTATAATCCCAATTATGTTTTTATCAATCCAACTAGAATCTTTCTACTCCCTTTAATACAAATCCTCCTTATCAGTCTGATTTAAATGATGATGTCCATTTTCATCATCCCCCTTCAAGATGAGCATCCCTGTTTATCACTTGAAATCTTTCTTAGTTATACTTGGTCTTAAGCAAACAAAAATCTGATGTTGCTGCCTTGCATGCCAATACCAATACGTAATCTTTACTCGGTGCAACAGCATCACCAGTTTGGGTTGCTTCAAAGTTTGCACAATCATTTTCTTATTCTAGTGACAGCTTCTTAACTCAAACCATCCTTTCTTCTTGCTAAACCCCTTGATCTTGATGGCTTATGAAAAAGACTATCCTAATGCCTTATTGTAACAATATGTTATATATTATGTCAGATTTCCAAGGTCTGTTCACACAACATCATACCTTTCCTATACACTGGTGCTTCTTGACGAACATGTCACTCTGCATCCAATTTTTCGTAGACATTATCCCCATCCAAAATGAAGCTCATCTAATTAATCCTCCAGATGCAAAACTCTCCAAATACAAGCCCATTAGCTATCAATCATGGACTTCAGAATAGATGAGAGATTCATTCGTGCTAATAGAACAGCACGCCATCCCAGTACAACAGACCCCAGTGCTAAAAGGGCTCGTAGTTCGCCAATATTCACTAATAGAAACGCCTCCAAAGTAGGCAACCTTGCATGGAATCAGTGATTACCAACTAACAAGAGATCAAACCACCAACAAAACAAATTGAATTCAAGAAAAGAGAAAAAAGATACTCTTTTTTTCTCTCCTCATTTCAAGTGAAAGAAGGAATCGCAATCTGGACGAGATCTACCATCTGCCGCAGCAAAACAAAAAATTCGCAGAGAGAACAACGATGAGAAGCTTCTACTTACAAAGGGAGGGAGATCAAGATGTATCCAAGTAGTCCTGTCGCCAACTATGCGGCCAGCAACCCAAAGGAGGCTTTTATTTCCCTCCCTAACAGTCTCTATTTATTCTCTATATCTAGCTACTGCTGCTGGAGACACCGTCCCGCCTCCGCCTTCTCCACCTCCACCTCCTCCCTCCTCCTTATCTGCGCCGCACGCGAATGATTGCAGCTTGAAATAGAACGCGAAAACACACGAAAACACGATATTCCCAAAATGCCTTCTCTTCCAACTATGGCAACCGACATTTGAAATTATTTTAGTCCCATCACACACCCAATGTGACGTCTGTCATTTTTAGAATGTCAATTATAATGAGATATATATATATATATCCTTATATGTTTGAAAATAATATATCTATCAATATAATTCCTATATATATATATATATATTAGTATAAAAAATAGGTTAATAATTTTTTTTATATATGATTACAATTAGTTTATTTACGTCAATATATAAATATAAAATAAATATTTTTAGGAACATAAAGAGTTATTAAAAAATATTAATATAAAGTGGAATCTCAACAACTCGCTATGCATTAAGATGATTGGAAGGGCTAATTTATAATTCTGCAATTGACAAGAGAATATGTGTAAAAAAGACTTATAAAGTGAGACCTAATAAGGAACTAATGGAGATGGTGATACCGAAAGAAAGTAATGGGACTCGAATCACAAACCCAACAGCCAATAAGAGCCGGATGATGACGCTGAGGTCGTTTCTCCACCACCCGATTCGATGATCATGGTGGGCCCTGCCCCCCACCGAAACGAGAATGACGAAATCCATGAGCAACTTGTTCGCAGTCCCAGTGTGATGAAAGGAATGCACTGCATCTGTTTGGTAGTTTGCCTGTTCATGCTTGATCTCAGAAAGGAACAGGCTAAGAAGAATCATGGAAGTCACTAGGCTAGGATGGACGCTACCGTCAGAAACCCCATGGAGGACCGATGCCATCTTGGCATAATGAGACACCACCATCAGATGTTGTCGCTGAAGAAAACAAATCCCGTGTCCCCACATGCAGCTAAGGTGCTCGACGCGGAGCACCCGCCCCGTCGCTGTCCTCAAAAAGACCCGAGGCAGAAACAAAGAGGAAACGAGTGAGGAAGAGAAAGATACCAGCGCAGCTCCACCAGGCGACGAGTCACTCGTTTCGCTTCGCCGCGTCGCTTTTGGCCCCCGTAGCGTCACCAAAAGTCGTCATTGCTGCAGCAGCAGCAGCGGACGCCTTTTGGTCGCGTCTAAACGCTGCGCACGTCTCCACCGTAAGACGCCATCCACTGTTCTTCGAATATCCTCCTCCATTTGGCTCTTTCTCCACGCAAATGCTACAGAGATGTCATTTATATTACGCACAATGCTGGAAGAATCCATCCAAAGAACCTTCGTCCCATATTTGTCGAAGGCCGAGCTGTGGGGAGTGGTGCTAGTTGGATTGGTCCAATCAGCAGTAAAAGCAATCCATAGGCCAGGCTATTACATTAAACTTTTCTAGCATATCCATCCTCCATAGTTAGATCAATTAGCCAAGAAATATTAACTGTAATCTTCATCACCAACAGTCCATATACCTCGAATCATAGCATGTCCATTACAGCCTACAGGAGCGAACACAAGGAAAAAAATATATCCCAAGAGTTGAATACTTGAATGATTGTTAAATCACCATTGGTTAGGAAGTAGACGAGAAACATGAATTGTAGATACGCATATAACAAGAAAAGCTGGCCTCAAAGATTTACGAGGCACAGAGTTTGACATCCATGTGAGACTAAGAAATGTTTATATTCTTTCGTTGACAAGATCTTACTAGTTATATGGGTCATCCACCAATGGTAGTCCGGTTACCTATCCCTCAGCTCTTGTTCAAACACCTCCAGTTTCTTGCGGATGGGAGCCAAAAACAATCTTAGATCATTGCATATCTTCATTTTATCATCTGTGCTCAGATCCTTGTCTTCGCTGAGCCTTACTTGAATCTAAAAATAAAAGTTATATAAAGGCCAGCCCACAATTGTGCACCAACTTGAAAACACCAATATCCTAAATATAAAACTGATTCTAAAATACATGATTACCAAATCATAACTCAAACAGTGTCATTGCATGTACCTGCAAGTCCTCGAGTTCACCAAATGAGAACTCTGGAATATCTAACTGGCCTTTGATCTTCTTATTCTCCTTTTGGATCAACCAGTCTCCTGCTTCCATTCGCTCAGTGAGCACCAGATCGAAAATAAAAACAAAAGAAAGTTGGAGAGATACATCATCTAGCATCAACTTAATGGTATACCTTTGAACTTTATAGTCACCTCATAAGTGTAACCAACTCTCTTCTTGTTTCGCACAGTAACCAAAAATGCCTGCTCAATCACAAGACACCATATCCAAAAAGTCTGATAACTACCTTTAAGTTACTCGAGCAAATTTCACACTAAAGGTTAAAAAATAGCACTTAAAGAAGTTCCAAGCAGCAGCTAGATAGATGGTTGATTCAATTTTTAGATTATTTCCTCTGTCTGTTCTTTAAAAAGGCCACTTAGGATGGGAACATGCCATTTCTTGAAAAAAAGCTGCATTTTGTGCAACCTAAACATCTAGCCTCCCCTCGTTTATTCTAGTTTACATCAAGCATTTCAACCTTTTGAAGCTGAGCATTACGTACATTTGCAAAGGATTATGTACTAGTCTTGCATGAACATCACAAGTGGAGACAAATATCTCATCTGGAAAGAAACTGAACTTTGTAATAGCTTTTACTCAGTCTTACTGTATGCTAAATAGAAATTTCAACTATGTAATAGCTTTTATTCAGTCTTACTCTATACTAAATAGAACAAGTGTGAACTTTAAAATGGTACTCTCCGTAGGTCAGACTCAAATAGTAATCAAAATATGAAAATTCTTGAATGTTTAGAAACATATCTCCCAGTAAAAAGTTCAAGTTTTAATGTTATCAATGACAACAGAGGAATCAATTTTCAAGTGATCAAGATGTTGTATATAATATGAAATCAACTATAATAATTTATAGATGGCGATACAATACACTCACATCGCCTGAGCATTTAGTCACTTCCTCTATATAGGCTTTGCCACTGGAAAACTCCAATGAGCCTAAAGACTTAAGCAGCTCCTGCAGTCCAATATATTATTTAGATTTAAGATAGAAAAATGATAAAGTAGAATCAAGCAAAAGAAGAAAACATAGTACTAAAAGTCTTAACCAATGTTTATTGCTGAAGATACAATTGACCTAGGGAAAATGACATCAGACCTTTATTCTATTGCTTGCCCATGAATTAAGGTTTCTCTCCTCCCAAGTGCCAGCCTGCAAGAGAGATGCAAGCCACTGACTCAGAGAGGATGCAGTAAAAGAAGTGCAAAATAAGTGACTACTCATCCAACTGAACTTAGCCAAATCTACCAGATCAGACAAATCAAATAGATGAGGAATATTATGCTAGAACATATAAAGTAGATCTGAAGCCAGGGAGAAGACACAAAAAGATAACAAGGCGATGGCCAAATGCGATTTGAATTGATCCTCTTATCCAGCCAAGCCAGCTGACATCTTCAAAAATAACCTGACAAGACTTGACATTTATATCACATAGAGCATATATCATTTGGACAGTAGTTAAAAATTAAGATAATTCAAGTATCAATCCAATTAGTGAATAGGCTTAATTATATGTTTGTTTGTTACTAAACAGCAGTAAAAATCCAGAACGTGTCTAGACATTTGGACTTAGTTATCTTGAACCTACTCTCTAAAGAATATTATGCTTCTGACGAACATAAAAATACACCAAAAGCATAAGGAAGACGAAAGCATTCAAAGAAAAGCTTTTGACTATATAAGGGGAACCAGGGTTCAGCAAGCGATGCAGGATGTCAGCAGAGGTCATAAGAGATGACGGACACAGAAAATCTTGAACCACAAAGAAGATGAAAGCATTCAAAGAAAAACTTTTTGACTATATAACGGGAACCACAGTTCAAGATGCAATGCAGGACGTCAGCAGAGGCCATAGGCGATGATGGAGACAGACAATCTTGAATGCACTGTCTAAAGAATATTATGCTTCTGATGAATATAGAGATACACCGAAAGCATAAAGAAGATGAAAGCATTCAAAGAAAAGCTTTTGACGATATTACTATGGTTCAAGATGCAATGCAGGATGTCAGTAGAGGTCACAAGAGATGATGGACACAAGCGATGCAGATTGTCAGCAGAGGTTATAAGAGATGATGGACACAGAAAATCTTGAACCGACTATCTAAAGAATATCATGCTTCCGATGAACATAAACATATAATGATTCCTCTCATTTTATTTGACGTCCTTAAACAGCAATTGGCGTGCCTCGGACCCTTAACAAATCCAAAATCACCATGGGCGAGCAAAATCGAGCCACCCCCAGATCCTGTAACAAAAACCATTTGGACCTCTGCAACTACATAAAGGCCCCCTTTTTCCCTTACGCGTTCGTCGAATGACACCGAATAAAGATGAGAGGAAAGCAACATGCCTGATTCCAGACGGATCCCAAGACAGCAGAGCGGGGCTGTTTCGAGAGGTCGTCAGCTGTGAGCTTTCGAGGAACGGGGCGCGGGGCGGCGTCCTCCGTCGCCTCACGCACCCAGTAGGTGTACGACGACTGCTTATCGGCCGCCCTGTCCTCCATGTGCGCGGCGAGTCCTGCCCCCTCTCCCAATTATCGCGGAAACGGGTGGAGGTGAGAAAGAGATTAGGTTCCAGAAGGAACGATCGGAAAAGAAGAGTGAGAAGTCGCGCTTCGACGTTGGAGGAAGGAGAGAGAGGGATTTGAGCTCCAAGAAGTCGTCCGACAAAGGCGTCGCTCGATCCGGAAGCCATTTATGCCGGTAGCGTAAGAGACGGGCCGAACCTTCCCATGTGCGATGGAATCCTTGATACGCAACGTGACTCGTCGAATCGGGTCATCATAACCCATCCGTCTAATACGACCCGTTGAGTTTACGGGTCGGGTCGAACCCGATCATACATATGCTCCGCGGATGGTATCGACGAGCAGAACCCGAACCCGAGCTCGGATTCGACCCATTTATACCCCCACTAACGGGTCGGGTCGGGTACAACTTATCAAATTTGCCCTGATCGAGTGTCAGTGGCTTTTTCTTATTATGTATTGATTTATATTTGTTGACATTATATTGCTCAGTGTTTTTTCTTATTGAATTTTCACGTTATAGCCACGCATCTTATTTTATTTATTTATTTTTTGCTTATTTTTTTTTTATGAATTAAAGTGTTTTTTTTTACTTTTATGGATTTTGCATATTCTTACTTTTTTTTTTGGTGGAAGAGATTGTTGATTGAAACTTTTAAAATTATTATTTTTATATTATTGTATTAAAATTAAATTATATATAGGGTGAATTTTTGAAAAAAAAACTCTAGCTTTATGATTTTCCTATAGAACGTCCCGACCTTAAAAAATACTTTATAAAAAAAATAATTTATTTGATTCTCTTACCATATACACTATACATCTGGATATTTCACCTTTCATCGATCAACATAACCTGTGTTATACGATCTTTTATCTCTAGACATTTTCTCTATTTCATTATCATCGTCGACCTTTCTTATAAATATTCAAAGTAAAACATTGAGTTATTGTGTCCAAAGATTTAGAATGAGTTATCAGTATATTATTGGAAAATTATGATAATTGAACATGTAATAAGTGTATTTAACATCCATTTCTTTATTTCATTCCTTCGGAAATTAAAATAATAACATGCATTCAATATTTTTAACTATTATCAGTAAAGACAGTACAATGCATTTTCTAAAAAATATAGAGTTATCAGTATCAAACTCTTATTTTATATTTCTAGAAAAGATTGGATTATCAGCTCCAAACTCGTTATTGCTTGAGCAAATATAATATTATCCCAAGTGTTCATATTCTTGTAAATAAAATCAGTACTACTCCAATTTGCAAGGGGTGATGTGGATTTTCATTAGGTCCGTGAGAGACAACGTCAGCCCTAATTGTTTTCCGGGGTGGTTTAGTCCACCCAAACAGCAGTCTTATTATATTCCCAAAATTGCCATTGTAATATAGTTTGCCAAATTACACTGATTAGAATGGTCAACGTAGCTAATCGACGGTAATTATCTAAGTAGCAATGTCATATTGCATTGCCAAGGATGTCACTTAGTTGGTCAAACCATGCTAGTTGACCAACATGGTTAACGGATAATGATTGCTTTCCTTACTTGGTTTGTAAAAATAATGTGCATCATCATACGATCTCGAGCCTTGACATGACAACGCCATCGAATCACATACATCCAATCCAATACAATTGACACAACTCATAATAACCATAAGTATGCGCCACATTTTAATTGATCACAACTCCCATTTGCGTTAAACAATCCCAATTTAATTATTAATCATTTAATAATAATAATAATTGATTCATGATTCACATCAAATTGATATTAGAATCATGGAGATCAACTTAAAAGTACTCTGATGTCAATAAAGTCTGTCATGATGGAGGCACTATTTATATATGAAAATATCTAATTGACACAATTACTATTAAATACAGATATGGTCGGATCAAAAATAGCTTTCCTACGTTGGCTTAGACCGTGTCACCCTAAGTGGTGGGTAGGATTTGCGGGTCTCGGTTGGCGATTTGAGACATCCCATCGTTGGGTTTATAATGTCATATTTGATTCATTTAAAGGTCAACTTTAATGTGTTTCACGCGTCACGTGATTTTCACGTGATGTTACAGAATCGACGCTCCGTCGGATGGGTCCCACGTGTTGCTGCCAATCAGGAAACGGGTACGGGTGACGACGCAACTCGGTACCGAAGTGAGCGGTAAGCGTGACGCGCGTGGCTTGAGGCGTGACGTCAACCGGAGAAGCGGCGTTTCACGAGGAAGAGACGGAAATGTGGATCGCTTCGCGCACGGTATGACCAAGGCCCCGTTGTATACCCCAGATGATTCTGACCACTAATTTCTTCCCTCTCTGACCAAACCGTGTGCGGGTCCCACCAGAGTTAGAAAGTGGCACCGGCATCGATCCCGCAGCAACTCCTCGTCTCGGGGCGTGGAAAACGGCAGTGGCATTATTGAAGTTAAACATAAAATCTGGGGCATTTACTCCATCCAATTCCCATTCTACCCTGCTTTCGACATTAAAACCCCGTCGCTCCCTCGCCGCGCGACCGCCGCGCGTGGTGCCTTCGCCGCCCTCCTCGATCCATTCTCGTTCCATTTAAAGCATCGGTCGGTGTCGGCTTCAAGCGATCCTTCGATTCCGGAGAGGTCGGCGGGAAGCGTAGGGAGAAGAGGCGTGCGCGATCTGTAAGCAATCGACTACCATTTGGCTTTAGACTTATTTATACGCCTCGCGCACGGTCAGTAAATTTGGTTTTTGCTGTTCCCTGAGTTGAATCATAGGAGGCAGCAATAAATGGGTCGTCTTTGACGACGCAGAAGCTTTAGTTTCCTTTCTTTTTGTTGTTCAATCCACTTCCCCTTTTTTGCCCTTTATACGGGGAACTAAGAGATTCCAGGGGAACTGGCGAAGATTGGTATTCTTTGGCGAATTCTGTAGTAGTATTGGTTTTTTCTTCTTTGACTCTTTCTTCCTTGCATGGGTGGTAATGGAGTCCGCTTTAACTTGTTAGAATAGGAGTGGGGCAAGAGAATCATTTAAAATAACAAGATCGAAGCTTGGAGCTGAGCCCCAGGTAGATATAAAAATGGAATCTTTTTTCTTGGAACTGAGCCCCATGTTTTTCTTTCTTTCTTTTATTCATTAGATTTGAGGTGGGAATTTGATTGGGAAACTAGAAGCCAGTGGATTATAATGTATTGGTCGGAAGTGGGGAGGTTAAAAGAAGGTACCAATGACTGACAGCCCTAGTCACTCCGGGTGCTTTGTGTCAGAAATAATGTGCTTGTTTGGGGGAAAAAATGGTGCTGAGATGGATTTCGATGTACTTTTGCGGTGTATTGACTTATCGCAATGCAGCTTTGGATGACAGACAACAACAACAAGAAGCTTTGGATGACAGACCTTTTCTTTAAAATCTCGTCTGTGATGTGTGATGAGAGAAGTTCAAGATTTGTAGCTTACGACCTTGGTTTTGTGGGAGCAGAACCCCGTTGGATGGAGATCACGTCTTCTTGTAGAGGGATCTAGGCTTTGTCTCTTCTTTGTTAAAGGTTTGATCTTTTTCCTCATGTCGACTTGCTTGGTATGTGAAGGGCTGACATATGATAGACCAGTCAAAGGTCTTTTTATGTCAGAAAAATAAAGTTTGTTAGAATTTTTTGGGGAGGAGCGAAAAGTCGTAACAAAATAAGACCAGACCTCGTGGATCAGAAAATACAGCGAGTTCAGTGGAGCTGAAAATTAAAGACGAGAGAGTGTCTTAGCTAAAAAATCTTCATCTGTGAACAAAGAATTGTGTTAGTGAGTCCACCTGATCACTACTGGAACGGCCCTTATATATGATTCATGGCAGAACTAAGTCAATGAGAACAGGGAGGTAATCCTTTATCCTGTGAATGTATTTCTCTTGGCTGAATGTTTAGGAACTGAAGGAGAGACCATATGCTTCAGGGCTAAGCATTTCTCTGAAGGTTGTCAGCTTTTGAGAGTTGAGTAGGAAGTGCACACGTTTTAAGCAGGATCTTTTCAGAGATGTTAATGTCCTTAGCTAGATAACTAGAGGCAGAACTTGCGCTTTCTCCTCCATTTTCTTTGTTTCCAAAATGTCTATTTGATTTGTTTCTTTCCTTAAATATGATTTGATAAATATTTCTAGTTCTAGTTGTTTTCTTCTTGACAAGATGTTCTACCAAGTTTTTGTTTTAATTGGATCATATTGAACTTCCGAAAATTTTGGTGTATTTGCTTGTTTAATTCATCATCTTTAAAATTGGAATGATTGCTTCTATGTTTCATGGGCAGGATATTAGTCAACACCTTTCTGCAAGTGTTTCTTCTTGCATGGATTTGACTTCCAAGATTCCTTTCCAGCGGGACTGGGAAAATTTTTCTCTATTCAGCAGAAAAGAAGGTGAGATTTCTAAACCTGCACAGCAATGTGAATGGGAAGTTGTTGATAACCATGGGAGCTATGGGAATGGCAATGGATCTGTATACTCATCCGTCGGTGGTCTTGGTCCTGGCTCAGACTTGGGTAATGGTTCATCAAGAAGCTCTATTTCATCATCCATAGGTTTTCCATCAAAAGCAGGGACCGGAGCTTTAAGGTTCATCATTGACTCAGTGGAAAAACCTCCTGAGATCCTAAAGGTGAATAAAGACTTAGCCATGGTGGAAACCAGAATTTTGCATAAGGTGGTGGCCGTAGATGGCCCTAAGGAACCTCATACCCAGCTGAAGCTTGGCAAGAGGACATACTTCGAAGGAGGAATTCATAGCACAAACTCATCTTCTTTAGCTTCTACGAATCCATCCATTGGTTTGGTAAAGAAACCAAAGGTATCACAGCAGAACATGCAGAATTCACATTGCCAAGTTGAAGGTTGTAATGTTGATCTTTCGGCAGTTAAAGATTATCATCGCAAGCATAGAGTCTGTGAAGGTCATTCTAAGTCTCCTAAGGTTATAGTTGCTGGTCAGACATGCAGGTTCTGTCAACAGTGTAGCAGGTGAAACACTTTTTGTTTCCCGAATCAAGTCAAGTTGACTTTTCTTATCATGGAAGTCCATTTTTATTTACTTTTTGTTTTTTAAAAGAAAAGAAGAGGGGGAAGGGGTGAGGTGGATTAATTAAGATGGTGCATGCTTCTTTCCCATATATGTAACAAAAGCTCATTGCTTATTAAACAGTATTGCTACTTAAAATAATGGCCTCTTCTTAAATGTTTTGAATATGTTGATATTAGAAGTGAAGGTACATTAGTTGTTAAAGGAGGTTGGTAAAGGAGGATCGGCGATGCTACTTTATATAAGTCTCTGGTGCTTTGTAATTGCACAATTTGTTGGATCAGTTGTTCATAAACATATCAGTTGGTAACAAATATCGTCTGATCCAAATATATTGACTGTACTTTTTGTAATCTTCCAGGTTTCATGATTTATCTGAGTTTGATCAGAAAAAGCGAAGCTGCCGAAGACGTCTATTTGACCATAATGCACGTCGACGCAAACCACAGCCAGAGATGATCAAATTTGGTTCTTCAGTATTTTCTGCATCATATTATGGTAATAGTTGCCTCTGGTCACTAAATGAATAGCTTCTCTTCACTTTTCTTAGAATTTATTTCATATTGCTACGGGAATCATGACCATTTGGTGTGGACAGTAACATTTACTTCAGCCAAATTGTGGTGATGCAGTTTCCAAATTCAAGATTCAAGGACATTTTCTCTGCATTTAGTTAATGAAGTTTAATTAGTCTTTTGATTGCTATATAACTTGCCTCAGCTAGCTGCACTGTTTTGTTCTTAGGTAGCAATAACTGTAGTTCCATCTCCTTTGTTCTGAAGATTACATGGGCTAGCAGCATATCATTTCACAATTGCTATTGCTGATTCTCAATCTAAACTGTCTCAAAGTGTTCACATTTGAGATTCTTGGCCCTTTCACTTTGCCGAGTGCCCTAACTCAGCCTCATTCCTTGATCCTATTACCAAAGACCTGTGTTATGTTGGCGTAACTTAGCACAGTATTGATGTATCTTTAACTTAGAGTTTGTTGCAACACCAGCTTTTTTATTCTTTGCAATCCAACTTATGTCAAATCTCAGTTTTAAACTATTTGAGTGAGAGAAATGTTAACATACATAACAAAGGAACAAATTAATCTTTTTTAGGTTTTTTTTCTAGATGAATCATAATAGCTAATATATCCAAATATCATCCTTTGTTGGTAGGATAGTGTTGATGTTGAATTTGTTTACATGTTGAAGTCAACTCTGATTTAGGTACAAAAACACTTAGATGCTTGATTAATTTTGGAAGAAAATATTGTCTCTCATAAAAATAGATGGGAAAATACCTTAGCTAGTCACTCATGATCCATTGGGGAAGTACCACTCAGGCTATATCTCTTCAATCAAGGGACTCCAAAAACCAATGATAAAATGTTGTTCAATGAGCTTTTGGAGTTATGCTAGTTGCATTGAACTGTGTCCCATTGCAAACCTTATCTGGATAATATCATACTTGTTTTGGGCATGAAAAACAGTTTGATCTGTTGTATTGTGCTATGGACCTCCTACCACTGTAATCAGCTTAAAACTGTAGAGGAACCATACTAGCAGCTGAAAAAATGTCTATTCAGTATCTGATTAGGATAGGGATGTTTAGTTATTTGTTTTAAAAGTACAAATGCCTGGTTATGTAAATATTGTTTATGAAGGTTGTCCTGAACAAAATCTTTCATGCGACACACTAGGTAGCTAGATTTCCTAGCTGCTAAAGCACATCTTAGTTATTACCCTGAAATGTTTACTGATTGGGAAACCTCTCATTCTTGGATTTCGTTGTGTGCTCCTGTACATCATTGTCTCTCTGTTAATGTGGACATTTGTTAAGTTTTGATGTAAATGCCTTCTACTTGTTAAAATATTTGTGATGGTAGCTACAGATGATAGACAACAGATGAATCTTATATTTGGTCAAGATCCTTTTAATCGTGTGACAAACATGGCCAATTCCACATGGGATGACTCTGGTGGCTTCAAACTTATTCCATCTCAAGGGCCTTGGATAAATTTTGGTAAATCAGGAGACATTAATGGACAATTGCATTTTCCCAGCAATGGAATATCAAAAAATGTTTCCAGAGTTAACCATGATTGGGATGGGCTCTTGCCTTTCAAGGGCACAAATGCGGAGGCCACCAACAAAGGTAATAAGCCTTTAGCCCCTATCTTATCTGTAAAGTACTCAAGTTTATGTGGACATTAATGCATGGATAACCATTCACCTGCTTATTCTGGACATATAGCTGGTTAACTTATGATTCTCTTGTTTTGTTCAACCTCCAACAAAACGTATCCATAGACATGATTTAAGATCCTTTTTATCTTCATAATCTTTATCCTTGGTATTTAAATATATCGGAAGGACAAATTGCTTCTGAAAGCCACTTCACGTATCTTATAGAGGTATAATTTCCTCAAGGATTTAGGGGAATTCTTCTTTCAGAGTTTCTGCTTCTTGAGATTCCTATCGAACCGAGATCAGAATTTACTCCCAGAGACAGATTTTGTTCAGTGCACTCTCATGGTACTTGCTGGATGTATCGATCAGCTCAATTTTTTTGTGTATTAGCAATCAACTTGGAGTATTTGCTATTATAATAGTCAAAATTGAACAGTGATTTATGTGCATTTGTGACTTGACGCTTCAATGAGGCTACTAAAAAGTCCTTTTAAAATCTTATTCAGATGAGGTTAGCCACTAATACTCGTCGAGATCTTTAGTCTAGGTTATTTGATCATGTCTAACGTCAACTTGCCACTTGAATAAAGATATATATTCTAGATGGTAGCTATAGTTGATTGACAATTGTTTGTTAAGATGTGATAGTTCAAAAAAATGTTTTACTTTTTAAGATGTGATATTTTTCATCATAATGTTTTACTTTATTAAGATGTGATAGTTCCATAAATCTCTTCTATGCTTTACAGGTCCTGGAGCACCTGTTTTTGCTTCTAACTTGAATGGAGCACTGGATCTTCAACGTGCTCTCTCTCTTCTGTCAACTGAATCTTGGGTTCCATATCAGGAACCTATTTCTGATTTCCAATCTGTCAATGCAAACATTATAACATCTCATTCGGCAATCCATCCAACCAATGCAACGACAGGCTCCTGGCAAAAGACTGAGCTGCTCCTCCCCCGGCCATCGCCGTTCAACCTACAAAACCATGTTAGCCAGATTTAGGAGTTTCAGCTAGAAAACAATGTTTTCTTGACTCCACTCATACACATATCTCATATTCGGATGACCATTTCATGGAGAGTGAAATGCGAGGTACTTTTTCTATATTCATGTTTATCTTGTTTAATGTGGTACATATGGTCCACTCTACTGCAATATTTGTTATCTTGCTGGCCCCATTTCTTCTGATGTACTTACTGATTTCATCAATCATAGGAACTGGAAATTTTCGGTGATCACTTACCTTGGCGTAGCCAATATCATTTTCAGCTGGAGACCAAATAAAGTTCTTTGAGGCGGTCTTCATCCGTTTCATATTCATATATAGAGTTCTCATCATTCATTGAAGAACATTGGGGATCTTATCTTAGTTTGGTAGTTTGATGCAGGGGTTTAACAGCTCATTAATTTGTGTGATGATTGGATTATGAGCTTATTATTTTTGTTTCTGAAGTGACTGGTGGCTGTTTAAGGGCTCTTTGGACTGTAAAGCACAAGTGGTGGAGAGCCTTGGCAAGTACTCCATCGGGCATTGCATATGAATGATTAGAAAACAAATTATGAAATCCATAAACAACTATTATTATAAATTGATTATGAGAAATTGATCAGACAATAATTTTGTCCAAGTGATATTTCAGTCAATTGTAGAAGGGTTTATCAACTACAGAATTTTTTTTTGAGTTGCCTGGTGTTTACATTACCCCAAATCAAGGATCAGAAAGTCATCAAAGTTGGACATTGGCAAAAGGGCTCCTTTATATTGAGAGTGAAAATGATCTAAACAACTCCAGTTTTTATAAGTATTTGGTAGAACAAAGATCCATGTGATCTACCAAATACCAAAGTATCAGATAAATTTTTGAGCAGCATGTCCATAATTCCTATGCCAAATTCTGGTATGTTCATTAGCAGCATCACATTCCATTCTTCTACTCTCTCCGACTTGCACTAAAAACATGCATTGCTTTAGGTAGAAAAAAAAGTTGGGGATTTTTCTTCCTGTTTCTGCATTCTGTAATACACAGCTGACTGTCAACATTCAAAGCAGTGTTCTGATGAAAAATAATATTGCATGATTACCTGCATGAAGACAGACAACAGTTGCAAATTCAGAACCTCCACATTGCTTCTCATTGCATTCATCCAAAATAATATCAACTACAACCTAAACAAACTTTACTGTCACCTTATCGATCGGACAAACCGAAGAAACCGTCGCAGGTAAACACAGAATACACAAATATAGGAACGATCTGGTTTTGTGTTTCAGCAGTACAACATATGGAAGCTATCATGATTTCAGCAAGTTGCAACCCT
This sequence comes from Musa balbisiana, assembly GCA_004837865.1. NCBI lineage: Eukaryota > Viridiplantae > Streptophyta > Magnoliopsida > Zingiberales > Musaceae > Musa > Musa balbisiana. The sequence goes on along the minus strand of CM017197.1, from coordinate 5,943,156 downwards.
GAGTCAAGCAGACAATCTAGATGTAGGACCTTAAGCTAGCAATTTTCATCTGTACCTATACAACAGAAAGGTTGAACTATCTATGTTCAGAAAAAGACGGGAACAACCTGTCTCACTTGGTAGCATTCGAATTTCCATGAGGATGTTATGAACTGTAACCTTCTTATAAAGGTGAATTGACCAAACCCACATTTCAACAACTTCCTCTGATTCATCTACTTGCCACCCTTCTCAGTCGATGGTCATTGGTTGCATGCAACAGCGGAAACGTGCCTTACGAACAGTATTCACAATTTCTTCTTGTGCACTTTCGAGCATCCTGACAATTTCAGAAAAGGAAGGGCGTACATCAGGGTCAGCATCCCAGCAGCGGGTCATGATCTCACCAAGTGCAGGGAGGCAATCTTGTGGTACAACTGGGCGTACTCCTTTGTTCACAACAGCAAATGCTGCCTGCACGGCAGACATATTCTGAAACGGGAGCATCCCCGTTATAAGCTCCCACAGAACGATGCCAAAGCTATAAACATCAACTTTCTGATTGTAAGGTCTGTGCTGTATCATCTCCCTGAGAACAGAAGGTTCAGTCAAAAGACATTCAGCAGCAAATGTTTATGCAGAAGCACCAAAAAGAAACAAGAAAATGAACAAATAAGTTTAAAAGAGAATGGGATGGAAACATAAAAGGCAGTGGTTTTTAGATTGTTCGTCATTTGGATCTACAATAAGACAAATGTAATTAGTCTGAGAATATAATTATCAATTCTATAAACTGAAAAAAAAAATGTCACTATATTCTTTGTGGACATATGAACCACTAGGTGTTAGGTGATACAGACATCAATTAATCAATCTAAATTATCCCTCTCCTAGGGAACCTGTGGCTCGTATTAGCATCATTAGTTAAAGTTGGTTTCTTCCACTTAAGGATTTGCACTTTGAAGATTGAAGGGCATAAAGTGTGTCTTGCCTTGGTGATTATTAAAAACTTTATTTTACAGCCATACCATTTTCTAGTTCTATTGTCAACAACAAAACACAAACATATATCCTTCAAGGTTTTAAAAGAAAATTATTGTTACTTTAAATTACCTCCTTAGATATTCTAGACAATAAAAAGTTTTTACCTTTAGATCACGAGATCCTTTTTCTCGAGTAAGATGGTGTGATACTAGCTTAGCATATGAGATGCATATCCTTCTTATGAAGCCAATATGGGATCACTCATGTTCCTATGAGAAGGCCACATAGCATCGTAGTGTCTGTAGAAATATTTCTTCATCTCTACTAATCAACAACCTAAACTGCTTTGATCTTTTTGCCCCCTGTAAAGTCCTGTTTTATAGGTGGTCCAGTAGTGGGATTATGTTGAATATCTACAGGTACCAAAATATACTTAACAAGACATGGTAAGAATCAAGGGGACAGATGCTCCTTACTCCTAGCACAAATAAAACTTAAAAAGAAAATCCTGGTTCTCTCCCCAAAATTATGATCTTTCATCTCACCAATTACCCATTACCCACACCCAAAGAATCATAAAATGATCAAATTTACCTGATACACTTGCTTCTCTATAGTTGCAAGTCCCACTTCACTCCACACCTCTTTTCCAATAATTTCAATTACTCTCTTATCTTAAATCAAAACCTAATTAGGTGACTTTTTGAGATCGATTTGTCTGTATAACACACAACCCAAACTTTTTCAGTAATTCCAATTCTAAGTCTCTCTTTTTACAAGATGTATTGTACAAGTTAGCACACAACTCACCAGAAGCAATAATGGGGCTCAATTACCACAAACACTACTGTTCCTCACAAGTGCTCAATTACCACCCAGAAGCAATAATGCTCCAGTTCAATTTATGTTATCATGACACTGTATCCTTACACTTATATATCTTATCATAAAAAAAAAAGTTTCTATATATCTTTTGACCAACCACACAAAACCATCACATATCACCAGATCATCACACTAATCCTTTGCTAGTGAAAAAGCTGAGCAGATTGCATAATAACAAAATGAACTACACTAAAAAAAGATAACTACTATGAATTAGAAATTTGGGATTTTTTTTAAGGATGCAAGTGAAAAAAGACAAAATAAGACAAAGGGAAACAAAGCACTTGCATAGAAGTTCTCAAATTAAAACCACTAGCAGTATCATGAGAATAAAAATGTTTATATCCTAAGTATGACCCATGCATCCTAAATAAAAGCAAGCAGCTTTCTATGTATGGCAAGATTGAAAATCCAAAAGAAACCAAATTCATTCAACACTTAGAATATTTTATAAGAATTAGAATGAGCCAGTGTTACCACAATTATCAGACTCATTGCCCCTCTAATTTGTGCAATGCGGAATTTGGATAAAAAAGTATTCTTAAAAACAAAAACACAAAATAGAAGAGCTCCAATCTAGAACTTCAGAACTATTTACACATATAAGTAACACAAGTTTTTTTTAAAAAAAATAACATTCAAATCTAAACAAGCTGCCTACAAGTATTCATGCCTAACAAATGAATTTGCACATCAAAAATTGAACAAGGAAAATAGTGTTCAATTCATATAAACTTTCATAATTGCGTGAAGGCACCATAGAAAAATATGTTAACACAAGAAATGAGCAAACACACAAGGAATAACAGAACAAACCAATCACTTAAAACTTGTTAACCAATAAGTTATTTCAGTTCATATAGTCCAGCATGAATACGTGATGATGGCTGCATCTATGAAGTTAAACAATGAGAGGACTCAACAATATTCCAAATAGATATATGCCATCATGACACCAGGAACGTCGTAAATCTTATAGTGAATTTGAAAGCAATCTGTGAATGCTCAACAGATAAACTTGCTCCCAGTAACCTTGTAACAAAGATGGAATGTTCTTAGGCACCAATTCAACTAAAATTTTCCTTGTTTGTAATTATCAAGGTTATTATGCAATTTCATTAAAGCAACTAGAGGTCAAGAACTGTATTCTCTTTAATCCATCTATGTGTCAATACTAAAGATACTAGTATATACCATATTTTAAGCTGCAAAATGCTATTTCAACAGTCTATTCAGTTATCAGTTCAATATCTTTGGCCTTTGCTCACATAGCACATTATTAAATTACATCATGATTCTTCAGTATGACCTAATAACAGGAGCCCTACAGTACCTTGGAAACATATAGCAGTATCGATCATGCACTTGATGCTTGCAAATAGGAAAGCCCCAAGAAGCATGTTGAATTAATTAAAGAAATTACCATCCTAAAATAGTTAATCAGTATATATAATTAATAGTGCTGTAATGTGTATGACTGAACTAGGAGATAATTTTAACGTGCAAACATAAGCAGTCACTCGCAAGAGCAACATTTAAAAGGAATTGCCAAGTCAGACAATTGTTTTTGAAACTAGCATTCTTCACCCCTTGTAGATAGCAGAAAATTTTTGCTTCCTGCAGACACATGATATACACATTCTACCAAGTGGCCACACTTGAGAAATGAAAATTTTAAAAACTCCAATATACATGCAGGACAATTTTTTGAAAACATGGCCATTCAGAGAAAAAAATTAACAGATCAATTTTTCCACAACTAAGGATATGAGTGAATTGACTAAAAATAAACTTATGCGCCTTAACAAGCACTTTAAGAATCTCAAATATGTTAAAAACGTAAAGAAAACAATTTCACATACGGAGCCATCCATCGATAAGTTCCAGTTTCAGGGGTCATTCCCTCAGGTTTGACCTCAATGCGGGCAACCCCAAAGTCAGCAATCTTAATTGATTTGTCGGCAAATATAAGAAGATTGTCAGACTTAAGATCCCTATGTATGAATCCCAACTCATGCACATACTCCATACCCTTAGCAATATCTAGTGCTTGCTTGACGGCCAACTTGAGAGGCACCGACCTGTTCTGCCTTTTCATGAGAAATTGCCGGACTGATCCACCTTTGGCATACTCTGTCACGATACACCACACCAATGGCTTCCTGCATGCCCCAATGAACCTGACGATATTTGGGTGCTTGAGATTTGCAAGCATCATAACCTCCTGCCCAAACTGCTGCTCCATCAACTGGGCTCTCTCAGGGTCATTCTCTGGCTTTTCCAACAACTTAATTGCGACATCTTCTCCATCATAAGTGCCCCTATAGAGCTTCCCAAAAGCACCCTGAGCAAAGGCCACCCCCATACTCAACTTCCTGAGGTCAATGGTCCACTCATCATAGTTCTCGAGAGACTCCGTGGGATATCGTGGGTCGATCAAGGTCTGAGCCAATGCATCCTCATTCATAGCATGAGACACCCTGCCGGGTCGCAGCACGCTGTGCCCCACTGAGAACAGGCGGAGTCCGGTGTGATGCAGTATTCCAGTTCTCGAGTTGTTCGATCCGACACTGCTGTTTTCCAATGACATGGCAACGGATCCACCACCGGTACTCGTCTGCAGGCTTCCAACACTATCTACGGACATGTTGGAAACCTCGTCAAGCTTTCGATAAAACCCCATATCGTAGAAGCCGTTTCCGACAACATTTCCACCGCCACCACCACCCATAAACCCAGCAAATTTCGAACCGTCCGCCATCTGTTGTCGAGTCAACAACCAAAAGCCCAGATCTTTCTTCAAACAATCCTAGAATCCACCCAATTTTACGACCCAAAACTCAATTTTTTCCACCTCTTCAAACAATCCAAAGTCCCAAAACACTAAAAAATGATTCCCAGAAGTATCTCGCCTGCACCTGCTACGACCAAACCGAAACAAGAATAAGACCTAGGGATCAATCTCTTTTAACCAAAAGATAATCGCCAGTAATCAGGACAACTATGGAAACCCAAAATCCGAAACGGGCAAGCTCGGCCGGAGCATAGGAGGCACCGATTCGAGCGAGGCGTACCTCGATCGAGTGGGAACCGTTCGGCGAGCGGGATCGCGAAGTCAGAGGCGGAACCGAAGGGCAGTAGGAAGGTGGAATGGGGGGCTTTTAATGGGAGACGGTGGTCGGAGGAAGACGACGACCGGTGTGGGTCGAAGCGGCCAGTCGTTGCTCGTTTGCTTTCCCTTTTGCTTCCTTTTATTTCTATTCTTAATATAATTATTTTTCCAAACTAAATTAATTATTATTTTCAATTTTACTGATACACATATAACGGTTGTATAACGGACGTTATAATGACCGAAAGTGCGGTCATTTTAAGATAACGCCCGTTATAATGTAATCGAGGGATTAAAACACTATTTCTTACATAATAATAGCTTATTATCACACCAAATCAAAACTGTTCAAATAAATGTGTGAATTAATGATAGTTTTATCATTATTCTTCGTTCTCTCATCAATATATAATATTAAATCGTCTCTATTTATTAGTTATTTAAGGATCTCAGGTCTATTTATCATTAATGCGAGCTAAAATGATCTACAGCATGTTGAAACTATTCATCAGCTTCTTTTGACTTGAACAGTGTGTTGACAAGGTTTAATCTACCTAAAACATGACTTGCACATCATGGAACTTGGTTGACTGAAATAAATGAAAAGCAGTGTGCATGTCTAACTTGGATGAGTTGTTTTGACTTTTCATGTGGAGAAGATGGAGATGCGGATTGGCAATTAGGAAAGCTCGGTCAAAGGGCCACAAAAAAGTATATGGGTTGACTGGGGTTCTTGGTCAAACTTGTATGGCATATTTTAGATATTATATTGTCACATGTAGGTCAAACTTGTATGCAGACACTTTTTGTAACTTCGATTCATATCATAGGGAGGTACACGGCTTCTGTCAACTGAAACCATAATCTTACATTTCAAGTAGAGAGAGTGTTTTCGAACTCTGATCACTCCTTGGGAAAAAAAAGTCAACGGATTTGGGAGGACTTTACACCTGAAACTTTGACCCTGTAGGAGCTTGAATGTGTCTAGATTGGAAGTCAACTCATATTGATCGAAAGCTTCATGATGATTGGCCTTGGAAAGTCAACTGATCCACATATGATGAGTTGAGGCTTTCCACTAAGCTTTGACCACTTCGATCTGTCGGCAATAAACTGAACATAAGAAGATGCACTCTGCAAGATTTAGTGATTCCTAAGCCACAGCATAAGAAAATGTAATATATAGTGACATCAAAATTTATCCATCTAACAAAGTTGTATGGACTCAAATCTCCTCATCCCACCTGACACCTCCAATGAGCACAATAATTTGTGGAACACAGGATGTGTATCTCTGGATGCTGATGTCTATTATAGTGTGGAATAAGAAAAATAGGACCAAAGTTTCGGGCTGATTCCATCATAAGCCAAGGTACCAGGAACAAATTCATGTATATGTATACACACACACACACACACACACACACACATATATATATATATATATATATATATATATATATATATATATATATATATATATATATATGTATATATAAACTGTGAATTTGTTAATATATAGTGCTGGAGGAGATAGTTAATGTCCAGAAAACATTACCTGCATTTCATATTAAAACTGTCCCGAGGATATGTCAAGAGACCTTCAGATCATATTCAATTGATGACTGATGCACAAGGAAATTTGGTTATCAGAATGATAATCTGAATGCATATTTAAAATTGTAGTGTATGATGAAGATGTTCAATGGAATCTGTAAAAATATAGTGCTGGAGAAGACAGTAATGTCCTGAGAACATTATCTGCATTACATATTAAAATTGTCTTGATTGAGGATAGGTAAAGAGACCTTCAGTTCGTATTCAACTGATGACTGATGCACAAAGGAAATTTGGATCTTAGACAAAAAATAAAAACCAAGAATCGTGAAGAAGGTTTTGTCTTCATTACCAACTTGGTAAGCGACAAATTGCTTGGTAATAGATGAGATAAAGCCTGTCATGGTAGTGACCAAGAGAAGTTCCATCCAAGGGACGAAAGCTGAGGAGCATGAACAAAGAAGGCAGGCATTCATGAGGCAGTATAGGAACAAATTTTCAGCCGCAGGAAATGCTGTGTTTCAGCTGACGTGATCGGCAGGGGAGTTCATTATGAAGCCACTCACCCCGCCTTCAGAATCCTTCTATCCATTCCTCTTACCGGTGATGGAGCAGTCTCACAATGCAGGTCCCCTGCAGATCACAGTGCAAGTAACATTGCAAAACTAAGTGATCTATGGAGCTTTGGCCTAAATAATGGAGATCTTGACATGTAAAACCCCCACCAATTTGCAATAGGGCAAAGAAAGCAAGATTTTGGAAAGTTGAGGTAGTTTAGTCATGGAAGAATGTGAGACAATGAATTTCTTGATAGTTTAAACAATGAAATGAGGGCAAAAAATTGCATTTGTGAGATGCTGAAGTTTTGTGTTTGACTGTTTTGTTAAAGAGTTGTTCCCTCAACAAAAGAAAAAAAAAAAAGGGAGAAAAACACAGATGGATGGAGAAATGTGAAGACAACTCAATTAAGATAACTTTTTCATTGTGATAATTACTAGCAGATCAACAGGAGAGAAGAGAATGGGATTTCAATTAACTGGTGATTCATAATCCATACTGTGCATGCAGTGGTAGAAAAGGAAGTGTCACAAATAAGACATGAATGAGGCAACAAACATGAATTTTAGACAATGCAAGAAGTCACTCATTCTGATCCAACCATAGAATCAAATCCAAAACCATTTAGGATCACATGCAACGACTTAAACATAAGCACAACTTTAGTCCATTTCAACACATCAGTTGACAAACAAGACATGAATGAGGCAACAAACATGAATTTCAGACAATGAAAGAAGCCACTCATTCTGAACCAATCATAGAATCTAATGTAAAACCATTTAGGATCAAATGCAACAACTTAAACATGTGCACAACTTTAGTCCATTTCAACACATCAGTTGACAAACAAGACATGAATGAGGCAACAAACATGAATTTCAGGCAATGAAAGAAGCCACTCATTCTGATCCAATCATAGAATCTAATCTAAAACCATTTAGAATCAAATGCAACAACTTAAACATATGCACAATTTTAGTCCATTTCAACACATCAGTTGACAAACAAGACATGAATGAGTCAACAAACATGAATTTCGGAGAATGCAAGAAGTCACTCATTCTGATCCAATCATAGAATCTAATCTAAAACTATTCAGGATCAAATACAACAACTTAAACATATGCACAACTTTAGTCCATTTCAACACATCAGTTGACAAACAGTATCATCAACGTCACCAACACCAAATCGTGCAAGTCTAATCGACCCAATAAATAAATCATAGACATACCTCAAAATCAGTCAAAATTGGAAACAAAGCGCATAATTATTTATAAAAATCTAACTTTGATTGCAAAAACAGCTGATGTTTACGCATGCATACATGAACGCATAAGTAACTCATAAAGCTACTATATTGCATTCAAACTGCACCCACAAATTCTGCATTGTCTCAGAACAAGAAATGTTACCAACAGAAGCAACTCAGAAGGATAAAACAAGAGAAGATTTTGGATGCAAAGAAGAAACAAACCAGTAATCGCAGTGGCGTCGGAGCTCACTCGAGGGGTACCTCGACGTCGTCGTCGTCGCTAATCTCGTCCTGGAGGTAAGGGCGACGGAGACGCAGTTGCCGAGAATCTCCTTGACGGTGCCGGCAAGGTCCTTGGCGACGGACCTGGGCCGCATGACCCGGGCGATCTCGACGACGTCGTCGAGGGAAATGCTGCCATTGCGCTTGATGTTCTTGGTCTTCTTGCGGTCACGCTGGGGTTCCTTGAGATGACGAGGGCACGACGGTGACCTTGGCTTGCCGGTTCTGCACCGTGAGCTTGACGGTCACGCGGATTCCCTTCCACTCCCTTCTTGGGGGAGAACCCCAGCGGCCCAATCTTTGGCGCCAAGGAGCTGGCCGCGCCGACCACGCCGCATGGCGACGGCGGCGAGGGAAGCGGCAGCGAAGAATAGATCCGACGACGGAAGAAGCCTCGATTCAGGGTTTCCGAAAAGCGGGTTCGGGAGACGGTTATAGATGTGTGAACCGGGCTGGTAATTTTGGGCAGAATAAATCGAGTAAGAAGTTAATGAATTTACACTAATGTCCAAGATCTGGTAATTTTGATTGAAATTAATTTCAGATCAATTGCATTGCTCCATATTGACTTGGCATTTAAGCCCAAGTAGCATGGCATAGAGTGAGAAACCACAATCGATGAGTATACAACTTAACTCATCACATTAGAATATTATCATGAATATTATAGCATTGCAACATAAATTCGTTCTCATATAAACATTTGTGCAACAAAATGAGAAATACCCACAGATTAACATTTTCTTGGCCACAGAAAAACAAAGATGATCAGCATCAGGTATGTGCCCAATTAGAACAAGAAAATTTAGAAGTTTATTTCAGCCCTAAATTAGTGCCCAAATGAACCACTTCGGACATAGTTTATTTCTTTTTGCATTACCATCAGATTATGTTAGGCGACGGATTTTTAGGTAACCGAACTTTCCAGCACCTGGTGATGAACCCTCAAAGATAATTGGAAGATAACCGGTTGCTCCTTTATACTTCTGCTGAATCTGAAATGTAACAACAAAACCCATATTAAGGTGGCCGATGTCGAGAATCACTAAGAAACATCAAAGGTAACAAGAAAGGAATCGAAACAAAAGGACACTCAATCAAGGTCTATCAAGTAGGTCATTAGGTGTAGATAGAACATAATAATTCTTTTTTGACATGAAACCAAGTGGATTGTATTACGACAATCAAAAGTAGTTCAAAGCTGCAGCACAATCAAAATCCGATAGCTGGAATAACAATTAAACTGCATACTTAACTTCACAAAACTGGGAAGATAATTTTCCATGAGAAACCATTCGACAGTCTAAGCACCAGAATGTCATCACACTCGTTCACTGGCAACTTTTCTCGTGAAAAAATAATAATAACTCCAAATGCTAGAAAAGGATTTGCCTACCGAGGTTTCTCAATCACGGATCAATAAATAAATAGATAAATAATGTTTTTGGCACCTGAAGAAAAAAATGTTCGCATACAATATATAAAATATGTAAGTAGTTTTGTTTTTTCCATTGAAAAAGAAATGAAACCATAAAAGCATTTATGAGAAAAGATGGAACTCTGGAAACATCCATAGGTTAGAAAGCATTAACTCTGTGCTTCAGTCTTGGAGCAATTGATTTGCTATGAGTCTTAGATTAAGAATCCATTAACTAGGTGGTACTTAGTCCAGGTGGAAGCAGGATTATGTCACTTGATTAGAGTATTTGAAAAAGCATCATTCTCCAAAGAAATTGAATATTCTTATTGCCAAACACTCAAAGGGTTATTACCTCTAAAATTTCTTCGTTGCTCCGAATGCAGTTTCTCCCCATGACACATATCGAGCCACCTGAACCACCACCTGTGATTTTTGCACCAAACAAACTTGTACTTCCATCATGTGATGTTTTACGATGCTGCACTTCTTGCACTAACTTAACTAGTCTATCGGTCCCATTTGAGCCAAGTCCACAGTCACTGTAGCTATAATGACACTGCACAAACACAATGAGCAAGAACAGTTTCAGTTAGCATGCAACATAAATTCATTTAGACCAAGATGATACTGGCTTTTACAATCACCATATGCAACTCAAGGGGTAAATAATACTATGAAAAAAGAACATACTTCTTACTTAAAGTTTTCGATCCATTTTCAGTCACAAAAGGTCTATAATTTTATAAGGAACTTGAAAATAAAAGGGTGCTGAAACTAAGTTTACCTGATACATAAGTTCTCCAAGTGCAGAGAGTTGTTCATCTGTAGTTGCTGCAGTTAATAGTGCTTTAAAGGCCTAGATGAATACAAAGATGAGGAAACCAAAATTTTTATCAGCTCAACAAATAAATATAAGTTTGTAAAATTCACATCAAGCAAGATAAAATGCAAATACAAACTTATTGACACAACATACGACCCAGGTAAAAAAATAAAATCAAGGACACAAAGATAAAAGAGTTTAGCATCCATGTCAAGCCGATGACTTCATAAACTTCTCAAATGATGAATACCCAATATACTCGATACTTACAAGTGACAGTAACCAAGGATCATAATTTCATATCATAGAGGAGTTTCGAGTGTAGTTCGGTACGGTACGATACAAAGTACCGAGGGTGTACCACTCAGTATATATATATATATATACATACATACATACATGAATATACTGCCTACTGAAAAAAAAATGAAGAAATGAACTCCTTTTTTTGCCTGCACAAAAAAGGGCGATGAGGCGACGTCGCCACCTCGACGACACTCCGTTTCTTCTCCTCGCGATGTTGTCGAGGTTTCTTCTCCTCGTGCAGATGAGGAGAAGTCACCAACAACGCTGAAGACTTGTTACCTCAGATGAGGAAGAGGAGACATCTCATTTGCGGCGTCTGGCAAAGGAGGGCGACGAATGGATCAGGATCGTCTAGGCAGAGCGGTATCGGATCTTTAGGTTCTCCCTTTTCTTCTCCCTCGGCTAATACCACCTGATAGCGGGCAGTGACGATTGAAATCGATCGTCACCGACTGATTTAGTGTGGTAACGGGGCGGAAGTAGCCCCAACAGACGATACTGCCCGGTAGCGAACAGTCTGTGTATCGATCTGTTGGCGGACCGATACGTATCGCCTGTATTATTCAAAATTAAAATCCTTGAAAGTAACAAAATATAAAAACGGATTATGCATACAAACAAAGGTATTTGAAGGAAATATAGATTGATATAAAAAATCAAATCTTCCTAATTACTACAACATGGTTAAAAAAAATTCATTCGTTGAAATACAAGCTTATGCACCACCAAAACTATTTCCAACCATGGGTTCTCACCAAATAACAACCTATGTTATCATGTAAGTTTTAAGAGTTAGTAACCATGAAAGAGTAAAAGCAGGTATACTTTCATTTATGTGAAAAAATTAAAAATCTTCCATTTGAGTGACAATGTGTTATGACATACCAGTAACTATAGAGATGAAAAACTAGTCACACAAGTACTAGGAGTTCCGGAACACAAGTTTACTGATGAGATAACCAAATATATAAAGGTATGGCCCAACCTCAACACGGAAATTTTCATATATGGGATGTTTAGTAGGAGCCTTGACTGCATAGGTGCGCTTTGGGACAATGACTGTTACTGTATCATCATGGTCAGTATATGTCTTTAAGAAAGACTCTCCAGTTATGTCCGCTGGAATTTTCTTTGCATAAACAGCTTCATATCTGCAACAAACATACAAGATATACATTCTTCAGACTTCAGATCAAAATAACTAGAAGACTATATTTCCTCCTCCAAGACAGGACAAACTTATTGCTTTTCAGAGGCTAAGGTTGAAGATAAGGGCATGTAACTATTCATCTCACCTGTGAGTTGATAGATTACACAAGTAGCGTAATGAAGCTTCTTTCTTCAGTAGATCAAATCCATGCTCTTCAAACTCATCCGAATTTATTACATCACTTTGCTGAGAAGAATTTATGCCAGCCAAAGAGTGAGATAACAAAGCATCTGCCGCAGATTTGATTATCTTACGCCCCATAAAGGCTCCTATTCTCACAGATCCATAATCAGTGCCGCCAACACTGCAAGCACAAACACAGTTACATAAAATAAATCAACAGAGAAAATCATTAAACCTGAACTTCAGATGAAGATTTCTCATTCTCGATAGCAGGCACTTGTAGGACAAAATTTTATCATGAAAAAAGTACTGAGATGAGTGTCTTTCTTTATATTAAAATTAATACTACACAATTAAATTTCAATAAAGAATAAACCGGACACCTGTGCCGAATTCCAGAATCAAGACCCCAAAATCGGATGTGAGTTGGAATTGTAACCAATTCCTTTACTTCTGCAGGCTGCATGAAAGTATTTAGTGACATACTAAAATACTTGGAACTGTAAAGCGTAAACTACAAGGTTTAAGGACAAATTAAATATGCAAACCTGGCAAACCATAGCAAGCAGTTTGTTAGCTTCACCGCAAGCAGATGTCATTTGGTCCATCACCCCACAAGGAGCTCCAACGATGTGATTCTCGACCTGCTTGGGACCAAATGATTAGTAGTATAAGGTAAAATATATAAAAAATTATCATAAGAGAAGCTGTCTACATGATTATACCTTCTGACAAAGCAATGCTAGATCTCTTGGTTGAATATTCAATCCTATATAAAAGAAACAAAGAACAAAAAATTCTCATTAGTAATTTAATGAAACACAAATTATAACAAAGAAAGCTGAAGCTTGATTACAAATCCTTAGAAAGGGAGTCTCAGTATACAAGTATATAGCCAATACAGAATCTTGAGAGGATTAAGGTACACAATCTGAAACTTGAAGGCAGGAAAGTTACTTCTGTGACTCAGAACCAGGTCTTCAGCTTGCAGACAGTAATTTAGTGCGGTGTCAAGGCTCACCACAAAAAGCGCAACCCAGTGCATCAAGATCTCATTCATATCGGTCTAGGGAGGATCAATATATGCAGCTTACAGGTTGTTGTTCTTATAATTCAAATCCTCATCACTCAGGTAAAAAAAGATCGACCTAATCAACCTTAGAACACAAAATATATTTACAATATCCAACAATTTTATTAGTGTGAAGCGAGGATTTAAATGTCGGTCCATATGGGCCATCAGATTACATATGTACACTATGGTACACCACTCAAAATTTATATAACATAATGTTTAAAACTTTAGTATATCACTATTTTATTATTAAAACACAATTAAATGCAGTGCTCTAAAATTAAGGTTCTAATAAATGAAACACATATCCCAACAACATAATAAATGGGCATTCCAAAATCCAACTTTAATTTGATAATTCTTCAACATCGTCCTTTCTGATTCTTCCTTTATCATATATTTCTTCATAATCTTACTGACAACTTACAGTAAGGCAACAATCCCATTGCTTGGAAGTTCTATATAAAAATGGGTAGATACATTGCTCAATGAAATAATCGAAAGCATTGTACATACCGTAATTGATGCAACAAGCTACAGCTTATTTAAATATTGCTAAACAAGAATTACTCATGCAGAAATTAACCCACCATAATGCTTGAAGAGAAAAATTAATTGACACCACAATCTCAAATACACACCTAGTAAGGAAGCTACAAACTATTTTAGTTAATAATTCGCATACACATTTAGGAGCACTCGTTAAATATATGCTTAAATTTGCACTGTACATTGTTGAATATCTCAAGTAGAAGAAATTTAAATATTGCAAAACAAGAGTAACTCATGCAGAAATTTTCCCAGCATAATGCACAGAGGAAGATTAATTGATACCACAATTTCAAATACATACCTACTAAGGAAGCTACAACCTATTTTGGTTAATAAATTTAGCATACATGCACATTTAGGAGCACTAGTTAAATATATCCTTAAATTCGCATTGTACATTGTTGAAGTTCTCAAGTAGCCATACACAATCATTCAAGTATAGAAAGAATGCAGGTAACAGCATGGTTCAATTTCAAGCAAAAATATAAAAAACTGTATCATGGCTAACTTTATGAAAAAGGCTAAACAGATTAGAAATAACATAAACTTAGAGCCAAAAGGTTTAAACAATAAAGCAGACCATGGGCAGCAGCAATAGCAGACATGGTAGCCACTTCCACCGATGCAGAAGAAGAAACACCTTTGCCCTCTGGAACAGCTGAAGAGACCTGGGATTTCAGATAGAAATATCAGATAACAAACCTAAGGGAGAGATAAGGTTAGTGTAGGTACATAAAGAAATGTCTGGGCTAGTAAATTGTAAGAAAGAAAAATCAGATAAGCTTATTATTTTGAAGCCACTGAGTTCATATTCACACCCCAATTGCAGACAAGGTGCTTTGGAGGTTCGAGACGTGAGGTGGAGATCAAAGGGGCCGGGGTAGAAGACAAGGTGAGGCTCAGGATGCAAAGTGAATACTATGCTTAATGAGGGGGCACATCTTATTCACACAGGGGCACCATCTCACCTACAAAGGCATCACTTTGTTTGCCAATATGCTGATTAATAAAGCAGACCATGGGCAGCAGCAATAGCAGACATGGTAGCCACTTCCACCGATGCAGAAGAAGAAACACCTTTGCCCTCTGGAACAGCTGAAGAGACCTGGGATTCAGATAGAAATATCAGATAACAAACCTAAGGGAGAGATAAGTTAGTGTAGGTACATAAAGAAATGTCTGGGCTAGTAAATTGTAAGAAAGAAAAATCAGATAAGCTTATTATTTTGAAGCCACTGAGTTCATATTCACACCCCAATTGCAGACAAGGTGCTTTGGAGGTTCGAGACGTGAGGTGGAGATCAAAGGGGCCGGGGTAGAAGACAAGGTGAGGCTCAGGATGCAAAGTGAATACTATGCTTAATGAGGGGGCACATCTTATTCACACAGGGGCACCATCTCACCTACAAAGGCATCACTTTGTTTGCCAATATGCTGATTCAACTTCCATGGTCTTCCTGCTAATGGTCAAGCTTGAGGACCCTCTCAAGCTAAACATAAAACTGCACCCGAGATGCCCCCCTCAATCTAAACATGAAAATACACTTGAGATGCCCCTCTAGGACAGAGCAAAAATTAAGTTCAAAATGCCTTTCTCGGACTAAGCATGAAAATGCTCATGAAACGCCACTCTCAAGCTAAGCATGAAAATGTGCCAGAGATGCTCTTCTCATGCTAATTACCGGAGACATCACTCGTTCGAGCCTAGCACAGAAAGCACGCCCGATGAACTTATAAAGGTGGAGAATCCAATGCACGATGCACCTCTTGGCTAAGTCGTGTCCTCAGTGAGAACTAGGGCACACCTCGATGGCCAAGGAACAGACTCGAGACGTACCTCATGAGGACAAATGATGGAGGAGAAATCCACCCCTATAGGCAAAAAACATGTAATTTACCAAAAGATTTATGCTTAAAGATCTAGAACTCTAGGTAAACATGATGTATCCTCTCTCAATTAACTCAATTAACATGAAAATGATGAAGAATTTCCTACTAACAAAAAGACTGCTTTTAGAAGATCTAGGGCCATATACCTCATCAAACTATATTTCAACAATTTTTCCCAAACAATCAAGTTCTACTACATTTTCCAAATTTCATATTAGCATCCTAGTTTTTAAAAAGTAACGTCACATTCTCAACTGCTATTAATTTTTTTTTTACAAGACTTGATTATTTTCCACGTTGAAATTCCAAGGTTCAGCCCTTTTTATTTGGAGATAATTAAGTTGCTGGACAGAGCAACTACTTTAGAACAATAAGAAGTTAAAAAGCAAAAATGCAACAACTAACTAGCTGTCTTAATTCAGAGTTCTTACACTAGATAGACATAAATGAAAAAACCCAAGTCCCAAAGCATCATAAGATACAAAAGCCAGTAAGTTGCACTAGATAGACACTAGGAGATCAACCAAATTGCTAATCTATTATAAATTATAAAAACCAACACTAGACAAACAAGATATGCAGACAGAGACTGATGCAGATATGACAAAATTAGGGCATTTAAAAGCTTATCCACATACATGGAGAGTTAAAACAAAGGACATACACATAGTGAGTGACAGACATGTTCAGCACTGATAGATATTGTGGCATATTCATGCATACTTTCCCAAAAATAAGGTATGAATTATAAGCATATTCAATTGCTGCTTTAACTTTTGCTATACTCTCAAATCTCAATGACTATATATCAGCACATACCCATAAGAAAATCTTTAGTAAACAGCTATACGAAAAAACTATATCAGGCAAGCAAATTAAGTTATACCAGGATGCTTATGCTTTCAGTAAAACGCACACCAAGCTCAGACATCAAAACAAGAATTGTTCCAGCAACATAGGCTGCCCACCTGAGAGAGATCACATATTAGTGAGGTGATAGATGACATTTATTGAATGAAATCATCTTAAAGGGAGAAGCTGACTCACTTTTGACATGGATCCTGTGCAAAATATTTATAGGCATTTTCATATGACATTGGTTGATCACCATCCATTAAATCCGGTAGGTCCATATCGAATGTTGGAGCACGGTTGCTCAACTCAGACCCAAATGATACCTACATATGATTGGAGACAGCATTATTACCATTTACTAATGTGAAATTTTTCGTAGATAAGGACATTGTTTGTGAAGTAGTCCTTTCTTCTGGGGATTCTTCATTGAAGAGAAGAATGCATTGTTTAGCCAAACAGACATTTGTTGATTGAACTCACAAGATTCTTCATTAGACAAGCCAAATTGATTTTCACGATGCAAAGCACTGTTCTAAAATGTGTTCCTGCATATGGCCACCTCATATAGGATTGTGATGGTTTATTCTGTAGCAAGGCCACAAAATGGGCCTTATATGACTACACTACGTACTAAGACTGCATATGCAGGATAGGTGGCCATTTATGTGGTTGGAAAAGTAGAACATACAGCCATACAAAGTAATGCAGACACAACGAAGAATATATTCTTTCTACCTATCATTGTCATTGTTAATAGTTTACTATTGTATCATGCTGTAACATAACAGCTTGATAATTTCGCAATGATCTCTTAGATTCTACAATTGGTTTAACTTATGTTATCCAAAATTAAGAACAAAAAATAACATTACTTTACTTTCATAATTAATCGGATATATATTAGTATAAGAATTAATATACCATATTCATTTGTGTGCTAAAAGGTTGGAAAAAGTTAAATGTAACAAAGAAAACCCATGTTATGAGAAAGTTGGTAAACATACAATTTGCAGCACAGGAATAGGTCCTTGTCCTTTGGCCCGCTGTCGTGCTTGAGCATGTTTCCAAAGCTTTTGCTTGTTAGGATGGTTCTTCTGAACAGCAACATGGCAGGCCTCTCTAATAGGCATCTATTATGCAAAGGATTTTCAAACATGTCAATTAAAGTTTTGGCCATGTTCATGGAGTAAGGCTAGCTTGACAAGCCTATAATGCAACAAGCTTCCTCACTGATTATATTTGTTCTACAGAAATTCTACTTAACGAAAATGAATTAGTTGAAATGCAACAGCATGACTAACATGGTTGAAGGAATTATGCAATACAAGAATGTGCTTAAGCAACAAAAACAACATAAATTCATCACAGCAAAGGTGGAACATGAAAGAAGCGCATGACTATAAACATTAAATTCATACACCATAAATCAGATTATTCTCAAGAGATAAAATCAGGTCATCCATGAAAAACAGATTAATAGTTTCATATAATCTAAGATGACTGACATGCAATATAGCTTTAACTCAGCTGAAGAAAATTAACAGGTAGCCGAGTGCATGATACCTCTAACGATAAGAGTACAGTGGATGCTTAATTAGTTAATAATAAGCAACTTCATCCTGCATGCAAAGAGACCATATCCATGTATAATCTGCAATGGACAAGAAACTAGCTAACCTGCAAAACAAGGCTCCCTGAATAATCTGCAATTCCTCCCATAACATCCAATCTTCCGGGTGCCCTAGCCACATAAATTTCTTCCTGCAAATAAAAAAAAAAAAAACACTAACTGAAACAAGCAGCCAAAGATTCCAATTATCATTTTGATTCAATTTGCTAATACATAATCACAAGAAACCTGAGCATATAATAATTAACTGAAGGGCTTTAGGATATAGTGCAACTTTAAATATGCATAGAGAGTTCTGAAGATTCAGATAAAATTTCATTTTTTGGTATAATTTCATTTTTTTGGCAGTTCCTAATTTTCATCAAACAAGCTTTCATTCTTTCAGCATTGAAAATTGGATACCAGAAGTGTTACAAATTTCAAGAAACTAGAATGATGTTGCCTGGAACTTAAATCGCTCCGGTTTGTGGGACAAAAAATAGAAACATAGAATGTTGCTAGTCAAAGAATGTGGTACATCAGGGTGGATTTCTTCAGATAAATCAGGAGAAGATACATGATAAGTACAAATGAGTATGAAAGATTAATAACTAGAACCAACACAGGTAAATAAAACTAGGAGAGGAACCACAGTATTGCAGGAACAAATGTTAACCAGGACAAACAAAGATACTATAGCATTTGCATAAATATATCATAAGGACCTACTTATGTTAAGAATAAGAATTAAAGCAAAAGGGACCACGCAAGTAAGGAATGTGATGAATAATAGTACAAAAGGATTTTTAAAAATGAAAAGAAGGCTACAGAAGCACTTCCTTTGGCTACAAAGATGCAGAGCCAGTAGAGTCCTAAGACCACATCCTAAAAACAGAGTAAGATGTTGTTCAAAAGGAATTTTCTTTTCAAACTAGTACACGATATATTAGAGTCAATAAGAGTATGTTCAACCTCTCAAATTCAAAGTTCCAAAACTATCATAGATACACCTTTCAGAATATTTAGCAAAAGAAAAGATACAGAACAGTATTGAAAAAAACAGAAGAGACTGTAGAAACCCCTTTCTATAATTCTTACTCAGATTACTTAAGGGCAAAAAAAATACCAGACAGTCTATAAATAAAAAGAAATAAGATAGGCAAGCGAAACAACCTCCCAGTCAAAGAGTGCCCCTGCAGCAACTCGCTCTCGTATTTGGCGCTTCTCAGGACTCCTCAGTTCAGCTACAGAATCTAGTGCTGATAAGCTCCTCAGAAAAGCCATTGTATCAGGCAAATCGTGCAATTCTCCGTGAAGAATCTCAAAGCCCTCAAAGCATCTTCCAAATAAAAGACTAGATTGATTATCTTTTGTAGAAAGCATAAGACAGTGTAAGAATACTGATGCATTAATAGAACTCACGATTCACCAAGCGAGGCTTTTCCATTCATCACAATATTTGTTAATGCCGGACGAAGGCCAACTTCATTTTCAGCCAGAGAATACCAATCAGGTACACCTAGATCTCTTCCTGGAGCTCTTTGTAGTTGATAACCAAGTACTATAGCATCACGCAGTCGCCTCGCTCCACTCAACTACATTTAGAACAGGAGAAAAAATTCAGCAGGTTAAGAAAGTTGAGAACTAAAACCAACAGAGGAAAATTTCCAGCAGAAGAAAGACTTGGCAATGTAATCACGAATAATAAAGATGTTAAAAAAGCAATGTAATCAAATAAAGTCTTCTATTTATCAAGCATAACCCATAAAAAACCTGTCCCCATTGCTCAGTATACTATATTAAAAAGAATGTATAGAAGAGCCAGAATTAAAGCGATGGCTGGTGCTTCGGCGAACAGTGCTCCTTACTCTTGTTCCCTTCCTCCAGAGACCACTCCACGGCCTCCCCCTCCCCCTTCCCCTCCTGGGGATCCCCCGGTCCCTACAAGGCCATCCTCAAGCAAATCAGCAAAAAGGACTCCTGTAACATCTAGCCCCCCAGTCAGCAAGGGCCCACCTGTGGCCCCATCAATCTCTTCTCATCCATCAAGCAGCAATGTGACAACAACACCACCTTCTCCAGGTTCCACTCCAAAGACTTCTTGTTATTGCCCTGCCTCCACTCTGAAACCTTCTGGTTCTGCTCCTGCTCCCACTTCAAAACCTCTCCTCTCCTCAGCAGGTCTTCTCCGTCAGCCTGAAGGCACTGCATCCTGGAAACCAAATGCTGACTTCGAGGAGGAGAACCAGCACATACAAGCCAGTACAAACTTTATCCTGGACCTGCAAGGTGATGAAGTTGAAGCAGCCTGCCAGCCATGGAGGTTGAGTCGCTATGGTAAAAACTGAAACCAAATTTTCCCATTATTTTACTATCCATAACAGTGAGAAGAGAAGGCTCGGCTCCAAGTTGTTCAGGAATAGTGGCTTTGAGTTTCTTGACCCTTTGCCTTGGGATTAGTTTGTTCTATTTCTCGATGGGACCAGGAAGGCGATTTCTGCCTGAGGAAGATCTAGCAACATAATCGTTGCACGGAAAAAGGACGTCAAGTGCACCTTGATAAGGATGACCAGTCTTTACATTTCATTATACAGCTCTCCAGTAAAACTCCTTGGCTTCTCTCTACCATCTATGCTAGCAATTTACTTTCCCATAGAAATACTCTGTGATCTTTACTTAGCAACTTGGAATTTCATGATATCCCCTGGATTCTATTTGGAGATCTAAACTCTACTAGATGCCCTGAGGATAAGCTCGGTGGCTGCCCTTTTGTTTTCAAAGCTTCTGCTTTGGATTTGCAAAAACTTAATGACAATGCTAGTTTTGTGGATTTGGGTTTCTATGGTTCATGCTTTACATAGTGTAACAATAAGTTTGGTTTGTCCTGGATTTCTGCTTGTTTAGACTATGTTCTTGTCAATAATTTCTGGCTATCTGACATTGTAACCAGAAAGCAATGCATCAATATGACATTGTAAGCACACTATTAATGAACACAAGGGATAATGAAATGGAGCAGCATAACTAATTCAAAACAGCAAGTAATTTAAAAGCAGGTAGCAGAAAAGAAACATAGACATTTTTAAAGAAAATAAATTATCTAGAGACATGTACCTTGTCTGAAGCATACTTTTTTCCAATAGCAGTATCCTGCAGTATGTGGGCTGTTACCTGTAAACAAATTTAATATCAGATCCAAGCAAATGTAGAATGTGACAACAAAGTGAAATTAGATGAATAATGTAGGACAAAAGGCATACGCACAAGTTAATATTAGTGTTTCTCATCTTAGTAACCTTAATGATCACCAAAGAGAGAACATAAAATAAGGGAAAGATCAAATTGACATGCTAAAAAGATCCATGTAATTTTTTTCTTTTCTTTTCCTTTTTTGGAAAAGTTGGAACAATGTTGCCATTAAATCTACACAAAAATCAAATACAATACATTGCCACCAAGAGATTTTTAGTACATTCATAGACCACTTTACATGCAATTGCCGACTACAGCAATTTCTTAAAATGACCAAGGAGAATGCTATCATGTTGCAACCACTATAATTCCAGATTGAAATGATAAAGAGTACCTCGCCACCATTAGTCCCTCCCTCATAGCATGGTTTAAGAGTGAGTGCACGCTCAAGATATGGAGCCCAGTGTCCAGTGAGCAAATCCCTCCTAATCATCTCAACCCCACCTTGGTAATACTATTTAAAATTAAAACATTTAATCAACAATAAGATCTGTACTTGTAACTGAATATACATAACAACTTTTCAGAATAACAAAGATGGGGAACTTGTACAACCTCAAGCATATTGCGTAGAAATGGTTCTTCATTAAAATAATCTCTGCGCACAAAGACAAAGGGCAACTTGTATGCCAAAGCTTCACTAAATGTGCCATACCCGATTTTTCCTGCAATAATAGACAAGAGAAACATGAAAATCATGCGCATAGATGAGTATATCAGGCAAAAAATCCAACTTTATATTAGACATTAAAAATACCAAGCATGCAGTCAGAAGCTGCAATTATATCAGGCGTGTACATATCTTTTGCAAGCTTTATGAAGTTTGGAGGAAGCTCTTGATTGTCTGATGCACCACAGACCTACATTAAAAACAAGCATATCAGAATTAACAAATAGAACCTTAGATAAAATATATGTATTGACATGAAAATAAAAACAAGGCTCTATATATTTTGATAAAACAATACCAGACATAACCAACCAGCTGGTAGCCACTCTT
Organism: Musa balbisiana; assembly: GCA_004837865.1. NCBI lineage: Eukaryota > Viridiplantae > Streptophyta > Magnoliopsida > Zingiberales > Musaceae > Musa > Musa balbisiana. Next base: position 5,920,426 of record CM017197.1, on the reverse strand, counting down.
GCTTTAGATTCCATCCTGCTGGCTGCAAGAAGGATAAGATCCATTATAGTGACAAATCTGCTGGAAGCATTCAAAAAGAATAAACAAATATTTACATGGTCTCAAATTGCATTTCAGTAATAATCCGTCAAGAAGCAGAAGTTTCACAACTTGCTCTGTCAGCATGGCTTTGCAAAAGCCAACATGTACAGTCATAATGTCAATCAACATAAGACATACCTGTTCAGAATCAAGAGTGTGTGTGCATTTCGATAAGCTCCTCCTGGGGATCTTTTTTTTCTAATAAAAATTTTGACCACAATGCTAAACCCTTTAGGATGACGGTGTCTGGGGACTCACGTTAAGAGTGAAGAATATCTACAAGTCTTGGTTAACACAGATGCACATACACTGCATGCATATACAAAAGATTTGAGGGAAATACAGGAGTTGAACAAGGGATGAGTTTCAATTATTCTAGTTTCCCTAAATGATTATATTAATGGGTCTATTTTCCTAAAAAGGAGAACAATCAGTTTTATCAAAACTGCTTGTTATTCATCAAGATGGTGTTGGCCTATGCTTTTTAATTCCTTATAGCAGAGTAAGTGTCATGCACAAAACTGCAGCTCACTGATTTTCTACAAATTATATTTGTTGTGTGAGGCGTCTTCGAGCCACGCATCCTGTACACCTTCACCCTTCCTTTCTTTGTTCCCCTATTTGATGCAAAAATTCTACTATATTTCTCTCTCTCAGATTTCAGTTAATACATCCTGTTTCATACATACAAGCTAGGTTGAATGATTCAACAAATGATTTAACAAAATCATAAAACCAGCAATAATTTAATCCTTTCACCAATTACCACCACTTTATCGAAATGTAATTACCACAGGAAGAAATGTTGACATGAACCTTGAAATAGTTATATCAAGGAATTGATGTTTTGACTTGCTTTGTTAAAGCGCAATGAGAAAAATACTGATATTGTCACAAAAGCATGGATTTAAATTTCTAATCGTACCGCCCACATCGAGCAGTACGTATTGGTCCGCTAGTAGATCGGTACGTGGACCTTTCACAATCGGGCGGTACGCTTGATAAAGCACCGTATCAGACGATATGAGGCTGTATTGGTCGATAACGATCAAAATTTCAACTGTTACGCCTGTTACAAGTCGGTAACGAGCGATTTCTACTATTACCGACCTGTAATAGAATTCCAACGGTCAATTTGATCATTGGAGCTCTTTCTCATGGATTTTTAGACCCATCCTCCCTCTATTTCATTTCACTCACACTTTGTTAAACTATCTCAAACTTATTTTTTTTTACATTATCTTTCTTATTATCACATTTACACTCCTAAACTCTACAAAACAATGATTTATGAATTAAATCGAGGCTAATTTGGAAAGATAAAGATGAAGAACTTTTTAATCAAGAGGTATGTATTCTTTTTCTTTAATTAGAGTAAGTTCTATAATATTATGATTAGTATATTTAATATAGATTTATTCGAAATTAGAGGTCAAATATTTATATTTCATGCATATTAAATATTGAAAGATATTTAAGATGATAAAATAGGTTTACTTAGGTTTTATTACAACTAAATAATCTAACAATTCAAATAATTATTCTCTAAATAATTCAATATTAACAAAAGGAAGATCCGGATCGAAATTACGAACCTTGCACAAGGTTATTCCTCAAAACTCGAAATAGATGTGACAATATTCTTACCTAATTTATATTGGTTTTGCTAAATCTATACTAAATGTATATTTATTTCTAACTTAAAAACCCTATCATAACCCTTTTTTTTCCTATTTTTCAATTTTTTTAGAGGGTTTTATGATTAAATTAGACATACTACTTGGTATGCCCTAGCATACCGTTCAGTACGCCGTGCTATACCGTACCGAGCAAAGATCAATGCACTGATACAGTATGAAATTTCAATCCTTGCAAAAAAATTAGAAAACATTTTAGTTAATAATCAACTTGAAGATTTTATATGATCGAGTAAAAATTGAGGAAAGATAAAAGAGGGATATGACCAAACTAACGTAACTCTTGCCAACCAGTAAATGTCCTACAGGATTTTTCATTTGAAAAATATAAGGTATTTTCCAAAAATTTTAAAAAAGAGCACTATGTAACAACCCTCCAATTTTAAGGGGAAAAATGGAAAATTTAGTTAAAATTTTTTTATTGCTGTACCTGTCCTCCAAAATTGAAGATAACAACTTTCACATCATTTCCAATTCCCAATTCCTCCCTAACCTGATACAACAAAAATGTTGAAGGAATCAACATAAGCAACTGATAACAAAATTCATTATCTTCTTTTATCAATACTGCACCTCAAAGCGAGATTTGTGCAACCTTCTCACAACTAGAGGAACATCAATAACATCACGGAAAGCCGGCACTGTAGGTAAAAGAGAGCTTCCACATCAATGTGATAAACAAGCCAGTCAAAACAAATCATGCATAGGAAATGTCAATACATACTAGGGCAATATCCAGGAAGCCGGAGTAAAAATTCACAGTGGGAGTAATCTTCGGCAATCTGCAACAGATTTTTAACATATACATTCACAATGTTGAAAATTTAAAATAGCAAGATAAGATATAACAAAAGAACACCAACAATTTGACATGAGAAAAGAAACACAAAAAATGAAATAGATAGGCAATCACATATGTTCCTGTAAAATCCAGAAGTGAAGAAACATAAACGACTCAGTAATTTTCATAACAAGTTAAACGAACCATAAAATACTAGTTATTCTAGTTAAAGAAATGCTTCAAGAGAAAAATAAATTCAATCTAAAAAGGTAATTTCAGTTAGTATTGCAGATACAGAGAAGCAGAAGTTTCCTTGGAATAAAGAAAGACCACATGCAATAGAGATTTAAATTGAAGAGTCTCCTAATACACTGACTGACATGATTATATAAAAAAAAATGGTGGTACATGCAGGAAGGTTTCTGATACCCCTATGTATTCAATAAGTAAGCAACCAAGAAATATAGAAAACAAGAAATAGTACAACAATGAAAATTTAAACAACACAAGATTTGAAAAACAAAAAAATCCAATATTAAGTAAATAATTTCAAACTTTCCAAATTGTCACAGACAACTCTACTAATCTCAAAACTGTTGAAGAACACAACAGTGAACAAGGACCTGCCAAACGATTGACCGATGATGATGCCCTGCTTCCATCACATACTCTGCATATATAAAATCCCAACTGCAAAATAGAGTAACATAATAATTAAAGACAATAGAACATTAGAGCCAAGGAACACCAGCTTCTGGATTAGTTATGCGATGAAAAATAGGAAAAAATAATGGCAACAGCTTTTATCTACTTTATGCATTGAAAAAGTTGAGCTTTTAGCTTCTGGATTAGAGTATTTTTCCTGATCCATGGTCTTTGTTCCATTCTCTACCAACATGCTACTTTTATTACAGAATATATATATATATATATATATATATATATACATACATATATATATATACATACATATTCTGTTGATGCAGAAACCTTAGTACTAACAACTAAGTAATTGTTGTCATATTTATTTGGATATAGCTATGTGATTCAAGTATAAATTATTAGAAACCTGAAATTAGTGACACAAACAGAACGAATCCCAGCATCAGCTGCCGCTCGGCATGCTACAGGAACGACATCTGAGACCTGTGTTGAGTAACAATCACAACAAGAAAATCATGGACACAAAAGAATTCCTCCAATGATAAAATTTTCAGTGAAATATCAGTTCACTGCAGAAAGAAGTAAAAAGCATCCAACTATCATGTGAAAAAGACGACTTGGAGTACCACTAGATCAGCTTTGATAGAATTCAGCCATTCCACTTCAGTTGCCAAAATGGAGGTTCGAGGTACCACAGCTGTCTGATGATACTGCAAGATAATAAAAGAAAAGAAACAACAGAAAAGAAAGTACTGAATCAGATATCCAATTGTTGGATAAAACAAGAAGTACATTACCCAGAAAGTGACTAAGAATTCCCGCATACCTTTTCCAAGGAGGCAAGACGATCAACTGTCAAAGCATCAGCTTGCACAGCACCACAGTCCAACAAAACCTGCATGTCCACAACTTCCATCAGAACCTTGGTGAAAAAGTTCGCCCAAAACTTTTTCAGTATCTAAACCGACCTTGCGTATATGGAGGTTGGGAGACTGTATCTCGGTGGTGAACACAAACTCCGGAGCACCTGTTACCACATGAACATCGTGGTCAGCAGCAATGAGATGCCGCACAACCTGCAAGCCAAGATTTTCTCTTTTAGGCATACATGGCCAAGACCCGGAGAAGAAACAAACCTTCACAAGCATTCTTCGAGGCAGAACCCACCAAGATTTGTGGGGACCCAAGATTGTATAAATAATCTATAGTCGCACCAAGTTACCAAATTACCCTCTCATTGGATTTACTTCTATTGGATTTAATCGAGAAGCTGGACTGCCTACCATTTCGATTGGAGAGCCAATCTTTTAGGCTGTATTATGAATCTTGACCGCTTACTATCGACGGAAATACAATTAGAAATCTCACTTTTTAGCCTATTATACTAAGCGAGCTATGTAAGAATCTACAACAATTCGGAATAAAGGCGAGAGAGGAAGAAGAAGCAGCGCGATCGTCGCACCTCGACAACTCGGGTGGCGTGACCGAACCCATGGCCGGTCACGTAATACGCGAAGACAAGGTGCTCCAGCGAAGCAGAGACCCCGCCATCTGCATCCCCGATCATCATACCAGAACAAACACGTCTAAACCCTAGAATTCTCCGATCAAAACCCTACAACGAGAAACGGGAAACAGGATGGGCTTCGGGCGCTCTGCCGCTTCCCCAAGCTCCTTGGGGTGGCCTACGCAACCGCGAACAAGAACTGCACCGTCTTGTTCGTCATCTTGATCGATGCCTTTACGTCACGGCACGAGCATCGAGGCGTCGCCGTCGGTTCTGGATTCGTGCAGATGGGACAAAGGACCAAAAGACCGGAGGCAAAACGGTTTAAACCGCTCGTGCGAATACGGCAGCAAAGGAAAGGAAACGGAAGCTTACGTCGACGACGCGGGTGGCGTGGCCGAAGCCATGGCCGGTGATGTAGTAGGCGAAGACGAGGCGGCCGCGGTGGCCATTGCCGATGCTTGGATTCTTCCCGAGCGCCATCGCTTGCCGCGGCAAGATAGCTGAACGGGGGATGGACGGGCAGGCGCAAGTCGCTTTAACCGAAGGGCTATATATGTATCGCTCTCTGCTCTGCAAGGGATAGAGATAGAGACAGAAGCTTGGGATTTTGCGAGGATAACACGGCAAAAGAATCTATAACAATCGCGTACAATAAAATGGATACGATGCACGACTTGTGTCCTCTTAAAATTGCTTTGTGATTAGGTTTTTTCCTACGCGTCCATCCTGTAAATACATGAAAGTCGATAATAGAAGGATAACTCCGAACACTCCTCCATCGAAAATTAATCATGATTAAATCAAATAAATTTTTTTTATGGGATCCATGAAAAAAATATTATTTTGTTAATCGAGGTTAAGAAAAAGTAAAGGATAAGATAAGAACGTTACAAAAGCATTCCAATTCAATGGGTTGTCCATTTTCCGCAGTGATAATGGACACGTGGATACAGCATGAATAGGTGCGGTGGTGTGGTTGGGCTTGCTTCGTTCGCCTAACCTAATACCATATTTCGGCGTCCAATTCGGGTGGATAAGTGTGAAGCTCTAATTATTTTAATTATTTAAAACTAGTTGTATGTTCTTGGACCATGAGCAATATAAAGATAAGATCCTTACCTTGATACACTACCATTTAGGTGATTCGCTTGTAAAAGGTTAAAAGTTTCAAAATTTTAACCCATAAATTTGTGACATAATTCAACTTATCATCACTAATACTAATTATCACCGTTATCTCTTCTCACATCACTAATACTAATTATTTAATTATTTAATCTTCTAAGTTTTATTATTAAACATTTTCATCTTTTTTATGAGAACTATTCACAAAGTGTGAGATATTTTGCACTGAACTATAAAGAAGATTATGGACAATAGCTTGGTAGATCAAAATTAGTAAGCATATACAGTTAATTCGTAAGCATATACCAGATTGAGCTGCTACTCAAACGATTTTCTGCATTCGACAAGACATGGTAGGAATGCAATCAAAAGGAAAATGGTCGACTGCTCTCTTCCTTGAAACTGTTACGACATCAGACGACTGGGCGTGTTCGGCAGGAACTCGGGAGCCATACAGTGCTGCTGCCACTGCTGGATCACATCAACGTCGATTCCACTAACCATTTGTTCTCTGTTTTCTTCGACTGCCATGGGTGCTGCTCCAGCTTCTTCAGCTTCCATTGGCTCCTGCGACGACTGGCTCCCGGATTGCGAGCCAGCATACTCAAAAGCACCGACAGTAGCCTGGGGTGGCACCCAGGGAACCAGAGCTAACCAGTTATTGGACACTGGTATTTTGTCATCCATCTTAGCCATAGTTTGATCCCACAGCTTGAAGGCATGATCTGAAAAAGAAAAAAAAAACATGAAAATGCTACACCCAACATTGATTTGATGTGAATAATGTGTTACATTCAATGCTGAAGATTCGATTTGAAAAGCATCAAAGAGAATTTCTGTTTCAACTGAGGTACTGAATAAAATATCAGAAAAGACAATAAAGGTTTCTACACAGTATTGACATGATGAGAACAGAGCAGATGGCAATTCAACTTGATGAAGTGTCTGATAGCACATCATCAGTAAGAAAAAAATATTGACATAAGAGTTCTCGAAGAGTAATCTAGGCTACACCAAAGTAAGAGACCAAATTAAATATAAGATATCCTACTCTTATATAGAGCCAAGAAATTGAACATCGACAAATTAAGGTTTTCAGAAGTACATACTTTTGATACCACGGATCAAATCCGAGCTCACTCTAAAAGAAACATTTGGTCCAACAGGTGACAAAAATGGTGTGGCCTCGGCGGAATCATAAACAAAAGCTCCCTTCTCAATTGGCGGGCATGCAGCTATACTATGAACTGTTACAGGTCTGATATCTGGCATCCCATAGGTGCTTGTGCTAATTTGTTCTATTGGCAGCTGTTGTTTAAATCTTGGCATAGCTGTTGCCTCATTCTCTTCTATCATAGGAAGCATATCGGCATCCTACAAACCCAAGACACAAACATCACAAAAAAGAAAAAAGGGGCTTGAAAAAAAATATCAGCAGCTAACACAAGACCTAGAAGAAAAGGGGAAGGGAAAAAAAAAGGAAAAAAAGAGAAAGAAACCCAACAATAAAATGAATGCTTATGACAAGGGCTACAACTGTAACACCAGATCCTAGAAAACCTGGTTCGATATCCGCTTTTGGTCAATGGATACCAATTTGTATGTGACATAAAAAGGATGCTAAATTATCATATGCTCAGATATTTATACGAACTATATGTATGAAGGGGATGAATCATCAACAATAATAATGAACTACAACAAACCTTCTATGATATTTATTCAACAAGAATACTCTAAAGCAAATTTGAGAGTAGAGTGTGGAAAGAGAAAAAGTATACTCTACATACAAAAATGAATCAAATAACATGCTCTATAATGTCACTACGAATTACTTTAATGCTTGAGATATATAAATATTAGGGTATCAAGATATCGATACAGATTACTATATGAAACCATATTATCCTCCTGTTGGATAGGAAAATGGATTCCGTCAATTAGTATCCAACCCAATTTCGTCCCCATCTATGATATTAATTCTTCTTTTTGGGCAAAAGGAAGGTACTCCAAGTCATACAATGTCATATCAGCAATACGAATAGTATAACTATCGGACACCCAGAAGAATGGTTACATCATCGATTAGTAGAGTCTCATATGAAAGAATACTGGTAGGCTACGGATCCTGATCGCTGTTAATAATTCACAACTCTATGACTTACGCGATCAAGCTTTCAATCCAGCGAACCAAAAACCTAACTACCAGAACGGGTCGCCGAAACTAATGCTAACCGGAGAGTAGATGTACACCACAGAAAGGTCTTCTTTTCAAATAGAATCAGAATCCAACAAGAAGTGCGTCTTACCAATCTCCTGATCTTCGTAGCCGGAGACGACAGCGAAAAGTACGAGAAATCGTGGTAAACCTCTTCAGGTTCTTTCCTCTTCGCCCTCCCCGTCAAGAAACCAGCCATCTCTGGCGAATCCCCACAACCCGACTCGAAAGATCACCAAAAAGCGAACGGAACCCTCGAACAAAATCGCACGGTTGCAAGGGTTTCGACCTCCTCAGGCTTTTCCCCTTTGCTCCTCTCCTATTGCGCGAGAGCTTCGTTGCCGAGAGGACGACACTAATTCCCTCGCTGTGGAACTCTCTAGAACATCATCCAAATTAACTGAACTTTCTTTTCAGTTTATTATTATTATTTCTCTATATTCTATCTTCTTTAATCATTCATAGAAAATACCATTGAAGTTACTATAATACCCTCATCATCATAGCAACAACACCAACCATTTTGTGGTTAGCTATTCTATTTGATAAGTAGAAACGTTTTTGGAATCAAAAGCTTAAGCGTCTTCTTGATTCTTTTTAGAAGATTAAAATATTTTTATTTTTTATGTAAATATTAATATAGTTTCCACTATAGGATCAAGCATCAAAGGAAATCAATATGTTAAATATTCTATATAATTTAATACTAAAACAGAAATATATCAATATTTTTCGATTGTATCTATTGATATGATTATATCAAAATTACTTTGTTGTATAATAATTCTATAGAATGATACTATTATGCCGAGCAATTAAGCATTACTCATTTCAAACATGTTGATATCATTGATTTTAGAAAGGGTACTCAAAGCATAGTTGATTTTAGATATGTCTAAATTATGATGCATCATTAATTTTGAATATGGTTATATCAAGTTATAAATCATCATTCATTTTCAATATCACTCTAAAACATTTATTAATTTATAACATATTGAAAAGTCATTGATTCCGGATATGATCATGTTAGGTTAAGAAATGTTATTAATTTTTTTGTTTTAGATGTGATCATATTAGATCAAAAAGTATTAATACCATTCGAAGTATCAATATTGTGATCGTATTAAGCCCATAAAACATAGAAAGGACATAGACCATAGTATTAGAAAACCACAGTATCATATGCGCAACGAAAAATAAAAATAAAAATTGATTTCTCAAAAAAATCATATCGAATCGTCGTGCAACGATTGAGAGCTTAAAACTCGTGAAACTATAAGATATGTAAAACATTCTCACTTAGGGGGGATCGTATATCTAATTTTTATATCCTAGTTCGTTAATGAAGGAGCTCTTACAAACACCTGTCTAGTGGTGATCTACACGATGGATGAAGTGGCGATGCATCTCCTCTCATGGCACATTCTTTCCTCTCATTCGCGCACCACCGTGCAACAGCAAAATAATAAGGGGGTCGACCTTTCTTACTGCCCTCAGGCCCAAGTACGGGTTGGTGGTAAGGGAAGAAAGGAGAGAAGATAATAAGAGGTGGGAGGCCAAAGGAATTTAGCTTATGACTCTTTAGTCTCCTTCCTATTTATAGAAAGTCCTCTCAACTTAACCCTAATAGATCTTACTATATTGGGTATTATATCTTCATCTAATTACCCTAGCATATTGGATATTAGATCTCTATCCAAATATCCACTCTAAGTTCTTATCGGGTTTCACCTAATAAATCTATTAAAACAGTGGCTTATTGGATATCATATATTTAATCCTTTATTCGTTGTGTCATCTACCATATACGTGTGACTCTCTAGACCTAATATAAGTGGTTGTGAGTTTCACATGTCAGAGCTCCTTTTGACTCAGTGAATTATTATTATCCTTATAATAATTCATTCAACTCACTAACTATGGATGTAATATATCATTACATCATAGTCCCTAGATAGTACAAGAAGATCTAATCTATTGAATTCGTTTATTTTCAATTACTATGTATCTATAATCTCTTATCCATCTAATAACCCTGAGATCGTATACCGAGTATGGTACTATCAAGCTTATACGAAATCTATTCAAGTCTCACTCTAATTGGATTCTCCCAAAGAACTCATTCTCTTTCAATCTAAATCTTATACTTATCGAATTCATCATAATCTATTGACCTTGGTTAAGGATTTGCTCGAGTGAGAATACATGAGATATTCCTTTCGTAATATCGAGAGTAAATGATCATCTATTGATACTCATTTGCCCTCGTAAGGTTAGTTGTCACTCCCGATGACCAACTATGCTAGGTTTTAAACTTATAAACCTATAAGTCTAATATCAAAAAGTGAAGTATTCATACAATATATTCTTGGTGTCAAAAGTCTAAAGACCATATATACAATTTGGATTATGGAATTGTTGTTTGACAATGAGGTATTATTAACCAACCAACATTTTGTAAGTGGACCATTCAGTGAACTCATCCTCTAATAAGTACATACACTATATCACTAATGTCCCTACATAAGTAGCTATGAGATCAATTATCTCTATCATATGAATGAGTATATAACACACAGATCTGTTCGATTATCTCGATGTCCCTCTCGAGTAACATATGATCAAGAATATTTAGAGAATATGTTTATAGGCGAATTAGTCTCATTATCATAATTTCATTATGATCTAATTCTCATTGCACAGATCCAAGAATACCATTATATATATATATATATATATATATTATATATATATATATATATATATATATATATATATATATATATATATATATATATATATATATATATATATATATATATATATCATCTAACATAAAATGTAAAATGTAATAATAATAATAACAAAAAAGATTATACAATGTGTCACATATGTTATCACTCACGTGATTGAATTGTAGGGCACCTATAACTAACACATAGAAATGACAAATCAAGGATTGACTTAATCATTGAAATCTTATCATGATCATAAGTTTAGACGTCTGATTTTCATAACCTATCATATGATTATATAGTAACCACATAAACTAAACCTTCCTATCATAAACAATGATATCATCAAAGTAGATGATCACAAATTTGCTTAGATACTCCTTCAATAATCAATTCATGATAATGCAGAATATGGCCAGAGCATTGGTTAAGCATATATCATTAATTCATGTTCTATATGATGATATTCATATAGAAAAACTTTAATATCAATATGGAATATCAATAGTTACAATCGAAAAAAGGTTTATTCTATACAATTGAAAGAAAATTTCTGTTTGAATTCACATTTGTCATTAATTCATGTTAGATATTCTACATAATCTAACACTAAAACAGAAATAAATCATGTTTTTCGATTGTAACTATTGATACGGTTATATGATAAAATTCACTTTCCTACATAATATTCTATATAATGATACTATTGTGTCAAGCAAAAAAGTGTCATTCATTTTAAACACCCAAATAAGTCATGAAATAATATTAATTTTAGAAAAGTTATTATAAATCATCATTGATTTTAGATACATCTAAATTTTGATGCTTTATTAATTTTAAATGTGATTATATCGAGCTATAAATCATCATTGATTTTAGACGTGATGATATCACTCTAAAAAGTATTATTAATTCTTGACATAATGAATATCATTGATTCGGGATGCAATAATGCCAGGTTAAGAAACATTATTAGTTTTTTTTATTTTAGATGTGATCATATTAGATCAAAAAGTATTAATATCCTTCAAAGTATCAATATCCTTCAATGTGATCACATTGAGCTATAAAACATAAAAAGTACATGACCATTGGAATAATGGATCAAAAAGCTAGGATGAAGTAAAATAACTTGATCATTAAAACTTATCATGATAAAAAATTTACACTTCTAATTCTACATAACCTATCATAGAATTATATAGTAATCACATAAACTAAATCTTCATATAATAGATAATGATATCATCAAAGTAGACGACTACAAAATTATCTAGATACTTCTTGGACAATTAATTCACGAGAGTGCAAAATATAGTCGAAGAATTGTTTAAGCCAAAAGGTATCACCAAATACTCGAACGATTCATACCTAATCACATAAGTAGTTTTTGCTAGTTACAGGTGCCTTGCAAGTCAATCATGAGAGTGATGACACATGTGACATGATGCACAATCTCTTTAATTATTATTATTATTATTATATTTTCTCACTTTATATTGTCTGACTAATATATTGTGATATCCTTATATCTATATGATAAGAATTGGATCATAATGAGATCATGATAATGAGACCAATTCGTCCATAAATAGGACCATAAATATTTACGATCATAGGTTACTCGAGAGATATCGAGATAATAAGAGAAACTTATGTACTATATACCCGTATATTTGATAGAGACAACTGGTCTCGTGATCTTAGGGATATAGTGTAGGTACTCATTAGAAAATAATATCACTAAATGATTTACTTATAGAATGCTAGATAGTTAATGTTACCTCACCGTCAGATAATGGTTTTGTGGTCTCAGTTGTGTGTCTGGTCCTTAGACTTGAGATACTAAGGATGCCCTATATGAGTACTCAACTTTTTAATATCAGACTTATAGATCTGGAGATTCTAAATCTAACACATCTAGTCATCGGGAGTGGTAACCACCCTTATAAAGGTAATTGAGTATCGATAGAAGATCATCCACTCTCGGTATCATGAGAGGAATGTCTTATGTGTTTTTGCTTAAGTAAAACCCAAACTATGGTCATTCGAATTGAGAGAGAATGAGTCATCCAAAAGAATTCGATTAGAACGAGACTCGAGTAGATTCCATATTAGTCTTATAGCATCATGCCTGGTATATGGTCTTTAGGATATTAGATGAATGAGGGATTATATATATATGGTAACTAAATACAAGCATGTCCAATGGATTATATCCTCCTGTACCGTTTGAGGACTATAGCATAGTGATCTAATACGTCCATAGTCGATGAGTTTGAAGGAGTTATAAGTTTGAAGGAGTTTTTATATGTGCAACTCATAACTAGCTCAGTATTAGGCTCAAAGGGTCACACATATGTTGTGGATGTTACAACGAATAAAAGATTATATATAAGATATATGATAATCTCATATTTTATTGGATCTTTTGAGTGAGACCCAATAAGAGTAGATAGTGATTATTGGATAAAGATCTATTAATCCAAGAGGCTTAGAGTGATTGGATAGAGATCCAATACCCATTAGAACATAATCCATTAGGGTTAAGTTGACAATAACCTCTAGGAGAGGGACCAAAAGGTCATAGGCTAGACCCATTTTGATCGCCTCCTCTTATTCTCCTCTCTCTCTCTTCTCTTTAGTTGACAGACCCTTTGTGGTGTATGAGGATAGTAAAGAAAGGTCAACTCTTCTTATTTGTTATTACGAGGTGGTGCACGAAAGCTACGAGGAGTTACGTTGCAAAGGGAAATTCATTATCAGATCATCTATGATGTGAACCACCATTAAAGAGGAGGATATCCGACCACCTCTATCCATGGACTTGGATTTACGTTGTATGGGGATATACATGGTTTTTGATTTGTTGAGTTTTTCTCTCTTTGTATGACATTCCTATATCATTGTTTTGGAAAATTAATTTTTATTTTTTAGTTTTTACTGTGCATGTGATACCTCCATATATTTCCCAATAATTTTCGCTTCATCACTTTTAACTATGCGCACCTGCCAAAACCCCAACCAGTGATTGAGTTTGGAGAAATACTTTCCCTTACCTAATTAGTCAAATAAGTTTGCGATAAGTGGGATGAGATACTTATTCTTTACTGTCACCTTATTTAAAGCTCAATGATCTATGCATAATCGAAAGCTCTCATCTTTTTTTCTTTTAGAAAAAAATTAAAGCTCTGAATGGTATGTTAGAATTACAAATGAGACCATTGTTTAGTAATTCATCTAGTTGCTTCTTGAGCTCTATTGACTCTAGAGGGATTTTGCGGTATAGTAGTCTCGTTAGAGGCTTCACGCTTTGCTTTAGCTTGATAAGGTGATCCATGCCTTTGTGCCACTATATAGTTTTTGGTAACTCTGCGCACCTACCAATACCCAACAGAAAGTTGAGTTTAGAGAAATACTTTCTTTTGCTTAATTAGTCGAACAAGTCTATAATTAGTAGGATAGGATGCTTATTTTTTACTATCATCTTGTTTAAGACTTGACTTGATATCTATGTATAATTGGAGTCTCTCATCTTATTTCTTTTGAAAAAAAATTAGAGCTTCGAATAATATTATAGAATTACAAATGAGACCACTGCTTAGCAATTCATCTAGTTGCTTCCTAAGCTCTACATTTAGAGCTTCGAATAATATTATAGAATTACAAATGAGACCACTGCTTAGCAATTCATCTAGTTGCTTCCTAAGCTCTACCGACTTTGGAGGGGTCATAAGGTATAGTAGTCTTATTGGAGGCTTCACGCCCAATTCTAGCTTGATGTGATGATCCATGCATTTATACAATACCATAGTTTTTAACAACTTGGGTAGCATAACGTTTATAAATTCTTTTAAGACTTTAGTCACCACAGTGACTTCCACATTAAGTAGTTCTAGCTTTATTATTATTTCTCTATATTCCATACCTACTTTTCTAATCATTTGTGAGAAATATCGATGAAGTTACCATAATGCCCTCATCATCAAGGCAAAGAAGCCGGTAAAGTTGCCCAGTGTCATCATTTCATCAAGGATAGAAGACTTGAAGTATCAACTGCTTGATTATTGATGATGCCTCCGAGTTGTGGTTATAATCGTGATCGATCTTATAACTCTAATAAGCAATGCCTGGAGATATCAATATCATTTGTTTATCGTAGGGAATTGATAATTTCATTGATCATAACTTGATTGTGTTGAAATGTAGTTACACTCATGAACCACATGATCAATCATTTATCGTTAGCTATTCTACCTTACAAGTAAAACCATTGAGGAATGAAATGCTTGAGTTTTTTCTCGATTCATTTTAGAAGATAAAAAATATCTTATTCTTTTATATAAATATTAATCCATTCTTTTTATAAGATCATAAAAGAAATTAATATGTTAGATATTCTACATAATCTAACACTAAAACCAAAATAAATCATTTTTTTATTGTAACTATTGACACAATTATATGATAAAAATTACATTCCTTCACAATATTCTATATGATTACACTATTATGTCGAGTAAGCATCATTTATTTCAGACACTCAAGTTTGTCATGAAACAATATTGATGTTAGAAAATATATTACAAAGCATCATTGATTTTAGATATGTTCAAATTATGATGCATCATTAATTTTTGAATGTTATTATATCAAACTACAAATTATCATTGATTTTAAACATGATGGTATTGCTCTAAAAAGTATTATTAATTCTTAACATAACAAAGCATCATTGATTATAGACGGGATCATGTCAGGTTAATAAGTGTCATTATTTTTTATTTTAGATATGATCATATCAAATTAAAAAGCATTAATATCTTTCAATGTGATTACATTAAGCTATGAAACATAGAAAGGACATTATCCTAGGAATGATAGATCAAAAAGTTAGGATGAAGAAGGATACCTTGATCATTGAAATTTTATCATGATTATAAGTTTTCACCTCTGACCCATTATAGGATTTTAGGGTAACCACATAATCTAAACCTTTATACTGTGGACAATGATATCTTCAAAGTAGACGACCACAAACTTATCTATATACTCCTTAGAAAATTGATTTATGTGAATGTAAAATATAGTCGGAGCATTGGTTAAGCCGTAAGGTATCACTAAAAACTCAAACAATCCATAGTTACATAGATAGTTTCGCTTCATCACTTTCAATTATGTGTGCTTGCTAGTACCCGACTAAAGATCGAATTTGGAGAAATACTTTCTCTTACCTAATTAGTCGAATAAGCCTGTGATGAGTGGAATATAATACTTGTTTTTCACCATCACCTTATTTAAAACTTGATGATTGATGCATAATTAGAGACTTTAATTTTGTTTCTTTTAGAAGAAAATTAGAACTCCGAATGGTATTTTAGAATCGTAGATGAGATCACCTCCCAATAATTCATCTAATTATTTCGTGAACTTTGTTGACTCTAGAGAGAGCATATGGTATGAGTCTTGTTGGAGGCTTCATGCTCGACTTTAGTTCGATGCGGTAATCCATGTGTTTACATAGTATGATTTTTGATAACTCGAGTAGCATAACGTTTGTGAACTTTTTAAGAAGTTTGCTATCATAACAGATTCATGAGTGACCTTAACATCACATCACTCTGTCAAATATATATACAAGCAAGAAAAATCGATAAATGATCCGTAAGTGTTATAGATGTATAATGATCACATGTGATACCAAGCATCATTGATTTTAGATGCTATAATGTATCATAATCTTTGAATATGGTTGTATCAAGCTATAAATTGGTAAGTCCAAAAAGTGTCATTAATTTTTTTTATCATAGATGCCATCATTTCAAATCCAAAAGCATCGGTATCTTTTGATGCAATCACATTGAGCTATGAACAAATCCAACCAACTTTGGATGGTAATTCCCAACACGCACCCACTAGAACAGTGGGCCCGGTTTGGAAAGGTCAAAGAGGAAGAGTTGTCCATTAATTATAAGGGAAAAAGACACCCAACAAAGAACTATTCCTTCTATGACTTTACTTTAATTTACATATTCCACAAGTCAAAATCGTCTGTTAATAATGGAAGGTAGGGTTCATTGAATATTTTAATTAAATTAGATTTGAAAAAAAAAATCCTTCATTTTAGAATTCTCAAACAGTATTTTTTTAATATTTTAAATATCCCTAATTATCTATCATCTATCAATTTGGTTATAATATTTTTACACTATATTATTTTATTTTTAATAATATCAAAAATTATTATAATATAATATAATATTTTAAAATTCTACCATGTTATAGTGCTTTCTTAATATTATTGAAAATATTATAACGAAGTATAAAATTATCATTAAAATAATATTTATATATTTTTATATAAAAAAATCATATTATAGTGTTTTTTATACTAAAAAAATATTATAATATTATGAAAATTATTATAACTGGATCGGTTCAGAATCAATCCATAAGAAAAGAAAAAAAAAGAAAAAAAATTTCAGATATTAGATAATAAAGAGGCGTTGTTTGATAATTCTGGAGATGGGGATATTTCTAGAAAAAATCCAACAAAATAAGTTTTTTCGAAAATTTGTCCTTACATTTATTGAGAATTTTCTTTAATTACTTGTCCATTTAATCCTTGTCTCGATGAAGGCGGCCGTTGCCACCAAGAAAACTGCCGGTAGCTATTTTTGTGCAAAGGACGGCCAACTGTGATTTCTTGTGGGTCCCGGACAGTCTATCGAATGATCGAACAGGTTGTGTCGGGTACGAAAAGTAAGAAGTGTCTTCTACCGGGGGAGAAAATGCTGGCGATACAACGAAGACCGCTTCACGGATCCCCTCCAGTTCATCCTCTAAGTAGATCTCTACAATTTCCTCATCAGTGTCGTTCAACTATGTCGACCCCACCCATTTCTTGTGTACATGAAAGGACGCGTCGCATTTCCATCCATGCACAAGTTGGACGGGATCCCTCTTCACGGGCTAGTAAACGCTCCCGATGGTACCCTACTCTCCCGTATCTCACACTCTGCTCGCTTGTGGCCTCCTCGCCTCTCCATCGGAAGTCCAACGAGCTCGCGAGATCCATTTTCCCGTCAATTCCGCGGCCGATTGGAGTTACGCTGCTGCCCCCGCTTTTTTCTCTGATATTTTGGTCGATTTTTTCGGTATCCGTTGAAACTCGTTACGTTTGCTTTTCGTGGAGTCGTTTGATTGCTCTTGGCGTAGCGGTATTCTTCGTCCTTGTTGTTAGGGAACCCCGGAGTCGGATTTCTTGAATAGACCGATCTGTTTCTGGGAATTATTTCCTCGTCCTCCTTTGTTGCTATTCTTAGGTAATGTTTCTTTTGAGTGTCTCTGAGAAACTATTTTGCGTTATCATCTATCGATTTTAATTGGAAATCGACCTCACGGGATGAATTATTGCTCCAATTAATGTGTTTGGTTAAATTTATTCTTCTGGTGTATTATCGTCTTCCATTGGGTTTATCTAGCTGGTAGAGTAGATATAGCTTTCGAGGAGGATGATCGTCTTTGTCTTAACTAACTGGATGTCGTTCTCAATCTAATAACTTCTCCTTCATCACTACTTTGTCTTGCTACTTTTGTGAATGATCTTGCTAATAGTCTTACTCGTCTTTCGGGTTTCGAATCCCTTGTTTAGAATTGCTTTTGCTCTGTGTGGAATTGGGATTTCTGATTGTAAATGCATAAAGTTATTGATTATGTTGTGTTGTTTCAGGTTCACAGTACATCAATAACTAACACTGTGTCTTTTGAAGCCGCTGTTTTATTGAGCCTACTGTTGTTAGCAGCCTTTGGGATTCAACTACCACTGGAAGATATCATCGACTTTATGGTCCAATGAGGTTCAATATATGATGGTTGAACAGGTGTTGTTGCCCCGGCACCGGTTACCTGAAAATTATGCCTGCTCCACGCCACAGAGCCCGCTCAAGAAGGCCTCTATGGATCATTGCCATGATATTGTTGGTCTGCACGATGCTAATTGTGCTATATGTTTATCCACCCCAGCGTTATTCAGCATGCTACTTGATGTCTTCCCATGTCTGTAGCCCTTTGATGGAGTGGCTTCCACCTGTGCGCACTAGGGTTTATTCTGATGATGAGCTTGCTGCTCGTGTTGTGATTAGAGACATTCTATCAGCACCAGCTGTGGAGTCAAAGAATCCTAAAATCGCTTTTATGTTCTTAACAGCAGGTTCACTGCCCTTTGAAAAGCTCTGGGAGAAGTTTTTCCAGGTACAACCCTTGTCTTGATATCCATCTTTTTAATTATATAATCATTTGCTACCCTGCCTGTATTCTTGGTTATTATAGCATTTGTAACTCATGCAAATTACAATCTAGGAGTGAATTTCAATTCTAGGTTGAAGAATGATCACTTTACCTAACTTTTCAAGACATGTTTTTGGACTATGCTTATTCACTATATGGCCGAATGTTAAAGTGATCTCTTATATAAGACTTGAATGACTACGAAGTGAGAATTATGAAAATAGAAGCCCATATTGGTATGTTATTCAATGTAATGAGATGTTATTTGTAATAATAGGTATTAAAAAGGGTAGCCAATTGCTTCCATAGATGCAGTATTAATTTATGAAATCTTATTTTCACAAGCAGAGAGGTTGCTTGTGCTCAAACCCTTGAGATCTTGGTTGTAGAGGAATGAGTTTACTATAAATAGCAAGGCTCACTATCATGTGACAGTATTATATTGAATTCTATGTATAGCTATAAAAGACATTAATGTTTTCATCATTTGGGTTCTGAACTCTATCTTTCTATGTTCCAGTCTTGGTTCAGGAGTCTTTGTGAATCCTTCAGAACTTTATGAAGTCTAGTTTTGCATGAAATTGGGATTTTGTATTCGTATTTATCAATCTATGCTTCTTAATAAATGATCTTTTACTAGCTATGAGTATTATTAACCCCTATGTCCAATCAATAAGTCGGTATTGTTTATAAACTACAAGGATCAACTGGACCAGACTTTATTCAAAAAAACTACCAGGTACTATTCTTTTCTATTCCACCCTCTGTTTTGATGTTGTTCTTTATGTTCGTTCACAACCATGGTTTTTCTTATGCTGATGAAACTTGTATGCACTGGGATTAACTTTGCGGTTATTTTCATGAAGCACTTTAGGGTCTATTGCTATAAGACAGCAACAACTTGGAATATTTTTATGAAAGTTCTAATTAATAGGTGACATCTCCAATCTGATGCAATCTTGACCTTTATGTACAGGGTCATGAAGGTAGATTCTCTATTTATGTGCATGCATCAACAGAAAAACCACTACATGTGAGTCCTTTATTCATTGGCACGGATATCCATAGTGAAAAGGTACTCTTTCAACAAGTTCCCCATATCTAAATTGATTTTTCATTTCCAGTCAGAAACAAAGTGCATGGACTACTGTAAGTTCTGTTAATTGCCCTGAAAATATATATAATTACCAAATATAATGTTGAAGAAATGTAAATGTACTTCATTGGTTGCACAAAAGAACTCACTTTGCTCGATATAATGTGTAATTTATTCAGCCAACATATGATAAGAATATAACCAAAACCAAACTTGCTGTCTGCCAAATAACTTATGTTTGTCAAGAAATATATCCTTTTCTTGTTTTTCTGGGTGCTTATTAAGTGTATAATATAATCCAATTCCTATGATTTTCTATGCATTGTCAGAAATTCTTTTATGTAAGGTTAAAGAGCTTTTTTTTAAACATATTCAACTTTCTAATAATATTGAAACACAATTCTTTTGCTAAAGGTTATTCAGTTGAATTATCACATGTGAATATCAGTGAATAAGCATTCATATTATAAATGACACCTAAAAATTCTGGGAAGCAAACTAGTCTTATATGTTGGCAAAAAGAAGGGATTGTTCATAATTAATAGGAAAAGGTTAGAATTCCATGTATAAAAGAGAAATAAGAAAAACTAGAGCAGAAAATGAAGATAGAAGAAAAGACAGGAAACAAAGAGTTAAGAATGAAGAGATGTTTCATTTGATTTAATTGAACTAAATGGTTCTTAATTAAATCATAATTGATTCAATCAAAGTTCACCTGATCTAATTTGAATAACGAAAGCCTAACTCATCTAGTGTTTGGGCCTAGCAACTTAGCCCACGTATTAATGGGTCGAGTTCGGGTATAGGTATGAGTATGGGGTGGGGAGTGCTCTATCCGTCCCCACCTCGTATTTGCACAAGTAATATAAAATGCCCCCCACTCCTATCCCCGTTTATTTTCCCCATCCCTGTCCCATTAGGGGCAGGTCCCCACAAGTCCTCATGCCTGTAGGTATAACAGATGGATGCAAAAATGTAGATGCTAATACAAATATGGATAATAGATGGATCCAAAATTTTGAAACCATATTTGATCAAGACAGCTAATTAATATGTACCAGATACAAATGGATAGATGAAAGACACAGATATAGATCAGATGTTGGAAAGATAAAAGTAAGATTTGGTGTTTGGACGGGCTCCAATGGAATTCTGAATTGATTGATTTAGATGAATATTAATGGAAATTAGATATAATCAGCAAGCAAGGAGGTCAGATTGTAAAGTAATTAGTGTAATGCATATATAAATACACATATATAAACAGATTTAGAAAAAGAAAGTTTGGCAAGTTCCAATCAGCTTGTTGTTACAAAAAAAAAAAATCTTTGGTAGATGGATTCACAGCCCAATTAGATTGTCCTATATCCTTGTTTCTGATGTAGCTGGATCTTTTTTCCCATGTGCAACAAGAAAATTGATTCTGAGTACCTGAAGCAAGGCTGCCAACATGCATAGGGATACTTGCATGGATGCCAACAGGGCCACCTAACCATGATGCCAAACTGGAGGGATCTAACCTTGACACACAGCATGATGCAAAGGCATATTTTAGCAGGAAAGGAAAATGCACAGACATTTCTATGGACCTAGAAAAGTTACAACTTAAATAGATGTAACTTATTTAGTTGTACAGCACAGATTGCATTTACTCCTTGTAAATGAATATTTTGGATCACAGTAATTACAGTTGTTTTTTATCAACCTAAGTGTGACTTTCATATCAAAGGAAAAATCTATCTATATTCCTGGGATCATGAATTATTGCTTACAAAAAGACATATTTCAAAAATGTCCAATGTGCATGCAGGTGTCCTGGGGAAAAATTTCAATGGTTGAAGCAGAAAAGAGGTTATTGGTAAATGCACTTCAAGACACTGATAATCAGCATTTTGTGTTGCTCTCTGATAGGTGATTGTTAGGAGCCACATGCTGCTTTTTCTTTTCAACTGAGTGATGATGTTCGATCAGTCAGCATTTTATTTGTTCAATTTTTGTTTGCAGTTGTGTGCCACTACACAATTTTGATTATGTATATAACTATCTGACGGGAACAAATATCAGCTTTATTGACTGGTACAGCCATCTACATCATATGAAATCTATATATGTTTCCCGATGAATTTTCTATGCTGGCTTACTTTTATGTATCTTTCAGTTACAGACAAACATATAATCTGAAGTCTCAGCTTTAGCAAATGACTTTTTTGCCTTATTTTCAGTTTTGAGGATCCTGGCCCTCATGGAACAGGCAGATATTCTGAAAATATGTTGCCTGAGATTGAAAAAGAAGATTTCAGGAAGGGTGCACAGGTAATATATACCACTACAATTCATCGTAATGAAATTTACTGAATTGGAGTTCAAGATTATTGTGCTCAAGTGACATGTTACATAATAGCTAAACTGTTGAACCATAAAGGGCAGTCAAGGTACTCTGAAAGTGACAAGATTAATCTAACTGTTTATACATGTACATATACATATGCACATGAGAACAGTTTGAAGCTTCTGGGTCATTTATATAGAAAAGAGATTAACCTACCGTAGGCTTTTTAGAGGTTGAATGAGACCAAATAAAGAGTAGGTTTGCCATTTCTCCATGTGATGATTATGAGTACAACAATTTACTACAAGACATCTAAATCATTTTTCTAGAAAACATAACTTAGTAATTTCAGTTGCTCTAAAAAAATAACCAAAATATTATTGGTTCTTTAAAGATATAATGACTCCAAAAATCAAGGGTCAGTAGGGTGCATTTATTCTTTAAAGAGATATTGAATCCAAATTTAATTTGTTCTGACCATTATCTGAAACCAAGAAAAAAAAAATGAAACCATGTTGGAGATGTTTTGTTCTGTTACTGAAACCCAAGAAACTTAAGAAAGCATGGATTAGATTATAAAGCCAGCAAACGAAGTTCAAGTGATTATAATGCCCTATATGTACACCTTCAATATGGGTTTGCAAGGCAAAAACTGTTGCTACATTTTTTGGTGATTAATAGTATTAATTTAAACAATATGTTGGTTGCTTTACATGATATTTTCTGTTTTACATCCTAGTTGTTGACCCTGTAACAGTGGTTCTCAATCAAGCGGCAACATGCTTTGCTAATTCTGGCTGATGGTGTTTACTATACAAAATTCAAGCTTTATTGCAGGGTAAGTTTTTATGGTTGTGATGAGTTATATTTTGCATGCAATACAATATAGCTCCCTAGAAACCTCCAATTGGTCTTTTATTCTGTATCAGTAAATTGTCATGTTCTGTCAACTAACCATGGTTTATCCAAAAGAAGAGCTTCTTTATTATTTGCGTATTACAAATCTTCCTGTTTAATGGGATATGTCATTCTGTGTTACTAATTATCATACTCTATTGATAGACCATGGTATATCTTAACTTTTATCCCCAAAAGAGAGCTTCTCTATAATATGATAAAACAACTTTTCCCAGAACATAATCACTACAGTACATTGTGTCTACTGGTTTCTCATCTTGTAAATGGCATCAGCAAGAAAGGCCTGAAATGAATCAGTAATTTTCTTGGTCAGTTGTCATTAACAAAATTTCAAGTCTTTTGGAATTGACAAGCTAGGATGCATGTAATTCCCATATGAACAGATGGAGAAATAATATGTGGACACAGTAGTACAGAAACCATGATAGGACAATTTGAAAAAAAAAAGAAGTAAAATATGACATGACAGGGATGCAGGTTAACTTTTTATGTTTTCTGTATACTATTTAATAATAAGCAAAACAACTCATTAACAAACCAGAACTTTTAATAATAATTAAATAAGAAGCTATCTTTATACAGGTAATATAGTGATCAATAAAGATTATCCTAGAAGTCATAAGACATATGAAGTGAGAATCTTTGAATCTAATCAATTAGTATAAACATCATTATACATATTAAAACATTAACACTAAATGCATCTGAAAAGAATTGGGAGATGAAATGTATAATTTGGGTAAATGTCCTGTCATGATGGAAATTATCAGCTCCATGTGCGGTGTGTTCATCCACTAAAAGGGACATAGAATGGCCATTCCAGAGGCCTGTCAAGCAAGTGTTGTTCGTGTCAAAGTTGGAGGAGTGTTGGATATGGATGTGACAGACTTACGGACTTGTTGGTTCTTCTAACTTACAAATTATATCGACATTGTATATTGTTGCATAACTTTGTAGAGAAACAAGTGGCATAATATCTGAGCTTGAAGCTTTAGTAATTGAAAATAGAAACAATGAGGAAAGGACAATAGAATTAAGTGAAAAACGAATCTTCATGAACGAGAAAGTCTTCTGTTCAACACGCTTGTATGTCTATATAAATTCATTATCCTCTATATAACCTGATGAGATAGAGGACATCTGTGGTCATATCTCATTATTCTAAAAGGGTTTTCAACAAATGGTATACTAAGTATTAGGAAAGAGATTCAATCAACCTGGGAGCAAGCTTATCATTATGAATACAGAACATGTATATGTTTTTTTCATTACATTTGTCTCTTGCCTCACTTAAATGTTCTGATGCTAACATTTGTTTTGATTATCACAGCCAGGAATGGAAGGACGCAATTGCTATTCTGATGAGCATTATCTGCCAACTCTTTTCCATGTTAGCAAATTAGTCTTCCTATTTGTAGCTTCATCTATTCTGTTCTGTGATTGAGATTCATACCATTTACATGTGATTTTTATTATTTTTCAGATGGTTGATCCTGGTGGAATTGCAAATTGGTCAGTTACCCATGTAGATTGGTCTGAAGGAAAATGGCATCCAAAGGCTTATAGGACTCGAGATGTTACCTTTGAGCTCTTGAAAAATATTGCAGTATGTTCAACTTTCTTTTGAATAGCTTAGAAAAGATATGCATATATAAGCAATTTTTAAATATTAATGATGCTCTATCATTTGCAGTCAATCGATGAGAGCATTCATGTTACAAGTGATTTGAAGGTATGCTCTGTAAATCTGCTCCCAGTTGTCCTTCTGTCTTCTACTTCATAAAGATATATTATGATGGTCTTGCATTGTAAAGTATTAGGCAGTTATTCTCACGTTTCTATTTTCTACACTTATGTAAAATTATTCAGTTGCTAATATTAATTGGTTAGACATATACTGTTGGATATTTAGGAGACAACAAATTCTATGTTGATATAGCAGATATGTGGATGCTGACATTGCGATATCTTGTGTTACCAGAAAAGATAGAAGATGCTTTGTAGTTGTAAAAAAGAGAAACCTGGAAACACAACAGTTTGATGAGGAACACTGGATTGATGGTACTTGGATTGTGTAAAGACTCATCCTCAGAAGAGCCCGGTATAGGAAGGAATTCATGTGTCTGATCTGAAATAGTCAGGAACTGATGTTTTTGTTTATTAAAATTTATTAGTTAGGTAGTCATTAGACTCATTACCAACTACCATTCTTTTGGCAGCATCTGAATCTGAAATATACATGTCAGCATGCATGTATCTGGCAAAGTGAAAATTTTTCTTCCACCTTGTCACAAGCTCTCCCAACATTCACTGTAACCAGTCTGTTCTGATAAAGAGTTAAGTTCCCTATGAATTCAGGATTTTGATGAAGAACCATGACTGCAGCAATTACTTAATGGTTGTTGCTTAGGATAGAGTCACTTCTTTGGAGTCCTATGAGGAAAGACGTGTAATCATAATCCTGGAGTCCTACTCCGAAAGATAACCAGGACTACTGCATTCTCTATGGACAAAGAAGAACTACCAACGCTTAACGCCAGCAGGATAGCTTATAATATGATAAGGGTTTGCAGACTAAAATACCATAAATCTGAAACAGATGACAATGGCAGACGAATGTTCAACTATAACTAGTTTAAAAATCAAATCATAGAAAGGTGGATTTTCATGATAAAATGGAGTTCACCAAAAGGCATCTCTGTCCATGGAAATAAAAAATTTATGGTGGTATGAAAAGTGACTTTCATAAAATTTTTCAAACCATGGGAACGGCAGTTAAACGATGTTCAAACTGGGAATTGAAGTATAAACTTTTGAGCGACAGGTCTTGTACATTAGATCAAAGTTGAATTGATCTCAAACATTTTGATGTAAATCTCTTGATTATTGGATTCTTCTGTCATGTATGCATCGGTGTTACATCTCTTGATGTAGATCAAAGTTACACTAGGCAGTTAAATCTCTTGTTGTAGCTCAAGAATTTGATGTAGGTTGTGTAATCCTTGATGCAATTTCTCTTTTGTTTGTATTCACTGACCCAAAATACATGAATAATTCTTTGTTCATTTTGGCATACTGCCTTACAGAAAGTAGTTCAGAAGAGACCTTGTCTATGGAACGGGATGAAGAGGCCATGCTATTTATTTGCTAGAAAATTTTATCCTGAAGCTCTTGACAATTTGATGCAATTGTACTCCAATTCCATTTAAGTGACTCATGGAGAGACGCCATTTGTTGGTGGAGCATGACTCTTCCACAGCTACCCCCATACCTATTGGTCCCAAGTTTTATGCTAGTCTTAGATGCAGAACCATGGAATCTGGCTTATTGAAGAAGCAGGCGATCGTTGGAGCATGAAGCAGATCTAGTTCCGTTGACTCTGCCAACTGAATGCCGCCACGATCACCTCTTGGAGAAGTGAGCTAAGAAATTTTTTTTTTCCTTCTTTACTACACTAATGTTTTTTTTGTTAACTGACTCGTAGCCTTCCAATCATACCTTTTGTGGATTCGAACAGAAATTTATCAGTCTCTATGATGCGTGTCAGGTAATAGCAGCTTTGCAGATGAGAAGCTACTTTGCATTAATGCTCTTATAAATAATAATAACCAAGCGAATTACTCTTTATGTATGCATTCATGCATTGCAGCCACTGATGGCCGGTGTTGCAGAAACCCAAGTTATTTGGGTATGTAGAATCCAGCAGTTTATGTTTAGTATTCCTAATTAGGAAAATGTATGAAAAATTCTCTATTTGATTTCCCCCAGTTTGAATGCTCATCTCATTCGACCATCAAAATCCAAAGACGGCGCATCAAATAAAGACACGTAGACGGTTGTCTCTTTCTTGTCAAACTCTTTGATTCGGGTGACGTAAAAAGTGTTAGCAACCCCATCTGGAAAGTGGGAGTTCTGCCACCATCCGGCTGGATCTACTGCTACCAATTTCCAATCCGAGGAATTTATTCCATGCTATTCCTATTCTGCCCAAGCCAACAGTCCCATTGTTTCGATTCCAGAGAGAATGCCTTCCGAGGAAGCAAGAGAACACAGCACACGGTGGGCCATAGCACCACCACATGTAGGTTTTGTTCATGCTGCATCTTGAGATTTTTGTGTGATTAAGTTAAAAGCTGTGACAACACTGGCAGTTTGGGGAAAGCTTCGTGGCTGTCCATATTGGTAATCAGGTAACAAAACGAGAGGCACCAAAAGGAACAAAAAAAAAAGCCAACATTGAAAACGCAGCCAATACACGGAATTTGTGCTGCTAATAAGTGAAACTAACAGCTCCATTCCTCTATTTACATCCCTTGGACTGCGGGGCGCAGCAGCTAAGTTATATGCAGAGCATACACCTGCACATGAGAGGCAGAAAGGATCAAATAAGCAGCTAAAAGCTGCTACAATATTGATATTCCAATAATAATGCATCAGTTTGTTGGTTAACATACTACTTTCACCCTGATAAAACATGGATACTAAATTAGGGTATCGATATGACGGGACAAGTTTACATGGGGGTATATGGCAACTCTCTTGAAAAAACAACAGAACTAATATGTCACAGATATAACAATAAAAGTAACAGACGCACACAAACATATGCCCACATGCACACATGCATGTCCGGACAGACACATGGACACGGACG
The DNA here is from genome assembly GCA_004837865.1 of Musa balbisiana. Lineage (NCBI taxonomy): Eukaryota > Viridiplantae > Streptophyta > Magnoliopsida > Zingiberales > Musaceae > Musa > Musa balbisiana. Next base: position 5,892,327 of record CM017197.1, on the reverse strand, counting down.
CATGCACGCAATGAACGGACACACGCATGTCCGGACACACAACATCAACACACACGGCATACGCACACAATTAATTAAAAATTAGAGGCATGATAGAAGTGCACGACACGATTGAACTGCAAATTGATATCCGATATAGAAGTACTCCACCCAAGTTATACCTAATGTGATACAACCATCACAATGATGCAGAAATGCATAAGGAAATATTATGTTTGAATAAACATATTGATCTACCTCTGGGAAGCAAATGTTGTCACCAACCCAGCTGTATCCGTTGGTAGAGAATGATCACTCTTCATCATCAGACTCTGCTGATGCCTTCTTCAGGTTCTTCTTCACAGAATGTGGAGAAATACCTGTAGTTGATTTTTAAGTGTTATAACAAGAATCACATAACATAGTGTTCTAACAAGAATCACACAACATAGGTGTTGCTATACCACCTCCGAACCCATAACACTAGTTCATTAATCTATAGTTCTTCCAGCAACAAAGAACATCTTTAAAACCACTGAAGAATTTTAAACTTTGCACTGTGAATTATGGTAATATTATTTAAACAGACTAACACATGGACTGATGAGATAGCCCCTCAATTGCGCTGTACCGTCCAAGATCCAGGTGATCAGACTTAAAAATTAACTTTTGGCTGGTCCTTAGCCAGCTGGGTAACAGTTAGGTGGCCTCTAATTTAATTATCCAGCCAAAAAGTATAGTGGATTTTCTTTAACGATGGATGGTTTGTAAGTTACTCATGGACCAATCACTAAACAAAATCAACTCATCTGCTATGCCCTTCAGTTCTGACACATTTTTCAATCAAAATGCAATAGAAAGAGGGAAAGAAGCCAGAGAAAAACAATGCAAAAACATTAAAACAAGGAGAAGACCACCGGAGGAATGCTACCAATACAAAAAAGAAAAGAACGGGAAGATAAATTTTCCATTCTTCTCACCTTTTTCTCATCCTTTATTCTCCTTAAATCCATGAATACTTTGGCATAAAAAAATAAATATAATGGCCTCAGAAATTAACCATAAGGGCTAAAAAAGAACCTCGACGGGTACTAAATTACCTGTATGTAAAGGTATCAAGAAATAATAGCAGCAGCATCACAACCATGGCATCTCAAAGTTTTATCAGTGCCAAATTAAGTGAACCAGCATTAATTACTCCCTTACAGAATATAATCAATTCACCAAGTAGCTCAAACAAGCTTCTATTATAAACATAAGCAACGTTAGGAATAAAAGTTAACACACAAAGAGGATAATTCAGTATATCAGTCTAGTGCAGAACCATCAGGACTTGTCCAAAATATCATGCTTGTGAGATATAAGCTTATTGCTTTGCAAGACGCTTCATGAACATTAATTGATGCAAGCACTAAAGCCTTGAAACATGCATTTTCCTACAGCATTGAACAGAAAGAAATTATGGCGACAACTTAATTTACCAAAAAGATCTTTTCTTTTCTGATATCAACCAAAAGAATTCTCACGAGCAAAGATCGCAATAAATCCATCACCTTCCACAAAGTAGGCCGACGAAGGCCACCCGCGGATGTTCGTCAGCGACATGGTCTCCTCCTCCGTCAGCGGGTTTGCCAGCTTCCGCACCACCTCTAGCACTCCGACGGTTCGCCGCGGTGGGGGAACCCAGTAGGAGGAGCCGGGGATGAAGGGGAGCCAGACCGGGGCCGACCTGCGGATGGAGATCGCGTGGATGGCGTCCTCAAGGCGGCGGAGGCCGAGGACGTCGATTTCGACCTCGTCCTCGACCTCGCCGGCGTCGTCCTCGGTGCCGACGTCCACCTCGACGATCCGCGCGTCGGAGCGGGCGCGAAGGGCCAGGAGGCGGGCGGAGAAGGGGAGGAGAGCGGATTCCGCGGCCAAGACGAGGCGATGGGAGTAGTAGGGATATCGGATTAGGGCTCGAGACAGGATTCGAGCCATCAAAGAGAGAATTGGGGGAATTGGATAAGAACATCAGCTGGGTTATCGTATTATATCACGCTACTTGCACAAGCACGATCTACGACTGAAGCTTACGCGCAGGATTTTACAGTTGTCTTTGTTACCGAGTAGTTATGTGGGTCCCTGTTGTTGCGGGTCCCAGCACGTGTCTCAGAAAGTCCTCCGAGGATTAAAATCGACGTCTGATATATAACACCTGACGCACAAATAGAATACACGCTTGAAGCTTACGCGCAGGAGTGTTCCGTCGTCTTTGTCACCGAGCAGACATGTGGGGCCTTCATGTCGCGCGTCCTTCCACTTGACCGGAGAAAATTTTCCGGGGTGACTGAAATCGACGTTGTGCTACATAACGCAACGCGCACATGCAGGATCTACGGCTGAAGCTTACGCGCAGAACTTCACCGGTCTCTTTGTCACCGAGTAGATATGTGGGGCCTGCACACAAAGCGAGAAAGTTTTTCGGGGTAAATAAAACCGTCGATGTTGACTACTCTCCTTCTGTCTCTCTCTGCTTCGTTCCACTCAGCGAGCAATCGTCTTCCCGACGCCGACCTTGAATCCGGGAACGAACGTGCCGGTGGACGCCACGGTGGCCTCCGACATCCTCGAGTACAGCAGCAGAACCCTGGCCATGAACCGTGAGTGAGAGCATCTAAGTTTTCTAACCGCCAATTGTTTGATAAAATTCCCCTGCCAGGGGCCGGCCTCTGTTTTGATTTCGATGGTAGTTTCTGTCGCTCATTTGTGCATCCATGCTCTCCATAGTGTAGTTATGAGGTGGTTGAACGACGGAAGAGCCAAAGCTTCCGCTTTCTGCATTTGTCATGATTAGTTCGACTTTACTCGTGTAGGTTTTCACAAGCTTCTCTTCCTTGATTGGCATAGTTCTAGTTGTAGCATCAGCACTGTAATCTTGCCATTCCTAGCTTCTACAGACAGACGTTGCAACTTGTTTTGCTTTAAATTTATCTTTAGGCTATGGGGTTAGGAGGAATAATAAGATATCATCTGAAAATATTGCATAATAGGATGAATTTTCTGCTTTTGTCATATTCTTATCACCTAAAATGTCTCACTAATTAACAGCAAGAATGCCTCATTTAAGATGGAGTTGTTGAGAGATTGATGGAGTTCAGCATTTTTATTCTTTCGCTCACAATGCATAGATCTTAATCTTATTCGGTGCATTCTTGCTGTTTCTTTTCTGGAAGCTCAGTATGTGATGGTAGTGCCTTTTGCATTTGCCCTGCATTTGGAGAGGTCTTGTCGATTGAGATCCTTTGAGATGCAAAAGATTTGCTTTGAGGTCTGTGATAGAATTTAAGGTGAATTAGTAACATTATGTCTGAGATAACTTGTTCTTTGGGCAAGGGTTAAGTTTAGGGCTGGGGATAAGAATGAAGAGTATTAGTGCTTAGTTGTCATGGTTTGTCATCGTCATGCTTCTCTTTTTTTGTCAGACAAAACAGAAAAAGTTGCAGGCTGAGTGGAAATCACCATGACTCCAAAGTCACTGAAAAGTGTTTGGAGTAGCTGAAGCACGAACATCTAGACATCTAGAAGGTGTGCCATTTGGTTGCTGTAATATGATGAGGATTTCCACCATAAGAGTTACTGTCCAGATTAACCTACTTGATCTCCTCTCAGATAAGCCACTAGTTGGAATCAGATTCTAGCCAGTGCTCATTATATTCAGCTTGACAGCTTGTGTGTGCTAATTCTTAGATCACACTGTCATATTTCTACCACAGAGCTCTGTGAACTACTCTCAGAAAACCAATTACTTGGCATCAGGTTCTAGCCAGAGCCCCTTGTACTCAGCTTGACAAGTTCTCTGTGTGCTAATTTTAGATCACTAATGTTTCGACCACAGTGGTTTGACGTTGTAAATTCTTTTACTGGAAGGAAAACATGCCTTTTGTTTGTGAAATTATCGGTTGAGCATAATCCGTGTCGCTATTATAGATTTACAATCTAGATTGTGCAACACCATATTGGTTTGCATGTTTCCTGTTCTTTATCACTGTTTGCAGATCTGGATTAAATCTGTATTATGTTTTGCCAAACTGATGAATTTTGGTGGAACTTTGAACATATCAACCAAGATGTAGATTGGGTTAGCTCTGAAAGGAAAAGAGTTTGCTTTGAGGAGCTGAATTAACATGTCAATCAAGAGCTTTGGGATCCCTCCTGTTGACCAAAAGATCACAAGATAAGGAAATTTTCATGTACTGCATACTTGCTTGAAACTTGCAAAACAGAGAAGTGCAGTGCAAATCTTTGATTCAGAATCAAAGTTGATGTCATACATCCATGTCAAAAAAGTGATTGGGACACAACAACAACAACAATCTAGTCCAAGGATGGGAAGGCTGTAAAAAAGAGGAGACTGCTATGATTATTAACTAGAAAAAGTACTTATCCCTGTGGATTGCTACATGGTAGAGAACAAACAAGAGAGTTAAAAACTCAGAGAACTTATAGGGCTCCTTGGGCTATCAAGATCTGCAATTGCTGCCTCAATCTTTTCCTTCACTTGAGCACTGCCCATTTCATCAGTCTGCAACACATAATAGTTCACTTCAGTCAGCTAAGCTCAGAAAAGGCTACTCCAAGAACTCAGACAAAAAACAAAAATTTTGCTAGTTATTGGTGGATTTTGTAGACTATATGCAGCCAGGTAGATTACATAAATTCTGAACATTGCAATACTTGGAGGCCTTTTTTTTATTATTTTCTGTCATGTCTCTTTTCAAAGATGGAGAAGAAAGAGATTGATTGGTATGAAATGAAAGGATCAGTAAAAAGATTCACTAGTAGACAACCGAGGTATGGAAGAAACCAAGATTCAACAACTCCTGACATTGAATGATGCTGTCCACTTGTTCTCACCACAAATGAAAAAGAAAACATCCATTTGTTCAAGGACTTGTGGCAAACAAATCCTTTTCAACCATGTAAAAGGTGTTGTGTTGGTGTAGAAGCAAGTCTGCTTGGTAAAATGACCTAGCACTTGGTTCCTGCTGTGTGGCAGTAGAAAGATCCTAGAAGAAGAATCATGTGATAAATGAGCTGAACATGGTGGAGAGATTCATCTGCCACTAAAAACAGCTGAGTCATCTCCCATGTTTGAAAATAACATGGGGTATAAAGGTTCAACATATCAAACAAAAAAGGGAAAAGGAAAAGGAAAAAAGGCATGATTAAGCATGTCATGTATTTTGAATTGATACTGTGCTTCCAAAAGGATGGCAGATGCAATTTCCAGAGTACCAACTTGATACAACTGTAAGTTGTCATGCAGAAGAACACTGACAAGCCATAGAAAGTTTCACAGAATTGATGGTTGCATCCATGTGAAAGGCCACAGCAACCTGGGAACTTCACAGGGCTTGGGTTCAACAGTTCCCATGAGTAACTCTCTCATGAACATGTACATAAATGCATTTAATATCTGAAAGGTCAATACGAGCATTCTCTCAGTATTCTTTGAGGTTTTGTCCTAATTGTTGCTTATTCGGACTGTCCATGTGTATACGTATGACCATGTCCATGTATGCATGTTTGACTCACATAAAACAACTGATGGCACGCCAGAAACACACACACACAGAGAGAGAGAGAGAGAGCTACCTCGATGAACAGAGTGTGCAGCAGGCTGCCAGAGACATTGGTGATGTTGGCTGTGAGGACTTTGAGGTTGAGCAACTCGAAAACCTCACACACCTTGATCATGGTGTCCCTCTTCTTGTTGCAGGTGATGCTCACGACCATGGTCTTCTCGCCCATTTCACTCACTCTGAGCTGCACGCCGCACCAAACAGAGCACACCAGTCACATGAGCTTTTTGATTGTATGTGCGCGAGAGAGAGAGAGAGAGAGAGAGAGAGAGAGAGAGAGAGATTACTTCCAGTACTTCGATGGGCGGCGAGGTTGGGGAACCCCCAGTCGAGGAGCCCTGCGCGGTTCGCTTCTTCTTCCTCTGCATGAAGTGTAGATCATCAAACTCGAGGTCACCGATCGACGACACCTTCTCCTCTTTGAGCGACTCGAGCTCAGAGATCTCCGCCATCATAACCTTCTCTTGTTCTTGAAGTTGCTTGATGTAATCGATGGCGTCTTTTATGATCGACGCCTTATCCATCTGAACTCCCAGCAATCAATCACTCCAATAGCAGCAACACTTGGACCGAAGACACAAACCTTGGTTACGTACCTTGGTGATGTTGGGGACGACACTTCGGAGCGCGTAAAGCTTTTCGTTCAGCTTCTTCCGCCGATTCCTCTCCATGGCAATGTTCTTGGCGGTGGTGGAGGACGTGGTGCCTTCGGGGGAACTCGAATCATAGTAGCCACCTGAAATGGCCTCCTCAAAGCCCCAACTGCATCAGGAGAAAACCCACAGGAAACCTTGCTCAGATCAGAAGAAAGAAAGATTCACCATTCATGCGGGCAACTGTTCGAGTCAGTCAAACTCATCTGGAAGAAGGAACAAGAGAAGCAACACAAGCCATAAGGCTCTTATGCTGCCTGCTACTTATAAGAAAGATGATGGATTCTCTCGCTGGATTCTGATATGTTGGGATGAATCCTCTCTCTATCTCGATCAAGAGAGTGAAACTAAACGGAGGAAAGAAGAGGAGATCAAGGCCCGGAAGCTTGCTTGATCAGGAAGGGAAGGGATTGGCAAGCGGGGAGCAGAAAGGGAGGCGAAAGGTGGTCAGCGAAGAACCTCTCCAGCTCCTCCGAGTCGATGAACCTCTTGGTTTCCCAGTAGAGGCTGTACTCCGCCTCCATGTCCTCCATTGATCGTAGCAATGGTATTTGCCGCCGCTGCTGTTATCTAGTTGGGGGGGGGGGGAGGGAGAGAGGAGCTTCGCAGGTAGCCCGGAGACCGGGAGCGAGAGTTCCATTATATAGAGCGAGGGAGGTCGAGGAAGACGAGATCGAACGAAGAGGGGCGTGGTGTGCGGTCGCTCTATGGCGATGATGGAGTCCGATAACCCAAACAGATCCGATCCGAATGCGACCTAAAAGTTTACCCACGTACCTTTGGACTATGTTGGATATGTAAGCCTATCGGATTGGATTCGGATCCGAATCTTATGAGAACGGATTTGGATATCACGTGGATCCAAGTAGATTGCTATACCAAAATACGAGTCATAGATGCGATTTGATTGGTTGTGGTTGTTGAGACGAGGATGCAGTCGCACGACTTATTATTGGACCGTAAATCTACAGCGACAATTGGAGCTGTGATGAGTCGTCTATCCTAAAGTTGAGGTCGGTGTCGGTGGTGCTCAGACAAGTCTTTTATTATAGATTTATATTTATCAAGTCCGACAACTGGACAATAATTTCGAAATATAAATATCGAGCTAAGAATCAGAAGGTATCCACACCCCAAATATGAAAAATATAATATTTTTTTTTGATAAAAAGAATAGGTGGGAGAGAACGGTTACTCATGTGACTTAAAATACTTAAATTTAAATTAATAATTTTATATTCATTAAGCCTTTATAATATACAACAACGATAAATTTTAATAAGTAATAATCCATTGAGTTAATGTTTCTTTTTTATATTAACAGTGATACACATGGTAGGTCGATAATGTCGTCGTATAGAGATAGTGATGATGAACTTAATTGTATAGTCGTGCATAAATTGATATTTATTTTTATATTCTAATAATGACATATGTGATAGACCGATAATCTCGATAACCAACGATCGTCGTGTAGTGTAGAAGTAAAACTATTAAAAAATAAAATATTTGATGTCGATAAACTTGAAAACCACAAACACCACTCAAATGAAATTATTGCAGGATATAAACGGATACACACATCTATTTGAACCCACATGAATGTGAGCTTCATAATGTCCTGAGTTCAAAACATTTTCAATTAATATGACTCTTTGTTATCACATTATCAAGGTTTTCTGCAGCACAGGTGACCACATAAAAGAAGAAGAAGAAGAAGAAGAATATGATAAAGCAGCAGCAGTTTAATCATGTAGCTTCCATAACTCCACAAAGATTTGCACCACATAAAAGAAGAAGAAGAAGAAGAAGAAGAGGACGCCGAGCATTCCTTTTCCCTGCAGTATCTTTCAGGTTGTCTTGTTCCGTAAGCCTCCATAAAGCTTGCTTCTTCTAGTGATGCAGTTCTAAGCTCAGAAGTTGATGTGTTCTCCAGCTAAATGCCATGATCTGTCCCTCTTTCTGTAGAGAATAATGAACTTTAGCCGGCTGGAACTTTAACCAAGATTCATGTCAATCCATTCCCAGTAAATTAATCCTTGCCGAAATCTGTATGAATCGATCTTTTCTGGTAGTAGAAAGCGATCAGTGTGAAACTGTCGTTGTGTGTGGTTGACATGACAAATGCTTTTGAAGTCTCCCATGGCTCCACCACAAGAATAAGGCAAAGGCAAAGGCAAAGGCAAAGGCAAAGGCTCCATGATGCGTGACCACCTCTCTCCTCCCTGACGAGCTTTATCCGGATGAACCTCCACTGTCCCCCTCCGTTCCTCGTTCTAGAATTCAAGGCATTCGCTCAGATACACACTTCACTTTCTGCAGGTCCAGTTCTCTGGTTTGAAAAGTCATCCCATCATGTGTTTTTTATGTGGATTGTTGCAGTCTCTGGTCTTCGCCACCGGCCATTATTTAACACAACACTTGGATGCCAGTCAAAGCCTATCAATTCTGGAAAGAGAGCACCCACATATTGTATGGTTATGCAGAGCTGAGGTTGGAAACCACAGATTAACGATGGTCCAGCTTCTCCTCACAGAATCATTCCTCCTGCCACCCCCGGTGGTCACAGCCCCTGCCTGCCCTGCAGGGACGTGAGAAGAAATGTGGACAGTTCGATGAGTGGGCACCGATCGATGCTGAACTCTCCCTTCCTCCACCCCCGCCCCCCTGCTTCCTCCGTCTTCTCATCGCGTTCATACTTGCCGATTGTTCTGCAGACCTCATGCACATCTAATAACCATGACGTCATGTCTCTGCGCGTGAGACAGGAGGAGGATCTGAGGTGGATCGACTGCGAGTTCGACGCTCAACATGCATTACACATGACAGATTCTGGTAAACGACGTGTGGATGAAGTTGGATGCGCGCTGTGCTGGTTTCTTCCTGTCATAATAAACAAGATCGCTCTGGTTTGACCGATCATGTCGACTGATATCTACTGCGGATCTAATGGTTCTTGGAGGCGAAAATTCTGCAGATGCTCTGTTACGAACGAAACTGTCGTGTTCGACCATTTCACAAACATGTTGTGGACTCTGCAGGGGACGCATCAGGTTAGGTTGACTTCCATTGACTCAAGTTGTTTATGCTCTTCCCCCCACGTGAGGCACGGCGAACACATGAAAGTCCGCGCTCTGATGCGGTGCTGCATCGGACTGGGGCCAACCGAGGGTGTAGCCAAATCATTCGGCTGCTTTGATTTGGGAAGGCAACGCAGGCGAGAGAGCGCCAGTTCGTCTCATCTGGATTTCTGCATGCAGTACGTAACGCACGATCCGGCCGTCTCAGTTTTCAACGCGGTACTCCTTCGTATTTTGCACGCGATGCGCGGAGGGATTACGGATTCTGTATTTTTGTAGCTTGTGGAGTCCCCGTCTGCTCCGGACATTTCGTCGAACACTTGTCGAGTTTTAACATGGATGAAGATTAAGCATGGAGTTCTCGGTGGTCCTGACCTCAATTTCATTTTATATTTAATTTTAAATTAAAAATAATTTAAAACAATAAAAATCATATTTTTATTTATGTTTTTTATCTAATGTCACTTTCAAAAGTGGATATATCTGAATACATGTAACGATTAAAAAAGTAATAAAATTATCAATCGTTATTAATTCAAGATGTCTCGATCATTCCCTTCGAACAAGAATTTGTTATCTTTATTTTAGTTTGATCGTTGATCGAAAGAAATAAATTTATTTTTCATTTTTTATAATAATTTTTAATTATTAAAAACAAATCAAATATCCCTTCGTGTGGCTGATGAGAGGCTCCGAGTGGGTCCCGCGGTATGCAAAGTCGAACCTTCTCGCGGCTTCTTCCCTTGGCTTGGCATCGAGTTCGTCTGCCGCGTGGGATCGACGCACCGTCGAAGCGGAAGGCGAGGAGCGATGTGCTTGGTGTTCGTGTGCGACGAGGAGGAGAGGGTGTTGGGGACCCACCAGGCGCCCGGGAGCTGCCCCTTCTGCGGCGGCGTGGTCATGGCCACGGACGTGGAGAGCGCCTGGCGGTTCTGCTTCCTCCCCCTCTACTTCCACACCAAGAGGCGGTTCTACTGCACCCTCTGCACGCGCCGCTTGGTCGCTTACCCTTAGGCGCACTCCCATCGTCTCCTCTTCTTTGTTCTCTGTATCTACCCTGCTGATCCGTGCTTGTACGACGCTCCTACATACTGCTAATAACGTTCAGCTGCTATGGTGATCTGTACACGAGCAATCTCTGATGTGTTTGCTTGAAGTTTCGATTCCTCTTCTTCTTTCCATGATCGATTAGGGAGTTTAGAGATGTGAGTTGATTCACTGTTGTTCTTGGATTATGCTTTTTGCAGTGTTCTTTCCACCTGTCTTCTCTTCTCTTACTTTTGGATCCTAAACCAAAAGCATACGGTAGAAGTGGACCAGTTTTGCACGGAGATTGCATTCAAAGAAGATGCTTCCAGTGACAGAGACAAGTTGAACAGTTGCTAAGAATGTAACTGCCTGCAGTGACAGTGTGACACGATGTGGACTTAACACTGTCCAACGTCAACTAACACACACACACACACACACACAAACACAGCTGATAATTTCAGAACAAACCAAATGGATAAAAAGGAAAAAGAATAGAGTAATAATATTTCCATACAAAATTTGACTGCATCCATGGATCAAATGCCCAAAATATAGTCTGTTAAATGATTGATCAAGCAATTACATACATCAAACATGGCAATATCTTCAAATTTGATCCAAATGCCATGAATATTAATTATGCACATTGTCACTTAAGTTTTGTCGTGATGCTGACTCTTGTAAGATCTTCTCGGTTGTCTTATTTTTCAACCGATGCGATTAGACGTGCTTATTATCATTAGAAGTTTTAATGACGAATTTTTAATGTTTAGTGGCGAGCGTACTTCATTAGGCCCAATTTTGACATTAGGCCCAAGTCAAATCTCAATTTCGACAATAGACCCAATTTAAAGCCCAATCCGCAAGCGTAGTGTCCGGTTGATAGTTACATAGCGAAGGAACCGATCGCTCGATCCCCGACCTCCGCCTCGCCGCTAAAGTCCTCCACCCGTCGCTTCCTCCTCCGAATCCCGACGAAACCCTTCGATCTCCACAGGATTCGACCCCAATTCCCCCACCGGAGCCCTTCGGTCTCTCCACCGAGTCGTCTTCATTTTCCTTCTCGCCGATCCGGATCTCGCACCTCCTCACCTCAGATCCTTCCGATCGACCATATCCAGATCTAGGGTTTTGAAGGAGTTTCCAGCGTGGGAGGCAGGCGTTACGAGATGGAGAAGTCGTGCTCGCTGCTGATCCACTTCGACAAGGGCTCGCCGGCCATGGCGAACGAGATCAAGGAGGCCCTCGAGGGGAACGACGTGGAGGCTAAGGTCGACGCCCTCAAGAAGGCCATCATGCTCCTCCTAAATGGCGAGACCCTTCCCCAGCTCTTCATCACTATCGTGCGCTACGTGCTGCCTTCCGAGGACCACACCGTGCAGAAACTGCTCCTCCTCTACCTGGAGATCATCGACAAGACGGATGCCCGCGGCCGCGTGCTCCCCGAGATGATCCTTATCTGCCAGAACCTACGCAACAACCTGCAGCACCCCAACGAATACATCCGCGGCGTCACCCTCCGCTTCCTCTGCCGCCTCTCCGAGCCGGAGATCTTGGAGCCTCTCGTTCCCTCCGTCCTGGCCAATCTCGACCATCGTCACCCCTTCATCCGCCGCCACGCACTGCTCGCCGTCGCCGCCATCTACCGCCTTCCCGGCCAGGCCGGCGAGCAGCTGCTCCCCGATGCCCCCGAGCTGGTCGAGAAGGCCCTGGCCTCCGAACAAGACCTCTCCGCCCGCCGCAATGCCTTCCTCATGCTGGCCTCCTGCGCTCAGCCCCGTGGGGTTGCCCACCTCCTCTCCCACGCCGACCACGTCCCTGACTGGGGCGACCTCCTTCAGATGGCCGCCCTCGATCTCATCCGCAAGGTCTGCCGCTCCAACCCTGCCGAGAAGGGCAAGTACATCAAGATCATCATCTCCCTCCTCAACTCCCAGTCTGCCGCCGTCGTCTATGAGTGTGCCAACACGCTCGTAGCAATGTCCTCCGCCCCAACCGCCATCCGGGCTGCCGCCAACACCTACTGCCAGCTCCTCCTTACGCAGAGCGACAACAACGTGAAGCTCATCGTGCTCGACCGTCTCAACGAGCTCAAATCGTCGCACAGGGAGATCATGATGGAGATGATCATGGACGTGTTGCGTGCGCTGTCAAGTCCCAATCTTGACATCAGGCGCAAGACGTTGGACATCGCCCTCGAGCTGATCACGTCAAAGAACGTTGATGAGGTGGTGCTCGCACTCAAGAAGGAGGTCGTGAAGACCCAGACGATCGAGCTTGAGAAGAATGGGGAGTACCGGCAGATGCTGGTGCAGGCTATTCACTCATGTGCCATCAAGTTCCCCGAGGTTGCGAGCACTGTTGTTCATCTGCTGATGGATTTCCTTGGGGACACCAATGTAGCTTCTGCTCTTGATGTGGTTCTCTTTGTGAAAGAGATAATTGAGACCAATCCAAAGCTCAGAGTGTCCATCATCACGCGGCTCCTCGACACATTTTATCAGATTCGTGCTGCGAGGGTCTGCACGTGCGCTCTTTGGGTCATTGGTGAGTACTGCCTTTCTCTCTCAGAGGTGGAGAGTGGGATCGCGACAATCAAGCAGTGCCTCGGAGATCTTCCCTTTTACACTACCACTGAGGAGGGGGAGGTGCCGGATGGTTCAAAAAAATCACAGCAGGTCAACTCATCTGCTACTATTTCGTCGAGAAGGCCCGTGGTTTTGGCAGATGGGACATACGCAACCCAAAGTGCTGCCTCGGAAACCGCTTTATCTGCTCCGATTGTTCTTCCTGGATCTTTGGGTTCGCCTGGGAATTTGAGGTCACTGATTTTGTCTGGTGACTTCTTCGTAGGAGCAGTTGTTGCTTGCACTTTAACTAAGCTGGTTTTGAGACTGGAAGAGGTCCAGCCATCAAAGTCCGAGGCAAACAAAGCATGCACTGGGGTCTTGCTGATAATGACTTCCATGTTGCAATTAGGACAATCTTCCTTTCTTCCCCACCCAATCGATAATGATTCTTTTGACAGGATTGTGCTGTGCATTAGATTGCTCTGCAACACTGGTGATGAGGTGAGGAAAATATGGTTGCAATCGTGCCGCCAGAGTTTTGCAAAGATGCTTGCAGAGAAGCAATTCCGAGAAACTGAGGAGATTAAAGCTAAGGCCCAAATTTCCCATGCACAACCCGATGATCTCATTGATTTCTACCATTTGAAGAGTAGGAAGGTAAGGAATTCTGAGCTTTTTCTTATTAAACTAATTGATTGGACATCAGTGAGTACTTATGTTTCTTTTCTTTTTTTCATTGCGTTTGACATTTTACAAAATCTTTATGATGCAAAATTCTATGCTAGGCTTTTAGTCCAGTAGGAAACCATTTAGCTTTTGGGTTCTATGGCTATAAGATTTTTCTCTCCTCGTGCTTGTGTGAATGGCTGGATATTAACAGTAGTTACAGGAATAGGATTCTGCTTTGGACACCAAAAAAGGATCCGATTCATGGTAAAAGAACAGCAAGCAAAGGCCTGAAATGTAGTGGTCAGCTCAAAGAGAAAATTGGAGGAGAGGAAGGAGGAGGAATAGGGGTGCTTCCCATGCAAAGGAATTTATCCATAGTGTAAATTTTCTCTACACTATATAGTGCCTTGCAAGGGATAGTCGGTCCCTTGATGATTTGTGATTCTGACTTTTACCTCTTTCTGTAATTTTTTACTGTTTGTAGTTAGGAGGGTCCATCTCTTTAGATAGTCGTCCCACTTGTAGGATGGGAGCACCTCTTCATTATGCTAACATAGCTAGAGGATCTACATGACTCTAATCTACAATACTGAAGATAGTAGGTTCAGTGAACAGATTGAAACTGAATTCTTTTTATGAAGATTTCCCTTTGGAAGTAAAATCTATTTTCTCATTCATATACTTAGATTGATAGAGAGATGATGGTAGCATACGTGTATAACTTACAACTTGAATAGCGCATTAGTGAGAGATGATTTCTGAACTTTTGGTGTAGTAGTTGGCAAAGTTCAATTTCCATCCAATTCATTCTTGTTTGCCTAGTTTATAAAGCAAAATACTGCAGATACTTCCAAGAAAGATTTTATAGTTCATTAAATTTTGAAAGTAATAAATCCACCTGGCCTTGGGATCCTTTTGTCTTCTATTATTACTATCTGTTGTTTCTTGGATATGTTCTATTCTCCTCATATATTAGATGATTGTCGTACAAATAAGGAGTAGCAAATAATATTGATGTGTCTATCAACTTTATTAATATTCATTTCAAAGAATTGTTGATGGCCATTTACATATCAAATGATCGTATACATGAAGCTGAGGATGGTGATGGGTGTTATCAAGATCTTGGCACATGGTAGCATCTGTGTCCAGGTATGCTTCATGGTGATAACCTTATCATATTGAGCTGGTTAGGTCTGCGATCTAGGTGCTCAAATCCGACATAACCTCATCTTTTGGGTCTTAAGGTATGTTTGACCGTGGGAATGCTTGGGAAGTAAGATGTGAAAATGATCTGGTCAAAACCTAAATCACAAAACAAACCTCTTTCCTGTTAGCCAATATGAATGGTTATTCTAACAAAAGCATTAGAGATTGAAGTATCCAACTATGTAAATGGTTCAGCAGCTACACATTCAAAAAGATGAGCCTACTTAATAGTTGTTTGTTTTGTTTACTGATTTTCTTTCTTGTGGTTTTTTTGTTTAGAGATTTTTTTCCTTCTTTGTTTAAAGAAACTATGTACCAGAGCACACCAGTCCATGCATTGTGAAAGCTAAATATTTGTTTTGGTTCGAGAATAACTTAATGGTCACACTTGTACATAAGTAGGCAGTTTTACCTTAGCTGATTTCTCCTAGACAAAACAGAAGTAACAATTAACATCTAACAAAATTATGATAACCCTGGATACATAATTGTCATTTAACAATCAAAGGCAGCTACATTTTTTTTGCCCTTTTAGGTATTTCATTATAATTTATAATGCATTTCCATGTTTGAGATATTGCTTTATGTTTCAATTTTTGTTGTCCTAATCTTCTACATGCTGAACTCGTGCTTGTGCTGTAAGACTTTCTTTCCCCTTTATGTTGATGCATGATATTTTATTTGGGCTATATCTGAAATAATACTGGATGATGCTATTTGCCTGTACAACTTCAAAGCTATATATTTTTCTAAGCCACAGGCATTTTCAAAAATTGCTTTTGTTGTTGATGTTTATAGGGTATGAGCCAGCTTGAGTTGGAGGATGAGGTCCAAGATGACTTGAAACGTGCAACTGGAGAATTTATGAAGGATGGAGATGATGCAAATAAGTTGAATCGAATTCTTCAACTCACTGGATTCAGTGATCCTGTCTATGCTGAGGCATTTGTGACAGTTCATCATTATGACATTGTCCTTGATGTAACTGTGATTAACCGAACAAAGGAAACACTTCAGAATTTGTGCTTGGAATTAGCAACCATGGGAGACCTCAAACTTGTAGACCGGCCACAGAACTATACACTAGCTCCAGAGTCAAGCAAGCAAATTCGAGCCAATATAAAGGTCTCTTCAACAGAGACTGGAGTCATATTTGGTAATATTGTATATGAAACTTCAAATGTGCTTGAGAGAACTGTTGTCGTCCTCAGTGACATCCACATTGACATCATGGACTACATATCTCCTGCTTCCTGTGCTGATGTGACATTTAGGAATATGTGGGCAGAATTCGAATGGGAAAACAAGGTATCCTTGTCTCTATTTTCAAACTCTTTTGTTGTGTGTGTCTATTAGTGATGCTAATTCATATACACTTGATTGATAAACTCTGGATAAAGTTAAGGTAATAATTTGTAGTGTAATATGGCATGAAGAGAACATATGTCAAACTAGTTGTTCAAGAGATATTAATGTATCAGAAGAAAATATGTACTTGTTCTTTATTTTGAATATTGACCTAGAAACTCTTGAAATCACATCATGGGTATCTGTTGTGTCTGATAATTGATCTTCGGAACATAGAAGAAACTATAAATACATTGACTATCAGTATGTAACTCTTAACTACATGTTGCATATTGATGTCTGGAACTTTTCAAAAGCTGACTTAAGAAATTCTAGACTTCCTAGAAGATATGATATTAGCATGGAACAGAAGCTGATATTGAATAAGAAAATGTTTGTGAGGAACTCCGTACCCTGACAGGCTATTCAATACTTGATTATTAACTTTTTTCATTATCATTTAGTAATTTGACTGTCATTCCTATAGCAGAGGAAGTGGATAACAGTGTTGCTTTGTACATCCTCATGGTTTTCTTTTTCTAGCCATGAATGTAAATTCATAAGGAGACTTACATTTTTCAGTTAAGCATGTGAGATGTAATTTATTTACTGTTTGGTACTTTCCAACTGTGTGTGCTTGAGCCCATGTTAACTTGATGCTGTGATTTTTTATTCCAAGGGAGTTACATGTCGGTTTTCTTCACTCTTTTTGTCCAATAATGGTTACAATTTATAATGATATTTAGCTCCTCCTGAAGATGATGGTGCCCAAGTCTCAATCTCCATGCAATTTTTTTATGGATCTTATGCCCTCTTTTGCTTTATCCCTGTGCTTCTATTTTGCTTTGTGGAACCAAAAATCCAGCTTTGGCATCGTTAAACAAGAACTATAAATTAATATTTGTCTTTGTTGCTATTTACAGGTTGCAGTGAACACTGTAATACAGGATGAGAGGGAATTTTTGAATCACATAATCAAGTCGACCAACATGAAGTGCCTCACACCACCGTAAGTTCTCACTCCATTCGTCTATTACTTAGGTCCTGATATATCATCACATAAGAAGAAAATTAGATTATTATTGTATAATCAATTGATGTTTCTTTTTGATGAGCATATTTCTGTGATTATTCCAGCTCTGCCCTGGACGGGGAGTGTGGGTTTCTTGCTGCTAACCTATATGCAAAGAGTGTCTTCGGAGAGGATGCTTTGGTCAATGTGAGTGTTGAGAAGCAAGCTGATGGTAAGCTAAGTGGTTATATCAGGATAAGGAGCAAGACGCAAGGGATTGCCCTCAGTTTAGGTGATAAGATCACTTTAAAACAGAAGGGCGGTAATTAGTGACAACTATATCTATTATGTCAAGTTCAACATCCGGTACTGCAATTTTTTTTTTTTTTCGTTTTCTGAAAAGGATTTTCTAATCGATTCAGTTTCAGAATCATTTCCTCGAGTTATCTTATGCTTTGTGAGCAAGAGGTAGCAGGACCGGCACTTGTTCCGGTTGCACTATTTTGTAGTAAATTGATACAGGGATTTGATTCTACATGATTGCTTAAAATAAGTTCTCCCATCTGAGAGACCTAATTTTTTGCACTACTATATCCTGTAACTTGTGTTGGGGTTGCCTTGCTTGAGAGTGAACCACTGAATGTTGACACTGATGTCTCATCCTTTTGTGGATTCATCCTTATAGGTTCTCTCTTTTGTATGTGGTCCTCTTTATAAAAGAGCAAAGCAATCGTTTTATGCTGTGAATTATTATTATTATTACAAATAAGAAGAAAGTTTTATTTACTTGGTAAAATATGAGCTATATGCAGGTCATCCTAATTGTATTATTCTGCCTCTATTAGATTAGAGGCTCAATGTGCTGTTTTATGCTGTGAATTATTATGCGTACTATCATAATCTTTCTGTACGACAAGAATGTCAAGCTTTTGACTAAATTTTGGATTCCTATATGATATTAATAGCAGATGGAGGACCACAATACCAAATCATAGACCAAATGTAATTTTGGATTATACGATATCAAGAAAAGTTGGATGATTAAAGAATAACATATAGTAAAAATTTGTATTGTTGATATGAGAATATTGATATGGATATATAGATTTATTAAAAATAAAAAATATTTTTATTTGTGAATAATTTTCTTAATTTAATTAAAAATAAATATTTATATTGATCTTAATGATGATAAAAAAGATTCATATAATTGATTAAAATAATTAGGACTTAAGATTTTACGATTATTGTCGCATATGATATCAAGAAGGAAAAAAAAAAAAAACAAACAAACTGGAGAGGTTTTAATTCCACGAAAACACATGCCAAATCACAGTCCAAATGCAATTAAAGCTGGCAGGAGAAGACAACTTCCTTTTAACTAAATTAAAACTAAAAAATAGAGACCTAACACTTTGGGCGAGAGAACAACTAGAAACTAGCCATCGATATCTTGGCCAAGTCAGAGGGAGAGGTAGGGAGAATTAGATAAAAGTTTGCATCAAACACATAAAACCTGATGAATCGCAAGAACCTTCCAAACATCTTTTGTCCTAAAGAACTGACATGTTGACTTAACCAAACTAGAAAACAAAGTGCCGAACTAGTCGATCATTACTCTTTTAATATCCATAAATCCCTCTCAAAGAAATGGCCGAGCTTTGGCTTGATTCGAAGACCCTCTTTCCGATGAGAAACACTTCTTTTGTGTGCAAAGGAATTGGATGAGGCTTCCTAATTCCGTAGATGGAATCAATTTGGATGCCTTCTAACTTCGGCTTAATGTTAGTGACTCGCATCGGACCGTTGATCTTTTACTCGGACGGCTGAGATCAACGAGAAATCACCCTCGCGCGTGATTGCCTCGATCCCGCCACCTTCTCGCGCTCCGACACAACAACGGCTCCTCCCACGACCGCGGTCCCCTCACCGCCCTCTCCCCTCACCCCGTCGTCACCGCCTCCTTTTCTATATATTGCGCCCCTCTTTCCGTCGCAAGCGGTGTTCGCCCCTCTTTTCCCTCTTCTTCCTCCCCTGTTCTTTTGGGGTCTCATCTGCGCTTCCCACGGCGGGCGACAAGTTTGCTGCGAATTGAAGCTGTGGGTTGGGGTTTGGTGTTAGTGCTTGGTGGGATGCTGTGCAGTAGGATGGTGATGAACTTTATCCTGCGGAAAGATGTCAGGGGATTCCACAAGGGCAAAGATGGCGACGCCGGAGAACGAGGTGACCGTTACCCCTCCTCTCCTCCTCCAAACACCACAATTTGCTTTGTGATCACCTTAATCGTGTATCGCAGTGCCCTTTTCATGATAAAGATTGCCGTGGCTTTGTCTGATCCTGCTGATTCACAATATTTATTTTGTGTATATCTCTACTTAGTTTTCTCGCTAGAATGGTGGGAAACGATTCGACGATGGCATCTGGGGAGATTAGACAATAGGTTTCTAAAGATTGGTTTCAAAAGATGGAAGTTTTATATCTGCAACTTTTCCAAGAAATAGTGAGACATCTATGCATTGAGGCTTGAATTGGATATTGGTTTAATATTACCGGTTAGCAGGAGAGAAACTAGGCTTTAGGTATGTTCTTCGATCCATAGAACATCATACAGAAGCTTGATAATTCAAGTACTGCTTCATATTGGGAGCTTCCAACCACTATAACTTTGCTGATGGTTTCTAAATGTGCATGGATAGTAACTTGCATTCTGTAGTGTTTGCTGTTTTCTTTGATTCAATTGTTAAGGTATTGAAAACAGTAGCAAAGAAAAATAACTGCAGGGCTAGAGTATTTGTTCATCATTTGTCTTCAGCTATGGATTTCCCTTGGATTTTCAGGTAGAGCATTTGAGGATGTTGAAGCTCCTCTCAGTGAACTGCACTCGTTTGAGGGTGCGAGGCGTTTGCAGCAACGTGTTTGTGGCCCGACAGTTGCTTTAAGTTTCAATTTCTTGGTTTCTGTTGGCATTATCATGATGAACAAATTGGTGTGTATTCTTCTACCGCTGCTGGTCCGATATACTGTTGGTCACTGAATCTTCGTTTAAGTATATTTTCTTTGGGTCTCAGGTGCTTGGGAAAGTAGGGTTTAACTACCCCATCTTTCTCACCTTTATCCACTACTCTTTGAGCTTGTTATTAATGGCTATCTTGAAGGCATTCTTCCTCCTTCCAGCCTCACCTCCTTCCAAGTCAACTCCATTCTCTTCCCTGTTGGCTCTTGGCATTGTGATGTCCCTTTCTAATGGCCTTGCTAATGTCAGCTTGAAATGCAACAGGTAAGATTAAAGTTTTCCTCACTATGCTGCAAGATATGCTTCAGTTTTGCTGATAACTCATTAACTGTTGATGTTCCAGTGTGGGATTCTATCAGATGGCTAAAATTGCAGTGACACCGACAATTGTTCTAGCTGAATTCATGTTCTTCAGAAAGACAGTCTCCTATCAGAAGGTGATAAATTATATGACTTATAAATTAATTCGATCGTGGTATCATTATAGGTAAGTTGCTCAGGTTGTGACACTTCTATGCTGAACCTTGCAGGTGCTGGCTTTAACTATAGTGTCCGCTGGTGTTGCTGTTGCAACAGTTACAGACCTTGAATTCAACTTATTTGGTGCTTGCATAGCGTTAGCATGGATAATACCTAGTGCTGTTAATAAGATTCTATGGTCAAATCTACAGCAGCAGTATAATTGGACTGCCCTGGCGTATGTATTCTTTCTAAATTGCAACTTGGAACTATTTCATTGATATCAACATGTCGACCTAGTTTGAATCAATGAATAGTTTGCTAACTTGAGGCCATCAAACAGATTAATGTGGAAGACCACACCAATCACACTCTTCTTTCTGGTTGGATTGATGCCTTGGCTTGACCCTCCAGGTGCTCTTTCGTTTCGATGGAATTCAACCAATTCGTCTGCTATTTTCATGTCAGCTGTCCTTGGATTCCTGCTTCAGTGGTCTGGTGCTTTGGCTCTTGGGTAAGAGATTCTTTTCTTATGAGATGAAGTTCTTCTGGAACTTGACATATATTTTCACACGAAAAATATTTGGTTGGTGGCGGTTTACCAGTACCACTTAACAAAGATTGAAAGATTCGTAATTTTGTTTTGTCTTTTGCAAAAGAAAGTTCCTTTGGAATCCATAAAAGTTTTTATGGCTTCTCGAAGATGTAGTCTGATAGATGGTTTTCTAAAAGATGTTTCCTTGTTCTATTGTCACAGGGCAACATCTGCAACTTCCCATGTCGTTCTTGGACAGTTCAAAACATGTGTCATCCTTCTCGGAGGATTGCTTCTTTTTGATTCTAATCCAGGAATCTCTAGCATCTGTGGAGCTGTCACAGCTCTGGGAGGGATGTCATTGTACACATACCTCAACCTATCGACCTCTCATAAACAAGGAGCCAAGCCAGCAAAATGAGCATTTCCTCCAGTAAAATTTGGACTTAGCAAGGGAAGTATCAATTTCTGCAGTGGAGATAGTACCAGTGAAGCAGTCTAAGAAGCTGAAGACTCATTTTCAACATTTGGAGTCTCTGATTGGGGATAATATAGAGTTAAAAAGAGTGAGCATATCAAGTGAGCAGGTTATACTCATTAGGAATCATCAACTTTTAGTCTCAGAATACTTTTGTGCAACTGTATAGGTTTTCTTCAATAACTCAGGATATACTAAACATGATATAGTAAGGATGCAAATGTAATCCATTTCTTTTACTCTGTTCCCTATTTTACAACAGATGTATCATATAGCAGGAAAACTCTATCTTTATATATTAGTTGATACTATTTTAGAATTTGATGGCTCCTTCAGATCTTCAACAGCTCTGCTTTACTTGGTTCTGTGTTTCTACCCATTCATTTATGCATTTTAATTTCTCATATTGTTCTGATTGTTTCTGCTGCACATGTCCAGCAACTCTTCCAAGACAATTTGAATATATCTTAACCCAGTTTTACTTAAATCTTGCAGGAGATGATGTCCATGAAGCCTTGCATGATACTTTTTGTATGTTCTGAGGTCCTCATGCTCCACTTCACAACTTTAGTCAATGGCATTAGCTGTCCTGGTCTCCCAAAGTCAATGACCAGTCATATCCACCCACAGATGTTAGACTACACTGCTCATCATAAAAAGTCACACAGATTCCACGATGTTTAAAGCAACTTTAGTAATCAGTGGTCGCCATCATCACCCTTCACATTGTGCTTCCTTGCCAACCTCCACCCACCAGCATTATGTATTGGCTTGAGTTGCAGGCGATAGTGGTTGATATAATTGCCCCACATTTCATGATGTACTCATCAACTTAAGGAAGCTTCTTCCTTCACAACATAGAAAACCACTCCGTATGTGAGCTTGTGTCATAAATGAACAGACATAGATTGGATCCAAAGTTAAATGCAGCTATAATCCATATTAATATCTTTAATTATGACAACAACTACTGAGAGCTTCTTTAGCCAGAGACAGAATGGTTGACCTACCACCACCAACATCAACTCCTCCCCACACTACCAGAGAACAGAAAAAGATGGCCACCTCACATCGCCATCACAGCTGACAACAGTCAACGACAGCAGCATCTTTTGACTTTTCTGATCACATCTCTGGAGCCATACGGCGGCATCCCCGGATCTCAAACCAATTTCCAATCCAACTGTCCACGAGTCAATTTTCTTCGAATTTTTCGTCTTTTTTTTGTTTGTTTTCCGGACTTTTTCCAGGTGTATACATGAACGCATTTTGACAAGCAACATCAGGGCTTCTTTTTCGATCCAGACACCGGGACGGCCGGAGTCAGATGGCGGTCGCCGGGATAGGCTCGGGAGCGGCGCCGGTGGGGGTGTGGCGGTGCTCGCCCTCGTACGTGACGATCAGCATCGTGGGGTCGTCCGGCGCCCGCTCCACGTGCTTCCTCGCCGGGCAGCCGCGCACCGAGCTGCACTTGTAGTAGCCCCTGGTGCGTCGTACACGAAGGGAGAGGAAGGGTTAGATGGAGATCGGACGGTTGGATGTGGAGGAGGGAGGCGTTTGGGTACCTGGGATACGGAGATCCCTTGATCGGCTTCTGCCCGTACTTGCGCCACGAGTAGTCGTCCGGGGGGATGTCGGCCACCTTCGAGCTTATCGCCGGCACGCGGATCGTCCGCTTAACCCTCGATTTCCTGCTTCAGATATGAAAGCATTTAGAGGCTAAAGACGCGACGATCAAATCGCACGACATGCTGACTTGAGAAGTCCTTCTCTTCACCTTCTCTTGGAGCAGTGGCAGCGGGCGCCGGGGACGGCGTACCTTCCGGTCACGTGCTCGGAATGCGCGTGGTCGTGCTCATGGCACCGTCGCTTGAGCGCGGACGAGAGTGGCGGCTTGCCAGCAGATATCGCGGCGGCGGGCCGGGGGAAGAGGAAGGAGGCGGCACCGAACCGGCCGTTCGACACGCTAGCGTCACCGGTGACGGACGACATGAACGAGGACGTCGCAGACGACATCGGCGTCGTGATGCTGAAGCACTCCTTGCTGTACTGGCTCGGTGGTGACACCTCGCCGCAGTTGATCGGCTCGGTGAACTCCACCGTCAACGTCCGTGCTGGCGGCGGCAGGGGATAACTGGGGGGCTTGACCCGGAGCGGGATCGGGGCGAGGGTGAGGGTCTTCGCCGCTTCGGGAAGCGACGGCTCGGCCGGCGGTTCCGGCGGCGGCGAGGTGGTGCTGCGGCGGAAGCGGGCGTGTCCGGTGCGGTTGAGGAGGGAGATGACCTTCTTGAATTTGGAGACGGCTTGGTCGGTGATCTGGAGGCAGTCGAGTTGCTGCTGGTGGTGGTGGGGGAGGCGACTGATGAGGTGCTCCATGGAGCGAATCCCAGCGGCGTCGGCCTCCTGGATAGCAATCTGGTCGTCCATCTTGGCGTACCCCATCAGATCAACAGCCATCATTCGCAGATCGAAGCTCCAAGCAACAGATCATTAGAAACATACGAAGGCGAAGGTGAGTGCGAAGGGCAGACTGTTATAAAGGAGAAGAAGAGGACCCCTAAGACTCGAGTCAAAGGTAGCTTTCTATCCGACGGCTGTGATCCGCCGCTTTTTCTTCGTGATGGAATCGCAATCAGAAACGCTTGTTGCCTCGCCCACCCCACTAGACGAGGTGGCAGGCACTCAAATCAGCAATACCGAGGGCCCCACACTGCCACAAACAACTCGCGCCCGCGTTATTGGACTAGATGTTGGGGCCCATTGTGGGACCCATAACGGGTAGCGACGACGTGAGAGACTTTTGGCTTTCGAGCTTCCCAACGAAGTAAGAAAAGTAGAAAAAGAGAAGGATGATTTATTATGTACCCGAAAAATCACCAGTCTTGCGATTGGAGAGCGTTGTGGCTCCCCAGTTCTGGATCCAATCACTGCGGGAAGTTCATCGGGTTGTGGATCTCGTAGCATTTTATTTTTGTCTTGTGTGACGAAGCAGCTATGGCATTGACGGTGAGTTGCCGCTGATAATAAGGAAATACGTTGGCTTTGGTGAAAGTGACGTCGAGGTCACCTCAGGAAAACTTGTGAAGGAGAAAGGGCTTGGGTGTCCGAAGATCTCTAGGCGGGGTTGGGTAACCGTTGGCTGGGTGTGGCTAATATATCGAAGAGGACGAAAGCGCTGGCTTTGGCAGCTGCGAGTGTTGACCAAGCCTCTGTGGGGCCATTAGCAAACGCTGAGGGAATCATCCGTTGGATCACCGATGACTGAATCCGGAGCCGTTGATTTCGAGAGCATAAGCCGTTGTAAGTAGTGGGCCCCATCTGGAGCCCTGGCCCTTACCAATCACGAGAGCATAAGCCATTGAAAGTGGTGGGCTCCAGACCACCGTCCATCTCGCTCCCTCTATCACATCTCGACTGTTCATTTAAGTTTGATTGAGACACGAATCTTGGAAATTGCCGTGAGGGGGCATACATAAACATATATAAATATATGGCAACATATGCATACATATATATATATATATTATGTACACAAATAATTTTTCGGAAATATATTTGGTGATAAAATTGGATCCATGTTCTTAAAATTAGTAGACATCAAATTCTTTGCGGAGTCAAAATTGTTGACCCTGGTCAATCATTTTATATTAAAGAGAGTGGCATTTAGCGATTCTCAGTCACTTTGACAAGCTTCCGATTGCAACCCCTTAATAAAATGACATGGTTTTATCGCCCGACCACATTAGCGCATCTCGCGCTCATCCTTCGAGATCTACATTGCTCCCCGTTCCTCCCACGATCTCTTCTGGTCTCTTCTCTGCGCCATTGATCGATCGATCGAGCTAGTTTGAGGTCGGCAATGGCGTACGTCGACAGGGCCTTCTCGATCTCGGACGAGGGCATCACGATGGACGGCGCCTACGTCGTCCACCACCGCCCCCCCGTCAAGGAGATCGCCCTCGCCGTCGGCCTCCTCGTCCTCGGCGCCCTTGGAGTCGTTCTCGGCATCATCATGACCGCCAACGAGGTCGGTGGCGACCGAACCCATGGTAATCCCACTCAATTGCCCCTCTTTCCTAAACCCTGGCCGTAATTTGATTCGCCTGCCCTCTTTTCTCGCTAAAGTTGTGATTTTTCTTCTGTTTTTGGTGGGATTAGGAGTTTTGTTTGCGATCCTGGGGTCAATGCTGTTCATCCCGGGATTCTACTACACGCGGATTGCGTACTACGCTTACAAGGGTTACAAAGGCTTTTCCTTTTCTAACATTCCTCCTGTATGAGAGTAAATTTCTTTTCTTTTTTTTTTCCCCGTTGCTCACTGATTTCTGTCACTGTTTACTTTCACATGTGTACAGATCTCATGGTTTTCTTTCGTTCTGCTTTTAATGTTGTTGTAGTTTGTTACTTATTTGAGTAACTCTGCTGTGTAATTCCGGTCAAGTAATTCAAAATAAGCTTTTTGTCTGTCTGTCATCTTCTTGCTACTCTTATTTTTCTAGCTCTGTGGTGACTCTTTTAGTAGAAGTTGTGTGCATAATAATTAGCTTGAAATGTGAATGCTACTTGTATAAATGCTTATATTAGTGTGGTGATTTAATCCTTTTGTCAATTGAGCATCATAAACTGCGCCGTGTTGGTAGTACAGGCATTCTGTGTCAGACTAAATACTTGCTAGGAACAGTCATAATGAGTCTTTCTCTTATCATCTTACATTGAGGTTTGACGATGTTGGTTCTTTGTCATCGACAGCTCCTATTAGTTGATTTCTGTTGGTGTTAAAGAAAATTTGATATTTTCTTTAACAGAAAAGCCATTTCAACATGGCTTAAGTAATGGGACGAATATGATGTTTGAAGTATTGAGCTACATATCACAATTTGAAAATTATAGCATAATCATAGATACATATAAAGGATGATAGATATAGTTCTTATTTTAGACCAAGCTTTGTATAAATGTATATTACGACACTCAGGTGTCTCTATATTATCTAAACATGGAAACACCTTAACATTGTTTGTAGAGTTGGACAGCGTGGACTTGATTGTGGTAAGTACAAGAACAAGGATATTGGAAGGCTATATTATTTGTTAAAATAGTACATTCTCTATGATTGTTAAGTCTGTTCATGGTTGACATGTGCTTACTTATTCGTAAGGGGATTAGCATATTGAAGAGATTCACCATATCCATCTTCCACTAGACATAAATTTACAAAGACATCAAAGCCTTGTTATAGATTTAATTCCATTGTGGTCCATGATCTCTTTCCTTCAAAAGAATGTCATCCTGTAAAACAGCATTCTCATCCATTTATCTGATAGCCAAAACGACATGCTGGTATTTCCTGCAACCATAGTGGTGGAAACTTGAACACAAAGTAGTTTACTTCACCCTGATTAGAACTCCTAGTTTTAGGTTTTGCATTTATAAGTTGCATCATGCTGAGGTGCTTCACTAGTGGCACAGGACTACTCTATGATGGCATATATGTTGACTGGAGTTGCAGAACAGCATGTCCTTAATCCGCCAAGGAAAAATTAAGGAGAGACAATAAAGATAATTAGATATTAATTATCATATTTGCTTAGAGACCTGATTAACCACTGCTGAATCATACAGTGAGAAAGTTACTTTTTGCTAGTATGCTTTTAATTATTACTAATTGTTTTGTGATTTAGCTCTTAATTAGACTCGTGTGCTATAAAATTACATGCACACGTTTCTCATGTTATGTTGAACTGGATATTCTTCTCGTCATAGTGAAGCTAGCTAGCAATGGATCCAACAAAATATGATTTTGAACAAAGTGATCAAGTGCATTCTCTTTCTCAAATCATGACAATTTCCTAGGTTTTCCCCAAGTACCACATAATCTTTGCAGGAATTCTCCACTGTTTGTCTCTTGTGAGAAGTTTGCCTTATACTCATATGACCATAACCGGATAATACAAAAAGCAGGTAGCAACAGGAATTGGGCAATGGGAAGTGTGGATGGATTCTCCCCATGGAAAGAAGAAAATCAAATCCATACTATTTCTTTGACCATTCTTTATGGAGGAATATGAAAAGTCAGTTGGAATTTTGTTGTAAGAAAACATTCTCATCCACTCTTGACTTTATACTAAGTCTGTGTGATGATGGTTAATGGTTAAACCAAACCAATAATTTGGAAATCAAACATTATTTGGGAAGCAGTATTTTATTTTGTCAAGCATTAAATCCTCTTTGTTCACATCATCATGAGTATTGAGAAATACATATTGTTTGGCAAAGACTTGGATGTGAACATGCTTCAGCTCCTGTAGTCTAAATTAAGTGTATGTTTATATGGGTTCAAAGGCCTTGTTTTGTTGTACTAAACTTGTATACCTCAGGCAATATGGCTCAAACATGGTGTCTAAGTAAATGCATAAGCAAATGAAATTGTACTGGAGATTCCCCTCCATTTCTCTTTTTTCGTATTATCCTGACACATTTATTGAGAATTTGATTTTTTTTATATATTCCAACGAATAAGATTCTCAATAGTGAGGATTTATGGTTTTATTGTTGTTTTTATCAGCTTAAGTTTCTTCTGGTTTGTGTCCATGTCAGGACAGAACTGATATGTCATCTTTCTTCTGTGCAATTATCTTAAAGATTCATATTGATACATGGGAATTGGAATACTCTGCATTCAGTGTGTTGTTACATCATGCAAAACAAATTAAGGCAGTAAAGTCATAAAGTCATTTGATTAATATGAATGTCATCAGTTACCACAACATCTCACAGAATGACAATTGATTGGGACCTTGAAACTGCCAGGAAAATTTTTATGCTGACTTGTAAAGAGGACCCATGTAGTCTTTGTTTTCTTTGGTCCAACAAGCCATCACTGTGCTGCAACCCAACGCACACCACTTATTTCCCACATTAAAAGCACTGGAAACTGCCTCTCTCTCTCTCTCTCTCTCTCTCTCTCTCTCTCTCTCTCATGAACCTGTTACTGCTTCTTATATGTGTTCCTCATCCATCACCTTTCACCACTTCAACCATCTGAACCAACAGGTTCATATGCACCACCTTCCTCTCCACACCTCACCATGCAGGAAGAAGAGTGCAATGTATCCCTCAGTCTTGCAGTAGGAGGAGTTGGGGATTTGCCCTTCATCAAAAACCTGGATCAGACCTCGTTCAAAGAAGAGAAGGAAGAGAAGAGAGATGGTGGTGGCGCTGGCAGCACGAGGAAGAAGCTGAGGCTCTCCGGAGAACAACTGGCCTTGCTTGAAGACAGCTTCAGAGCCCACAGCACGCTTTCTCCTGTACGTGCACCTGTTGAACCCTAATATGTATCGGCACTAACTGATAGATCTCTCATGGCAGGACCAGAAACAAGAGCTTGCGCAGAGGTTGCACTTGCAGCCGAGGCAAGTGGAAGTATGGTTTCAGAACAGGAGAGCCAGGTGCTGCAGTTACTCTCTTCAACCCTATCTCAATCACGTAATGTGTCTTAAGGTGGTGGTGGTGGTGACGGACATGAGGCTGTGTGATCTATCTGCATGCAGGACCAAACTGAAGCAGACGGAGGTAGACTGTGGGTTCTTGAGGAGGTGCTGCGAGAGGCTGGCCAACGAGAACAGAAGGCTGAAGAGGGAGCTGATGGAGATGCGATCAGCAGTGAAGCCTGGTCCGCAGCTCTCCGTAGAGCACCTGAAGGCAGCGCGGCTGAGGATGTGTTCCTCGTGCGAGAAGATGACGAGCGATGAGAACGAGAGCAGTCTCCTGAGCACTATCAATTCCTGAGAAGATTAAGACGACCAATTCAAGTTATTTATCATCCTTGTTAATAAGAAGAATTATATACATGTACACATTATTTTCTCAAGATTAATGCATTAAAGCACTTCCATTGAAGCTCATGTTATCATTTTACAGTGGGGAAGAAGAAGGAACTGATCATAGATTTCCATGGAAGAGGTTGAAGGCTTGCGACTGACTTGTTGGGTCAACTAGGAATTAGGTAGAGGACTCAACGAGTCAACAGACTCCTTATAATACGTTGAGTTGACTCCGAATATATATATATATATATATATATATATATATATATATATATATATATATATAATGATAAATTATATGTTGACGAAGGTGTTACGGGTGAAAGCTTTCATAATTGTTTCTTCCTATTGTAAGCTTTCGTCACTTCACCAAGTATTTAATTTGCTAAAATATAATTTATTTTTTATATGAGGCTCTGGTGGGGGGGGGGGAATTGAGTTGAAATATTTTGGGAAACATCTTGCATATCAAAGTGGTATGCTTTTAAGTTATTTACGTGGAAGATATTATGAATTTTGAGCTACATCGATAACTATAACTTATAGGAGACATTACCTATCCTACTGATAATTGGGAAGAATCCTCCATGCTTGCATACCAATCCCTTATGCATTTTATGCATAGAAAATTAGAGTGATACTAGTTAGAGTTTCACTAACATCAAGTCGTTGACTTTAAACTCTTATTGTCATCTTCTCATATTTGCCCATATTCTCATCTTTTTGGTTATCTTTTGTATGTAAATTTAAACAATATCTATATTTTTTATATCGTTCCTTTGCAAAGTAATATACTGTTGGAAAAAACATGTTAAAGCGGAATAATTCTTTCCCTCTTTGTGTATCAAAATAGGTTTCTCATCAAAATACTAACTTGATATCCAAATACAAATATCAACCAACACAGCATAAATAATAGATCAAAAACTCAATCACATAGTGAGACCAAAATGCAAATATCAACCAACACAGCATAAATAATAGATCAAAAACTCAATCACATAGTGAGACCAAATCTTTTAACGTGAAAAACCCAATGCGGGAAAAACCACGGGACCGTAGTCCACCTCAAACTTCCACTATCAATAGAAATGATAACAGGTTTACAGTAAATATTCTCTAGAACAACCAGAGAATCACAATAACATCAAGAACATAGATCTTGGCTTAAGAATAGCATATACTCATCACAGAAGATGGACCTCATCAAAAAAAAATTCTAGGTCTCACAAAGTGAATATAACAAGAAAGTACCTCAGAAAGAGTAAACTATAAATCAACACCGTTAAGATTGTAGAGTTTGCTATAAAAATTATCCACATAAAATTTGAGCCAAAACTGACAACGTTTGGCCACCGATCGTCAACTAGAAAACTCAAAAACCTAATCTTTCTTTCGTTTTTTCTCTCTCTTTTGCCATGTGCTGCCACCGTTGCTGCACGTTCTCACGCTGTGTTCTCACACTACACACCAACCCTATCTCTCTCTTTTTAATTCCTTTGATTTGGGCTCAAGCGGCCCAACTTATCCAAGCCCACATATGGGCTGGACTTAACATATACCAATGATATAAACAATTATCAAGGTGCGAGAAATTGATGACTGCTGTCCTGTAATAATCTCAAAGAAGCTCTTGTTAGATACAGGGTTTCATTATAAGTTGTAAGAGAATTGAACTATACAACTTTATCTAATCCCGTTGGTCGGCACTTATATAATGTCTAAGATATTGCTCAAAGAGCAAATTTATTCTTTTAGTTTGATCATCCATTTGGGGTTAGAGACTTATAAAAAAGTATAACTTAGATTCTAATAATTTGAACATCTCGATCGAAAATCATCTCAAGAATTGTGCATCTTAATTGCTAATAATATTGTATATGACTCTCTAATACTTCATCATATTCTTCATCATCAACTTGGTTATCTCCTCCATTGAACAATGTAGGGGTACAATAAAAAATATTATATATTTTAAAAATTGATCGACCACCATGAGTATCGATCTAAATCTCTCTACCACCAGTAAGCTTGATATAAAGTCCAATGAAATACTCTTCCATGGTCTTTCTTGTACGTGCAATGACTCCAAAAGTCAGATCAGCTTCCACTAGTCTACATTATTTTATTGGTAAGTAAGGCATGTCCAAACATATTCTTCCACATTAGTCCTCATTTTTAGCCAATAAAAAGCTCTCTCCACAAAAGTCAACATTCGATGAACACCCGGATGTCTTGCCCAAAGGGAATAATAACAATCTATTTTCATTGGTATAGAAGAGTCCCTCTTGGACCTAAAATTATCATGTCTTACCTTTTTTACTCAGTTGTATAAGGGTTATTACTTGGGGATTATTGTGCAGTCTATCCTTGATCTTAAAAAGGAAGTTGGAATATAGCTAACTTACTTAGCCTTCGCTTTTTAATTTCATAGTATTCACCGACTCCACTTTCCTACTCAATGCATTGACCACAACATTTGTTCTTTTGGGTTTATACTCCATTGTCATCAAATTTAGCCAAAAAAACCTCCCACTGCTTAGATTTAGGAGAGCTTCTTTTAAGTTTAGAAGTAACTATCACATTCTAAGAAGGTAATGTCATCATACTCGTAGATAATATAGATCACTATTGTTATTACCAAATACCGTCGCTTGGTCTCGTTGAGCTTGTGGCCCTCAAAGGCCACCAAATGACCCTTCTACGTAAGTACTTTTCCAATAGCAAAGTCCAAAGCATCATTGTAGACTTCGAAAAGCTTATCATATTTTGATAATTTGAGTACTAGTACTTCTAACACAGTAGCCTTTAGATCTTAAAATGTCGCTTCATATTTATTTGACCATATCTAAGGTTGCACTTTTAATAACTCTATCAGTGGAGCTATATGCTTCGAGTACCCAACTATAAAGCGCATATTAATAGTTGACAAAATCAAGGATGAATCTTAGCTCCAGTATTTTCTTTGGTGTTCACCATTTCGTCTGCACGTTCAATTTGAACATCTGAATGGATCCTTCACTAATTCAATGCCACATGAATAATATCTCCATCTACGCAAAATAGCACTTCTCCTTTTTTATAAACAAAGTGTTTATCTTGAGAATCTTAAATATTATTCGAAATTGTTTGACATGCTCCTCGAGTATTTGGTTATAGACAACGATATCATCCAAGTAGATGATCACAAACTTGCCTAGATACTTCTTGAACAATTAATTCATGATCGGAGCATTGATTAAGTCAAAAGACATCACCAAAAACTTGAATACCCCGATTAACTATATGCATATATTAGTACTTGATCATATATGTAGTCTTCGCTTCATCTCCTTTAACTATGTGCACATGTTAGTACCCCGATTAAAGATTGAGTTTAAAAAAGTACTTCGTCTTACCCAGTTGGTCGAACAAATCTGTGACGAGCAAAATGAGATACTTATTCTTCATTGTAATTTTATTTAAGGCCTGTTAGTCAATGTATAATCGGACTCCCATCTTCTTCTTTTTTTGAAAGAGAATTGGAACTCCAAATGGTATTTTGGAATTGTAGATGAGACCACCACTTAGTAGTTTATCTAAATAATTCCTGAGCTCTGTCAGTTTTGGAGGGGCCATATGGTATAATGATCTTGCTATAGGCTTCACTTTCGGCTCTAACTTGATGTGGTGATCCATGCCTCTATGGCAATAGAGTTTTTAATAACTTGGGTATCATAACGTCTATAAACTCTTTAAAATATCTATAACCACAGTAAGTTCATGAGTGACCTTCATATCAAGTGGCTTTAGCTTGTAGCCATGAAAGTTAACTTACCTTTTTATACCTCTTTTTTTACTTGTAGAACCGATGTTTATTGTGGTTCTTTGGTTCCTCCTCGAGAAATTAGAACTACGTAGAAATCGTTGCCTCCTCTTAGGTATAGAGAGTTTTGGAACGACATTAGTATCAACTTTGTCACATGCATGAATTCTATTTTGAGGGTCATTTAGAAGTCGTCCAACGGCACCGTTATCATATTTGTATTTTCGCCCATCCAAGGGAGAAAGCAGAATGCAAGAACTTTAAAAGACAAATAAACAATCACAAGTCCACAAATAATTGCTCACGGTGCATTTGCAAGTTCCCGTAAGTTTTACGTGGGAACTTATAAATCCAATATATGCCTATCATTACCCCAAACCCTCATCTAATCCTATGTCATCCGGATGATTTTGAGTGCTAATATAACTGACATTTTGCTCTGCATCGTAACCTAACCTATAGAAAATAAGTCATGGAACGAGAAAATTGGATCATTTTAGGATAATTTTATCTATTCTGATTAAAAATCATTTTACAACCCTATAAATTATTTATGCTCATAGTTTTTAAGAAAAAATATATAAAAATAAAACAAAACATGCTATCAAATATATATACAAGTGAATAAAAGTGATGAATGATCCATTGATGAAAATGTTTGGATGCATGATGATCATTAGTGACATTACGAAGGGAGAGTGAGAATAATGTGTGAAGGATAACTCTCGTAAACACCATTCGGCTTAGCCCTGTGTCTCGTGCCCTACCTTTACCATCAAACAATGGGGCAGTAGGGCAGAAGCCATGTATGTAAAAGCAGTAGAGTGGCTGGAATAACATATATATATATATATATATATATATATATATATATATATATATATATATATATATATATATATATATATATATATATATATATATATATATATATATATATATATATATATACCGATTTCAGTGGTGGGAGAAGAAGAAGCGAAGGCGTCATGGGAGAACTCGCCGCGCTGCGCTACACAACGAAGCTTCCTTGCCGGCCCTCCTCGTTCCCCACGACGCCGACCACATCAGTGCAAGTGAGCCAACCATATCACAACCTCTCTCTCTCTCTCTCTCTCTCTCACACACACACACACACGTTCTGTAGCGTGGAAGAGATGAATACCTCATCTGCATGAGAGGACGCGCAATGGCTCGCCGGTTATTGCAAGGTAAGTCGCACAGACTTTTTTCAGTACACCGATATAACAGTTCGATGAAAGATGATGCAATCTCTGGTGATCCGAAAGATTGGTAGCGTTCATTCCATCTCCCTGCAATTGGCAGAAACTATGTCAGGCTTGATATGTATGATCAAAGCTAAAAAAAACATTAGCAAGAGAATCTCAAATATATTACTCAGAACATAATCTACACACTAAATAACATGACTCAGGCTTCAATCATCATTATCTGACCACCTTCTTGCAGAGTTCTCACATGCACATTCAATTGCTCAAGCTTCACTCATGTCATTTGGCGTGATTGCAATTCTTATCGTCGTTTTAGTTCTGTTGGCGCTCTGCTGGAAATCCAGAAAACCAAAGCCTACACGGAAGACTCCCAATTCTACCAAAAGCCCTGCAGGTAACAATTCACTGTATGAACAAAACAAGAATCATAATTTAAGCCTTCTCATGTCTATTTCCAGATCATTTCAGCGGTAATCTTCGAACCATTTCTTATTTTGACTATCGAACTCTGAAGAAAGCAACAAGAGATTTCCACCCAAAGAACCAGCTTGGAGGAGGAGGATTTGGCCCAGTGTATAAGGTGATGATTAGTAGAGGAGAATGCTTACTTGATTTCAATTATAACAGCTGCAAATGATCTTCTAACAGGGAACATTAGATGATGGAAGAATAATTGCAGTGAAGCAGCTCTCGGTTGGCAAATCTCAGCAAGGGGAGAGAGAGTTTCTTGCTGAGGTAAGGATGTTAACCAGCATCCAGCACAAGAATCTTGTCCACCTGATTGGATGCTGCTCGGAAGGTGCAGAAAGGCTGCTGGTATATGAATGCATGACAAATGGAAGCTTGAACAACATATTCTCTGGTCTGCGCTTCAATCTGCTACATCATATCGTGCTCAATTTTGTATCAATCTTTTCTTGTTGTTGTCTTTGACATGTTCATCTTTTCTTTGAGGAAACCATCACTTCATGTTGCTGTGAATTAGATTTTTCTCTGCTAACAATTGCAAGGAACAGGAAAGAGTGAGACATCTTTAAACTGGAAGACTAGATTCCAGATCATTATCGGGGTCGCTCGAGGATTGCAGTACCTGCATGAGGACTCAAACTTGAGGATTGTTCATAGAGATATCAAGGCCAGCAACATCCTCCTTGATGACAAATTCCAACCTAAGATCAGTGACTTTGGGCTCGCCAGGTTCTTCCCTGAAGACGAAGCATATCTCAGCACCAGATTCGCAGGAACTCTGTAAGTTGATCATGAGCTGTTAATATCATAACAAGTGGAAAATTGGATATTATATCTGCACTTTTGCAATTCATTCATGCTGAGAATTAGAGTTCATTCTACATTTCAGAGGTTATTCTGCGCCTGAATATGCTTTGAGAGGAGAGTTGTCGGAAAAAGCTGACATCTATAGCTTTGGTGTTCTGGTGCTTGAGATCATTAGCTGCAGAAAGAACACAGATCTTTCTCTTCCAAATGAGATGCAGTATCTACCTGAATATGTAAATCCCTGCCTTCATGTGTTCTTCATATCTGCATCTGCACAGGAAGAAATGCTGATCATCATGTATGTATTACAGGCATGGAGGTTATATGAGAGATCAAAGATGACGGACCTTGTGGATTCCAGGTTGTTAGAAGAAGGTGCCCTGGAAATAGATGTGCTACAAGTCTGCCATGTTGCTTTGCTGTGCCTTCAGCCACATCCAAGCTTGAGGCCTCCAATGTCAGAAATAGTTGCCATGTTGACATGCAGGACTCCACCATCTTCAGCTCCAGTGAGACCTACATTTTTGGAGAGAAAGAGTAGATTTGGCATAGGAATTTCTCCATCTTAGTTAGAAACAAAGTCAACTCTAGAAGCCATTGAGGCGTTTGTGAAAATGACAATACTGGATCTGCTATTTATTCTTACAATGTCAAAGCATTTCATCATATACATGAACAATACATGGACAAGCAACGCATGCTGACTTCAAATGGTGTCATTATCTACTACCAACAATGATCATGGCCTGGCAGAGCACTCGAGGGGCAGCCCCTGAGGGAACCTCTTTGCGTCAGTGCAGTAGTCGTAGATCATGTAGTTGTGCTGCACCCACCTCATCTTCTTCAAGCTGGTAGCATCCAACTCCTGCCACATCCAGGAGCTGCTGCCGGAGGAGCAGGAGGAAGCTCCGGAAGACCAGAGGCAGCCATCGGCGTCGAAGCTCCTGAAGGCAGCAGTGAATGGCGCCTTGGACCAGTCCGTCTTCACCAGCCCACCTCGGGTGGCCCAGTCGTCTGCGTCCCACAGGCTCGAGTAGATTCTCATGGCTTGGTTCGTCGGGTACGGCACGCCCATCGACTCCCTGTTCTTGAACTCCCTGATCGGCGTGCCATCCACGTAGAAGCTGCAGCATCAGGAAATGCTTAGCCCAAATGAAAGATTAGGACATGTTGATCAGTACACGATTACTCACACGATGTGTTTAGGATTCCATAAGACGGAGTAGGTGTGGAAGTTCTTGGTGGGATCAAACCAGAGGAAGAACTGCTGTTCCCTGTTCCCCTTCCCTTGGCTGAACACATTGGTGTGGAGGACGTAGGGGTCTCCGCTGAGGTTGCCGAGGAACTCCAAGTCGATCTCGTCGTGCATTACCCCTTCCGACGACAGCTTCAATGCGGAAACTCCGTCGTCTCAGCACAGCAACAAACACGAAGAGAGAGAGAGAGAGAGAGGTGCGTACATAGAAGGTGGTGACTGTTCCTGCGGAGTTCCCCGGAACGAGCTTGAGCTGCACATCGAACCTCCCATATACGTATCGGTTCTTCGACTGGAAACCAGAGCCGGACGACTGGTCGAGCGAGAGCGTGAGGAGCCGCCCGTTGTCTAGGACTTTGGCACGGCCGTCGCCCCAAGTGATGTCTACGTCTCGGGAGAAACTTGTAGCTGATGCAGCAGCACTTGCAGAAGCAGAGAGCAATGCAAGCAAGAGAAAGAGGTCAGTTTTGTTACAGGAAGCAAAGGAGGCCATGCCCTCAAGCGAGCAAGCTTGTGACTACGAACAGAGCACTTGTGCTTATGCATAGAAATGGTGAGAGAAGTGTGTACATATATAGGCAAGAGGAGTAAACGAGTCTATTATGGAGATTTGAGAGGATATATATATATATATATATATATATATATATATATATATATATATATATGATGCAGTGGAATAATGAATTGATGGATTGGATGAAGATTTTGACAAGAAGAAAGCTTCACTTGATAGATGAGTAAGCTGTATCTTAAGTTTGGTGTCACAGCACTGTTCCTTTTATAATATGTTATATATTTCACATCACATTGATAATCTCCAACAATATCATATCACATGCAACAATATTCCAAATCTTCAATCACTTCTGAATCCAATCAAAATCAGATTCCCATGTCTAATGGAATCTATAACTAGACAAGAATTTGGCAGAAATCTGAGTTTTTTATTTACCTTGATTTCATAGATTCCTGCTGCTACTGACGTACATACAAAAATCATTAATGTGCTCACACCTGTGTAATGATGACATGATGGGGGCCTATTAGCATCATATTAGCATCAAATTAGCAATATCAGCACACTGATGAAACTGTTGCTGTGTTTTTGTGAACAGAAAACGTTTCCATTCATATCTGCAATTGCACATTTAGGGTTCATTCCAACATACCTCCCACCTTCTATAGGACATTAGCAAAGATGAATTAGAGCAAAGCATCAATGGACAATCTAACTAGCAATTTTTATACTATAGAGACTATGAGTGGAGGCTTATGATCAAGGATGAGCTTTAGAATGCATGCATTCAGGTGGTCCAGACTCCAGGTGACTAAAAAGTATGAAGGAATCCTCAAGAGGAATTCACCATACTCAATCATTTGGAAGAAACAATAATTGGGGACAAATGATTCTTAAATTGGTGCATGATGCAGAATCTAATCATGCATATGGATAAGAATATTTATGGCCTCATACACCGATATTCTTGTCTATATGACTTTTCTATAGACAGAAGAATATATTCTAAATTCACAGAATATAGGATGCAAAATGGCAGCATAGTACTCAAGAGCAACTTAAAGACAATGATATCAATTTAGTTGGTAGATTGGAAGAAGATCTAGGGTTGGAATCTATGAACAAGTTAGAGGAGCATAATGCACTTGTTATCTGTGGACTATTTTCTTCAGTTTAGTAATCATGCAATGACAGATTTGGAGGCTTAAGGTGATGGATTTGGTTCCACTTGGAAGTTCCCATCTGAATTTGGCACAGTTGAAATAATAAAGTAACATTGTTGCAGTCATACCTAACTGAGCATAGCAAAAAAATAATGTCAAAGTAGTAGGCAGAATCACAACCACAATATCTATTTCCTTAAATTGCAAAAGCAATGATCAAAACTTTTTTTAACCATATGAAGTTGATAATGGCTGCAACATCATCAGCTTAAATACCACAAAAAAGGTTCCTGACTATATTACATATCATCAAACATAATAATTTGCATCAAGTTATGTAAATGAAGGGCAATGCTGAAGGATTGCATATTTCCAATGAATAAAATTTGACAAAAAGGTTGATTAATGGGTTACTCGAACATCTTCAATTAGACACTGAAATAGATACTCAGATATTTTCAGCATAAATTGGGATAGATGAACAAGAAAATGGGAATGGCCTTAATACCTAGCTCATAAATTTTTCACCGTGAAGCTTGCTAACAAGGCATGCTAACAGTACAATATTCAAAATAGCAGCTTGTGGCTTGCTACATGTGTAATCAACAATTTATAGTTGATATCCATCCAACACTCAAAACCCAAATGATGACAAGAAGCAGCACCATACTGTAGAGCTAAACTCCGAAGATAAAAGAAACAGCAGCAGAGATAAAATTCAAACCCAAAGCACAAACCATAACCACAAATCATGCTGCTCTACACAGAAAGGCTCTGCAGCTTTCTAAGGCGTTTCATGGCTGAAGAAGGACTCTTAACTCCCTTCTTACTCTTCTTCATAGAGCTTGATTTCACCTTAATCTTTTTAATCGTGGGAGGGGTTTCCCTGATGGGTCCAGGTGGAACTCCTTTCTTAAGTGCACTACCTTTTGGAGTAACAGATGGTGGCAATCTCAAGCTCTGTGGAGGCAACGGATTATTTGGCTTCCAGACCAGGTTACTCTTCATTGAAAATCTGACCTTCTTAACACTTTTCTCACCACTCTTTCCAACAGTCCCATTAGCAGTATTCCCACTCTCACTGGCGTTCGCATCTGCACTCTTTGCTCTTTTCCTCTTCTTGAGAGAAGGAACAGCAGAAGCTGTTGCCGGCAGCACACTAAACTGATCACCATCATTTGCCATACCTGCTTCAACAGCAGCGTTCTCAAATTGTCTTTGAAGATTAGAGATCATGCATTCATTGAAATCAATCAACTGTTGGGTTTCCACCATATCCTCCTTCAAACTTGTACTATTAACAACATCGTTAACCTCACTTGCGATCTCGACAATCTTACGGTTCATAATTGAATCCATAGACTTTTTCTTTTTTCCAGTCTTACTCTTCTTCTTCTTCCTTCTTCTTCTCTTCTTCTTGATTCCATCTGAAGCTTCCTTTAATTTCTTCAGCTTCTTAATGGGCTTATCATCTGAGCCACCATCAACAACTCCATTGTTCACCTCAATCTGCTCAGTGCTTTCTGAAATCACTACACCACTCATATTTCCTGAGCTCCCATTTTCCAACTGCTGGGCTAAGATATGAATTCCAGATTTTTGTAAATCGTTCTCCAACTTGAGAAAATCTTCATGCAAACAAAATAAGATTTTCCGATTCCCCTGAAGAGTCTCTGAAGCTGAAGCTGAATCGAAGAACATCTTTGCAAATTGTAGCAACAAAGCAAATTTTCCAAGTCTGTCGACTTCACTGCCCAAGTCTACCTGATTTCCAGCCTTCTCAACATTCAACAGCTTCCTTCCATTGTCGAGCAATCGGTCAAAAATATTCACCTTGATCTTATTCACCAGCACCTTATCAGTAGATTTCCCCATCACCAAAATGAAGGGCTTCAGCATCGAATCCAGAGTCTCCAAAGCGAGCGGAAGGAGATCTTTAATCTCATCCAGGAAGATCTCGGTAACGTGATAGTTAACGCCATTGGCCGGGTACCTATCCATCGCAAGGAGAGATTTTTCTGAAAGGATGCCGATCATCCGGGCCACGAGGTCTGGATTCCACGCGTTCTTCCTCAACAGGAGGAAGGCATGGCGGAGGAACTTCCGGATGAGTAGGTAGAACTTGTCGAGGCGGAGAAGGTCGATGCCGCCCCACTCACGGCGGATGGTGACGAGGAAGGCCTCAAAGTACCGTGCAGCGAGGGGCGCGGCAAGGGACTCGAGGAGAGCGGCAAGACGGCCGGCAAGGTCGACTTGGACGGGGAGCTTGTCGGCGTGCCAGACGCAGTAGAAGAGACCCTTCCAGATCTTGGCGAGGTCGGCGTCGGAGACGGCATCGTCGGTCTGGCGGCTTCTTCTTCTTCTTCTTCTTCTTCTTCTTCTTCTTCTTCTTCTTCTTCTTCTTCTTCTTCTTCTTCTTCTTCTTCTTCTTCTTCTTCTTCTTCTTCTTCTTCTTCTTCTTCTTCTTCTTCTTCTTCTTCTTCTTCTTCTTCTTCTTCTTCTTCTTCTTCTTCTTCTTCTTCTTCTTCTTCTTCTTCTTCTTCTTCTTCTTCTTCTTCTTCTTCTTCTTCTTCTTCTTCTTCTTCTTCTTCTTCTTCTTCTTCTTCTTCTTCTTCTTCTTCTTCTTCTTCTTCTTCTTCTTCTTCTTCTTCTTCTTCTTCTTCTTCTTCTTCTTCTTCTTCTTCTTCTTCTTCTTCTTCTTCTTCTTCTTCTTCTTCTTCTTCTTCTTCTTCTTCTTCTTCTTCTTCTTCTTCTTCTTCTTCTTCTTCTTCTTCTTCTTCTTCTTCTTCTTCTTCTTCTTCTTCTTCTTCTTCTTCTTCTTCTTCTTCTTCTTCTTCTTCTTCTTCTTCTTCTTCTTCTTCTTCTTCTTCTTCTTCTTCTTCTTCTTCTTCTTCTTCTTCTTCTTCTTCTTCTTCTTCTTCTTCTTCTTCTTCTTCTTCTTCTTCTTCTTCTTCTTCTTCTTCTTCTTCTTCTTCTTCTTCTTCTTCTTCTTCTTCTTCTTCTTCTTCTTCTTCTTCTTCTTCTTCTTCTTCTTCTTCTTCTTCTTCTTCTTCTTCTTCTTCTTCTTCTTCTTCTTCTTCTTCTTCTTCTTCTTCTTCTTCTTCTTCTTCTTCTTCTTCTTCTTCTTCTTCTTCTTCTTCTTCTTCTTCTTCTTCTTCTTCTTCTTCTTCTTCTTCTTCTTCTTCTTCTTCTTCTTCTTCTTCTTCTTCTTCTTCTTCTTCTTCTTCTTCTTCTTCTTCTTCTTCTTCTTCTTCTTCTTCTTCTTCTTCTTCTTCTTCTTCTTCTTCTTCTTCTTCTTCTTCTTCTTCTTCTTCTTCTTCTTCTTCTTCTTCTTCTTCTTCTTCTTCTTCTTCTTCTTCTTCTTCTTCTTCTTCTTCTTCTTCTTCTTCTTCTTCTTCTTCTTCTTCTTCTTCTTCTTCTTCTTCTTCTTCTTCTTCTTCTTCTTCTTCTTCTTCTTCTTCTTCTTCTTCTTCTTCTTCTTCTTCTTCTTCTTCTTCTTCTTCTTCTTCTTCTTCTTCTTCTTCTTCTTCTTCTTCTTCTTCTTCTTCTTCTTCTTCTTCTTCTTCTTCTTCTTCTTCTTCTTCTTCTTCTTCTTCTTCTTCTTCTTCTTCTTCTTCTTCTTCTTCTTCTTCTTCTTCTTCTTCTTCTTCTTCTTCTTCTTCTTCTTCTTCTTCTTCTTCTTCTTCTTCTTCTTCTTCTTCTTCTTCTTCTTCTTCTTCTTCTTCTTCTTCTTCTTCTTCTTCTTCTTCTTCTTCTTCTTCTTCTTCTTCTTCTTCTTCTTCTTCTTCTTCTTCTTCTTCTTCTTCTTCTTCTTCTTCTTCTTCTTCTTCTTCTTCTTCTTCTTCTTCTTCAGAGCCACGAGGAGAGCGCGCGAACGGCGCGGTCGCGGGCGGTTCTGTTGCAGGAGGCGAGGCGCTTCGCGATGACCGCCCCGGAGAGGGAGGTGTCCATGGTCGCCACCAGTTGAGGAACCCTCGATCTCAAACCCTAGGCGCTTGATCGAAACCCTAAGGGGGAGGAAAGCAACAAGGAATGCTAACCGGTGAGCGTACCGCCTCGAGTAATGTTTCGGAAAATGCTGTTATAACGTTACTCTTCCTTACAAATATCTATCTTGTGATTGGAGGTAACAACTGTGGCGCCCATCTCCAAGAAAGGTACAACGTTGGTAAAACACTTGTGCTAGGATTAGGTTTATAAACTTTATTTGGGGCCCACCGGGTTGTGTGGGCTATTCCATGAGTTAGCATAAATCTCCAATGCAATGCTTTTTTGGCATATATTATTCAATTAAAATATTAAATTATCCTCATTTCTTCTTATCCATTTTATATTTTTTTGCCTTTATTTTTTATTTATTCTCATTGATTATTATTTTATTCCTTAAAAAAAATGCTATGAGAAGAAGCGGTGACCATAACCACGTGCTCAACCTTCCACCGCCCGCCCCTCCCATAGCCGCCTCCGTCCAGCGATGGTTTCATCTTGCTCAGCCGCCCGCCCCTCCCCCTCGTCGCCTCCGATCCCTCTTGAAATCTTCCAGCAACAGGTCCTTTCACGGCCACAATCCCCGATCGCCCATCCTGCCTCGCCGACCAAGTGGAGTCCCTCGCCGCCGCAGGTTTCTTGATTCGATACTGTTCCTCCGCGCTCTTTTTCTTTGATTCGATACTGTTCCTCCGTGGTTAATGGAATGATGGTTTCTGTTTCGAGTATCTAAAATTACCCGCGATCATGTCTTGCCCCTCCCCTTCCGTGGCCTCCGATCCTTCTTAAGATCTTCAAACAACAGGTCCATTCACAGCCGCAATCCCCAATCGCC
The DNA here is from genome assembly GCA_004837865.1 of Musa balbisiana. Taxonomy (NCBI): domain Eukaryota; kingdom Viridiplantae; phylum Streptophyta; class Magnoliopsida; order Zingiberales; family Musaceae; genus Musa; species Musa balbisiana. The sequence continues at coordinate 5,848,769 of CM017197.1, read as the reverse complement.
CACCGTGCCCCTCCTATCAAGTGGAGTCCCTCGCCGCCGCAGGTTTCTTGATTCGATTTCTTTTGCTTGCTTAACCTAATGGAATGATGGTTCCAGTTTCGCGTATCTAATCTTACCCTCGACCACTTCTTGCAATTCGTTTCTACTTGCATAATTGTCGTTAAAGATCTTACTTCGATGATCTGACAATTATATCAAGAACAATCTTGGTTGCTTCATGTGATTCCCAAGTTCATGTCACATCGTTAGGGAAATCTGACCATGGAGATAGTGCTATTAAAGGTTTTCAAACATATCATTTAGAGACAAAGAATATCGAATATGGTTCTGATTCGTGCTTTGGAAATTGCTCATTGCTAGTAACATTAAATATGTGAGTCTGTATATGTAACTGTTATCATATAGAACATTTATCCCACTATTTTTTTGTTTTATTACTCTGAACTTTAATTAGATTTCTGCATGCAATGGACAAGTAACAAATTTACTACCTCTCTCGGACATCATTTTCATCATAGTCTTGATTATTGCTGGATGACAATTTTTCTTTCCTATGCACTACCTAAATCAAGGGAAAAAATGCATCATGTATTTGCAGAACATGTTAGTATAACACACTGCTTGATGCCTGTAGACAAGCAAGCTGCTTCTGACATTCAAATTGATGCAGGAAGATGTCGTTATCTGTTTTTAGAAGTCCATATTACTATTGATATTTCAATCTGCTAATGCCTTTTGTATTATCCTTATTTTCCTAATTGGCATTGCCTAGTTGCTCAATCTAGTATAAAGGTCAATTCATGTTGGAACTTATCTGATATAGGTTCTCAACAAGAGTAGGAAGCAAGAATAACGATAAGTGAACTCTAAATTTGTGCTATCATTGACAGCTACAGCTAATCAAGCTTCTTTGATCTTGGTATTCTTCTCATCTCCACTGCCCCAAGCTTCTTTGATCTTGGTATTCTTCTCATCTCCGCTGCCCATAGGAGCGATTGGCCTATAGAGGCCTAGTGATACAATTTCTCCAAAGTTCTTTAAGGACATTTGATGGCAAATTTCGGATCAGTGATAAAAGATAGTTCTATTGTCTAGAGCCAACTAGATTATACCATATGTTATTACTTGAAGAAAAGGTGGATGCACACAATCATATGCATTTTGATGGTGTTTAAAGCATTTTATTTGGTGAAGGTAAGATGTTGATGAAGAGTGCATTCCTGTCCAAGATATTAGATCCAAAATTTTATCTAGATTAAATTTGAAGGGATTTTTTAGATGTAATGGCAATGGATAACTTGTTCCAAGATGACTATTTTCAGAAAATTCTTTCCTCATTGTTAGATATGAACTAGGGATCTGAAGCAATGAGCATTTGTTTCGAGTGTCTTCAGGTAATAATGTTGTTCTCAAAATCTCTATTTGTGCTTCAGATCGTGCGGGCAAAAACAAATTCTTTGGAGGAAAAGATGTCCTCCATTTTTAAAGCCTTGTATTAGTATTTAGATTTCAGATCCAAACCTGTGCTATCATCAACAAATGTACAGCTAATCAACCTTTCTTGATCTTCATATTCATCTCATTTTTGCTGCTCATAGGAAGAGATTGGCCTAAAGAGGCCTTGATACAAGTCCTCCAAAGTTCTCTATGGACAATTCATTGCAAATTTCATACTAGTGATAGCAGTTAGTTCCATCGACTACAGCCAGCTAGATTTAGATTTAGACCATATATTGTTACTTCAGGAAAAGGTGGATGTCATCCAAAATCATGCACGATGCACATTTTATATGGTGAATCGGTAAGATGTTACTGAAGAGTGCAATCCTGTCCAAGACATTAGAACCAAAAGTTTATCTGGTTTTAATCTGAAAAAGATTGTTTAGATGTAATGGCAATGGATAACTTGCTTCCAATATGAATATTTTCAGAAATTTTTTCCTTCATTATAGGTATGAACTAGGGATCTGAAGTGATGAGCATTTGTTTTGAGTGTCTTCAGAGAATGATGGTCTTCTCAAAATCTTCATTTGTGCTCTAGTTGATTTGTTGTTCATCAAGATGAAATGATTTGTCTATAAAAAGTTAAATGTTAAAAATGATCTTTTTAGTATTAATTAAGTGTCAAATTCATGATGAAAAAAATAATAATAATAGCAGCTGTGCTAGAACATGTAAAGGTAGTAGTTTTCTTCTGAATTTGTAGTATCAAGCAGAATACTTTCAGCAGCCAACATATGTATTAAATGAATCAAAGAATAACAAGATTTGTTCTCTCTCTTTTCTATCAGGCAAAGGAGCACTCTGTAGGCAGGCCCTGTGGGAACCTCTTGAGGTCGCTGCAGTAGTTGTAGATCATGTAGTTCTTCTGCACCCACTTCATCTTTTCGTGGCCTGTGGTGTCCAGCTCTTGGCTCCACCACCCGCTGCTGCTGGGGACAGTGTCGGCCCTGAAGCTTCTATAGGAGGCCGTGAACGGCGCCTGCGACCAGTCGGTCTTGACCAGGCCGCCTCTGGTAGCCCAGTCATCCGCGTTCCAGAGGCTGGAGTAGATCCTCATGGGCTGGTTCTTGGGGAACGCGACGCCCCTCGATTCCAGATTCTTGAAGTCTCTGATCGGGGTGCGGTCGACCATGAAGCTGCAGAGGAGGCGACAGAGTGTGAGATCGGCATCGACGGCGTCACGGAACGAAGCTGGGCAAAGCATGGACCGGCGGGGTACTCACATGATATGGCTAGGGTTCCAGATGATGGTGTAGGTGTGGAAGTCCGCGGTGGGATCAAACCAGAGCTTGAACTGCATCTCCCTGTTCCCCTTCCCTTGCGCGAACACGTTGGTGTGGAGGGTGTAGGGATCTCCGCTGACATTTCCGAGGAACTCGAAGTCGATCTCGTCATGCGTCGGCCCTTGCGAGGACAACTGCAGGCATCAAGCGACACGGCGTCGAACACTTAGTTGCGGAAGATTCAGAACAAAGGAAGAAGAGAATGTCCGATGAGAAGGGCAAGGAGGGGCATACATAGTAGGCAGTGACGGTGCCGGCGGAGTTCCCGGGAACGAGCTTGATCTGCATGTCGATCTTGCCGAAGAGGTACTCGTTCTTCGACTGGAATCCCGAGCCCGAGGCCTGTCGAGGGTGAGGGTGAGGAGCTGGCCGCTCTCGAGGACCTTGGCACGGCCGTCGCCCAGGTGATGTCGAACTCCTGGTCGAAGTGCCGGCGGCGGCGATGGCCAGCAAAGAGGAAGCTATCAGCAGATACCGCATCGCCATTGTGAGCGGTAAGCAAGAGAAGTGGACAGTGGGTGATGGGATGAGTGAGGTTCGGAGCTGTTTATAAGGGGAAGAGAAGGACAAAAAAAAAAAAACAAAAAAAAAAAAAAACAAAAAAAAAAAAAAACAAAAAAAAAAAAACAAAAAAAAAAAAACAAAAAAAAAAAAAACAAAAAAAAAAAAACAAAAAAAAAAAAACAAAAAAAAAAAAAAAAAACAAAAAAAAAAAAACAAAAAAAAAAAAACAAAAAAAAAAAAAACAAAAAAAAAAAAAAACAAAAAAAAAAATGATTTGTCTATAAAAAGTTAAATGTTAAAAATGATCTTTTTAGTATTAATTAAGTGTCAAATTCATGATGAAAAAAATAATAATAATAGCAGCTGTGCTAGAACATGTAAAGGTAGTAGTTTTCTTCTGAATTTGTAGTATCAAGCAGAATACTTTCAGCAGCCAACATATGTATTAAATGAATCAAAGAATAACAAGATTTGTTCTCTCTCTTTTCTATCAGGCAAAGGAGCACTCTGTAGGCAGGCCCTGTGGGAACCTCTTGAGGTCGCTGCAGTAGTTGTAGATCATGTAGTTCTTCTGCACCCACTTCATCTTTTCGTGGCCTGTGGTGTCCAGCTCTTGGCTCCACCACCCGCTGCTGCTGGGGACAGTGTCGGCCCTGAAGCTTCTATAGGAGGCCGTGAACGGCGCCTGCGACCAGTCGGTCTTGACCAGGCCGCCTCTGGTAGCCCAGTCATCCGCGTTCCAGAGGCTGGAGTAGATCCTCATGGGCTGGTTCTTGGGGAACGCGACGCCCCTCGATTCCAGATTCTTGAAGTCTCTGATCGGGGTGCGGTCGACCATGAAGCTGCAGAGGAGGCGACAGAGTGTGAGATCGGCATCGACGGCGTCACGGAACGAAGCTGGGCAAAGCATGGACCGGCGGGGTACTCACATGATATGGCTAGGGTTCCAGATGATGGTGTAGGTGTGGAAGTCCGCGGTGGGATCAAACCAGAGCTTGAACTGCATCTCCCTGTTCCCCTTCCCTTGCGCGAACACGTTGGTGTGGAGGGTGTAGGGATCTCCGCTGACATTTCCGAGGAACTCGAAGTCGATCTCGTCATGCGTCGGCCCTTGCGAGGACAACTGCAGGCATCAAGCGACACGGCGTCGAACACTTAGTTGCGGAAGATTCAGAACAAAGGAAGAAGAGAATGTCCGATGAGAAGGGCAAGGAGGGGCATACATAGTAGGCAGTGACGGTGCCGGCGGAGTTCCCGGGAACGAGCTTGATCTGCATGTCGATCTTGCCGAAGAGGTACTCGTTCTTCGACTGGAATCCCGAGCCCGAGGCCTTGTCGAGGGTGAGGGTGAGGAGCTGGCCGCTCTCGAGGACCTTGGCACGGCCGTCGCCCCAGGTGATGTCGAACTCCTGGTCGAAGTTGCCGGCGGCGGCGATGGCCAGCAAAGAGGAAGCTATCAGCAGATACCGCATCGCCATTGTGAGCGGTAAGCAAGAGAAGTGGACAGTGGGTGATGGGATGAGTGAGGTTCGGAGCTGTTTATAAAGGGGGAAGAGAAGAGGAAAGAGAAAGCCATGGTATAGGTTGGCAATGGACTGGAGAGTGCGTGTGGAAAGAAGGTGGTGAGGGGTTTCGCATGGCCAGCTTGCAATTGCACGTCCAATGGGGGATCTGCTGCTTAAAGTTGGTGCAGTGCCAGCGAGTAACACAGCTTAATTAGTATGCTCCATGCAGTTCTTTATTGGACGCGCTTGAGACACAGGTGTTCTCCAGCTGTTGGTGGAGTGGACGCGTTGACTGTCTTCTTTGATCATTTGGTGGGCAGGGTTGGAATCCCGAGGGGAAGAGTCGGGGAAGAGGGGTAGGGGCATAATAATAATAATAATTATTATTATTATTATCATAATGATGATGATGATAGCAAGTTCCTAAAAAATATATTTAATTTTGAGACATTTTTAGAAAGTATCCTCATTTTCAAAAAAATTCTAGAGTTTTTCTTTATAAATGATGGTTTTTTCCTTGGTCGCCCTCGTCGTTGATTGTCTTTGCATGTGGGTTGGCTTGCACACTTCGATCATGCCTACGCTTATGTCATTGGTCGAGCCCTAGTCGCTTGTCTATCTTCGCTCAAGTTGTCATGGATGATCGTTATGCATCCGTAATAATGTTGTTAATGGATTATTCGTTATTTTTGTTTGTTTGTATATATGTTCAGAATGAGAACAATTTATACAATTGTAGAGTTATTCCTTATCAGAATGAGCAAAATTGTTCCAGAATGGTTCAATTTTTGCATGTCACGACCTATTTTTTATATGTTGCGATATAAAACAAAACGTCAATCATCATAGTACCCTAGAACCCTCAAGTGGTACAAGGCTAGATGGAGGTTTGGTGTAGTGGTAGATATTAATTGGATTCACAAGTTCGCGCATCAAGTCTATGAAAACTTGCTAATGCACCCGACACTCGATAAGTAGTCGTTTTTGGGCTTATGACTATTTATTTGTCTTGTAAAATCCTTGTCTTCTCATTTCTCTCTTATACACTAAGCGTTTGTTGAATTGTTTGTAAAGCTACCCTCTTCGTAGGACGTCTGGATTTGTTCATCACTTATTTATGAACTAATCAATTTTCTCTTTTATAATTTCTTTGGGACTTAAATAAGGTTGCAACTAAATTGACCCTTTAAAGATATATAACGTAAAAATATTTCATGAGTTAAACAATTCCAACTAACTCTGTGACAAGGTAATGACCCCTAGCCTCCTCTTTCGCACGGGCTCTTGATTACCCACACCTCCATTGTTGGTCACTTGTGTTACGAGCAAGCATGAGGAGGATAAAATGCACAATCATCATGAGTGTTTATAGAGGTAGGGGCAAAAACAAGTTTGACAAGAGCTAATGATGGTTTATCGAGACAGAAACAGATTCGACGAGTGCCAATGGTGCGTTCCATGGAAGCGAAGTGCAAATTGATCTTTATATCTAAGAAAATGTATTGGTGAAAATTTTTGAAAATGAAGGTGCTCTATAAGAATTTCATAAAATCATTTTTTTTAAAAACAATTATTCTACTACTACTACTACTAATAACAATAATGATTATAATAATGATGATGAGAACTTCTGTTCTTCTCGGTCTCATCCCCTGGTATCAATAATAATATTCAGTGTTTTTATCTCCTATGTTCTTCAAATAGAATAAAATAGAATGCTAAGGAGACATGGCACCTTCAAAAAGGTTCATGGTCTTTTGCCACAAATACAGTTATAACCATTTTGGATGCTCTAATTTGTTAGTACGTAATTCTAGTTTATTATACCAGATAAGAAATTTTATGTTGGTTCAAGTGACACAAACAATACTAGCATCACTTGCACAATCACTTAAAAGGGCTGCTCAAGAAATGCCACAAGATAACTATTCCACTAATTGCTACTACATCAAGATTACTAGTATTTTATAAGACAATAACTTTTTGTATCACTTTATAACTTTTCATAGCACCCACTCCATGTTTCATTCAACCTTTCAAGAATGTTGTCTTTGATTTCAGGGCACAAAGTCATAACCTTAATTTCAACATTGAAAAGTTTTAAACATGGGCATAGCAAATAATAATTACTCTCCAATAAAGCAACAAAGACAGCTAGCCCAAATATATCAGTCATTTTGGAAAGCCTAGAATAAGTTCATGCAAAGAACTACATGGATTGGATCACTTGATGGTGTTAAGAGAAACCCTCATCATCATCGAGGAAATTTTCATTGTCATCACTGTCTTGTTCGAAGATCTGGTATTCACCATCACTGTCACCGGCACCTGCAGCATCATCAGGTCGCCGATCCTTGGATTCTTTGTTAAATGGGAATCCCCGTAGGAGCTCCTCCAGGTAATCATTCGATATCTGCTCTCCCAGGCTATCTGCTTCATATAGGAAATTCCTTTTTTTTTGTGCTCGCAGAACACCAAGGAAGACATGTACATACACGTATACATTAGCATGTCATACATATGAAAAAATGAACTGAATCATAAACCTGATATTTTTTCATATCTACAAATGGCAGTTCATTTTAAGTATAAGATATGTTTGTATAACCACACAACAAGGTCCATAAAAAGCACAGGTTTATATTTACCTAAGTTTATTTGTTACATCTAATGAATTTGTCCATCTCGTTTTCAACACTACAAAAACACAATTAAAGTAACTTGATTTTCTAAATTCAGAGATGTGACTGATGCCGCAGAATGGTTTAAGATGAGGCTTCAGATAACATACTAGATGAGAACAGCTGTGACATAAATCTATAAACTTATATCGATAATATAACAATTCATCTGCACCATAAATAGCTTCGAGGAGACAGCACGACAGCAGAGAAGAAATCCCAAATTATGACATAGTTATCATGGTACTTTCAATTTAGAACCATGCAGGTCATATGTTGCACATGTGACTCAATCCAATCACAAACTGCATCTTAGTAAGCATCGTGAAATTTTGCTCATGGCATACCAAATCAATTGAAATGATGCTGCAAATATAGACGTGTAGTGTTTATATAAGCTGGTTATGCCTTATCTACAAATATAGTTTCAGATCTAACAACACGTAACTAGCAGTGCTAGCTAACCATTGTCATGTAGGGACACATAACATGATCATAGAAATATGCAAGCATTGATCTACATTAGAAAGAAAAGATTGAAGCATAAACCACATCTAGTTCAACTCTCATCGACAAACATTATTCTTCTGGAATAATAAAAAAGATTGTTAAAAAACTTTGGTGAGGTAAAATGATTCTATATGTGAGATACAAAAGAGATTGAAGGATACAGGAGGTACCACCGTCAGGAAAAAACCCATCTTCGCATGCCTACAGAGGGAAAAGACAAGCCAAAGTTAATAGACAAACTAAGGCCAAAGAGAAATTTACAGAGAATAAATAAGTTAAGACTTAATATATTACAGGTGGGGATTCATATCCATCCAATTCCTCTTCCTCTTCTTCATCCTCAATCTCACAGTTATCTATCCTGTCTTGATCCATATGTTCATGTTCATTAGATTGAATAGACGTCACCTCAGCAGAACAATTAGTATCTGCGGATAACAAATTAGGATCCAATGTTCCATCACAAATCAGTAAAATATGGCATATATCTGCATTGCTATGATCAGCTAGATAAGGTCTCAATACGATGGAAGGTTATGAAAACAACCTCTGTTTACAAGTTGATCTTCCTTTTCAGATTTTTGAAGTCTGCTTAAGGCTCCATTTTTCTTGGATCTCTCAAAGAGCTCACGGGTATAATTTGTCAGCTGCTTTGCAGCATCATTAGGATATAGCGACAGAAACCTAATACTCACATGCAATCTCAGGGTTCTAAGAATGGCCCCAGAGAACCAACCTGTTGTGTGCTACAAACAAATTAGTTAGGTGATTATGCATGGAAAAAAGGTTCCCAAAAAAAATGCAGTATTTGAGATGCTAAATTCTCAATTTTGACACAAACAAGATGTATGACCACTAGAAGCAACACCAGCCTTTACAGTGGATGAATTACAAAAGCGGACAACAGATTATCATGTCTATTCATATATCAAAAAGGCGAGGGTGGGCCTTGGTACAACTGTAACCTCTCTATATTCAGAGGTAAGGCTGCATACATTACCAGTCCCAAAACCCCGCATGTGTATGCCCATATGTCAAAACCGAAAATTGATTTTTTCCAGGTGCCAGATGGCATAGTTAGCTGGATAGGATGCTATGACACAGATGAAGAGGCAGCATCTTTCCCTAACTAGAAAACATAGCCCATGTATTATCATTTACCAACTTATGTTGACTGCAACTCTACTAGCATTATGTGTCGTGAAAGAAAAATTGAAAATATGGGAGTTCAACTACAAATACCTACAAGGACATGGAATCTAATAACAAAAACCATTGATAATTTAAAATGAAATCATGACAGCAATTTGATAGGTCCCTACTGACATTAAATACAAGTAGTTGCATGTCACAAATTTACAAACTATAGATTTAGATAAGCGAATATAACATCATGCTCAATCAAGATGATCTGGGTCTCTTAGTATGAGCCAGCATTAAACAGGATGAACTGAATCAATTTAAATCTAAAGTACCACCAAATTACAGCTCTTTGAAGAATAATAAATTCACAGCCATCAGCGTGTACAAACAGATAACCACTCAACATGAAAAATGCCAGAACTTACTGAACAGGCTGTCTGCCTCGTAGGTTTTCTAATTTCTTGCTGAATAAAGTCATCATCTAGTTCAAAAAGTTGTAAGCAAATAAAACTCTTAGACGGCCATACTTTAAAGTGACACAGCTCCTTCTGAGTCTGCTTTAACCTGTTGGCAAGACAAAGCAGTACGAGTAGCGGAAGTTATAAGAACTGGAACATATTCAAGCTTAGCTAATTAGAATGAAAGAAAAAGATGTTTCATCAAATTAAATAAATTAACCAAACAAGTATGATGAATGCAATGAACTCTTGGTAATCTTCAGCCATGAAAATTAGAAAGGAAACAGGTTCCAGTATTGCTAGTATTTGTAAATTGCAAGTCTTTTTTATCTAGGAAATGAGATTTTATTTGTTAAATAATCTAACCAACTCAAGGCATCAAGCACACAGTTGAAGCATTATATTAAACTTGACATCAGCCAGTCACTCCCTTATCTAGCTATCAGAAGTTAATAATTTTTCCACAAATTTGCATTTATATGATATCCAATAAAATTTTCCTTCTTTTCTAAGGCAAGAGATTTGACGATTTTTTAGATATAGGTCTAAGTTGGCAAATATATACGATACATGTAAAGATGACAAAAAAATATCACTACAGAATAAGTCATTACTATTTTAGCAGATATAAAGTTTTGCGAGTAGTTAATATTGATAGAGGTTACTGTAGTCTAGCTTTCACACTTACCTAGTCAAAAGCTTTAAAGTTGGTTTACAACAATTCAAGTTTCTATTGTTCATAAAGATAAGAAACATCAAAGACATCTTAACATATACACATATTTTTAAGATACACAGATGTTGGTGGTCATCATAGATATTCATAGTCAATGTAGTCATATTTCATGTGTATATACTATATATAACCTCATTTCACGTGTATCATTAGTGTTCACCTATACAACATCCATGTATAAGACTATATGTACAGCCATACATAACATCATTTACAAATATATGCTACCATATATAACATATTTGACTTAAATTTGCAATTACCATCAGATAGCACACTTACTATCAATGTATGCTTTTAAATGCATATTAATATTTACACAAATACATCATTATTTAAACCTCTTAAAATTACATATGAAGGATATCTCCTAAGTTATGGTGGCATAAGATTGTACGACTTAAGGTCCCTTGACGTGCCTTCATGTTGTGATTTGCTATCAACATGAAGCTGCAAACTCGTAATTCCTCAGCTAAAAAAATTGTTTGACAGCAATCTGAAAGCATTTACTGACAAAGTAGTATTGAATCCATATTATATACATTCTTTCACTGCCATGTCACTAAGAGAATCTGCAAAGAGATCCTAAGGTTATATAATATCAGCAAGCTCTTCACAGGTAAATCTCTTGTAAATAGAACAGGAAAAGTATCAGGCTGCTGTAATTTTTACAGTCTTAAGTCTTAAACAGAAAGAATTCCAGGACATTTCAGAAATGTTGCTACTCAGATAAGTAACATAAGGATGGAATCAGAACTTAATTCAGTTCATTACACAGTGGTTGATAAATATCATAAGGATGTGTAACCTTTGTAAGTCTATATAAATGCATGCTTTTGTATACACTTTAATTTTCAATCCTCCATATAGAAAATAGCTAGAAATCTCATTTTGTTAAATCACAATTTACCCTTCTTCACCATCACCAAATTAATCAGAATGTACTTGAATGCCTACAACATTAGATAGATAGTACCTTGTTTAAAATTATATAATTGGTTTCTGTAAAGCAAAATGAAAGTATAAAAAAATAGCATGATATACAGCTACTAATTATAAACTAAGATATACAGGAAACAGTTAAAACTCACTCAGTCTTTGTAATCTTATCCTCAAGATTTCTTAATTGAGGTGGTACTCGGAAATCAACCTTTTGGAATCTGTTTAAAGACATTTTAGAGCATGTTAAAAGGAAATATATATATCACTTCAACCAGGTTGCAAAAATATATATATAATTTGGACTTCACATGAATTTTCAGGATAAAATTAAAATGTCTTTTTATTTCATTCAACAAATCCAAGTGAAAGAAGGCTAGCATTTCATAATGATAAAAACATCCAACATAAAAATATTTACCAGAAAAAGGGTTTTCATGCCAAGTATAATGAACAAGTTCTATACTACAATATGTATATAACTGAAGCTGCAATTTGTTATTATATTAACAAAACAATATGCTTGTGAAAACAGATGATACAAATATGCAAATAGGTATGCATCTGAAGCATGCAACGATGCAATCAGATGGAGAAGGGACAAACTATAAATCAAGGTATGCAATACCATACCGTACCGGTGTTTTGAGGTTGGCTCGGTATGGTACGGTACCGTGTACTGAGTGGTACGCCAGGACGTACCGAACGATACGCCTAATTTAGGTGTAAAACCCTCCGAAAATACTTGATAATAAAAAAAAAATAGGATAGGGTTTTTAAGTTGGAAATAAATATAGTAATAGCATAAGTTTAGCAAATTTAATGTAAATTAGGTAAGAATAGTATCACATATCTTTTTCGGGCTTTGAAGAATATCTTGTGCAAGGTTCGTATTTCAATCCATTACGAATTGTCCTTATGTAAATATTGAAATATCTACAGAAAAATCATTTGAATTGTTAGACTATTTTTTAAGAGAAAAAAAGAGTTTGAGATAGTTTAAGAGAATATGAGAATGTAATGGAGTGAAATAGGGGAGACGAAGGATTTAAATGCTATGAGAAAGGGCTCTGACCATTGGAACACTGTAGCACTGTTACCGAATGGTAACGGTCGAAATCGACCGTTACCGAGCTGTGTCGGGCGGTAACGATCGAAATTTCGATCGTTACCACTTGATATTACCCCGTATCGTCCGATACAGGGCACTTTTAAACATTCCGCCTGATAGCGGGCGATCCGCGTATCGGTATGCCATCGGACCGGTACGTATAGCCCGTACCGAACGGTACCATTCAAAATTACATACCTTGCCATAAATGATTAGCAAAAAAGGTGTAGTAGTTGAAAAACAATAGTAGAAGGCAGCACAATAAATGAACCAAAACAAGTCAAAAAATTAGGCCATGAATCAATAGCATGCTCGTAACAATCAAATGCTTGTACTCAGGAATCAGGAGAACATTACACATTACTTATAATGATGTGCATTGGCTGGTCACAGAAAAGTTCTAAATTAAATTTCTGATCCCACATGGAATATCAGCTAAATCACAAGTAAAATAATATAAAAGCAATGGAAAGATGAACAGACAAGACATATTATGGGATAATCAATCTTAGGGTCGACAAATCTACCACACCATACTTATGGACAAACACTTGTAGAGTGAAAAAATGTAAAGCTATATCACCATAGTCCTTCAGTTGTAACATATGGAAGCCTTCTATGTGCACCAGAAAGCATCTTGCAGACTACTAGAATATCCTCACAGAAAGACAAGCATACACAACATATGGAAGAGTAATTTCTTACATGCATGACTCAGGATCAGTGCGAGGATCATAACCTTTCCTAATCCAGAAACGACCATATGGTCCAGTAGAAAAGTAGTATCCAGCTCTAAAAAGAAGCCTGAACAAACAAGATAGCATGAACATGAATTTAAGAACATATGACATTGGAAACAGGAAGCAAAGAAAGTATATAAATATAACAGAGTAAACCAACACAAACTTTGAGAACAACTTGTCAACTAATTATTTAAAATTCTGTTGTGAATAAAATTTTTAAAAACAGGAATAGAAAGACCTTTTCAGCTGGTTTTCAGAGACCTGCTGGCCATCATCCAGCAAGCGCTCATGAAATGACCATCTGGGCCATATAGGTTTTTCATCAAAAAGTTTTGATACAGCAACCTGCCACTCCCATTCAGGATTGTCTCTTGAAATGTGATCTTCCCAGTTGAACTTTTCAGGAATTCTTATGTACCTTAAGTTCCACAAATAACAAGAACTCGAGAAATGGAAGTTGTAGAAAAAAAAACCAAAGCAGAACTTGCTACATTTCAAATATAACATGTATATTATCACCATTTCATACTTATCTAAGCTAAAGTAATATATTAGAAATACTACAACCAGATTACAAAACTCACATCATTCTAAGCTGTTACTTGTAGCTTCATCAGTATATAGCTATTGAGCTCAATGTTTGAACCTTTTTTATCGTAAGATTTTCTATAACCTAGATGGAAACTATCAAAAACAAGAAGCCTAATTTAGAAGCAAAATTTAAAAGCAATGTCTAAGTTAACATAAAAAGTGTTCAGATGACCAGTAAACGTCAGGAAAACCATTAATGATCATGGGAGGATGACTTGAATCAAGCCTTTATGTGGTCACTGACAAAAATAATAAATATGGTTGTACATATGTAAAACTTATTTGAAGGCAAATTTCTAAGAAACAATAAATCATCATTTAAGCTGTTAATCATACGATGCTTTTGAGACTGTAAAGGAGGAGAGTGAAAACAATAGATCCTAATTGCAATTTTATGCCTTCTGGAACAAAGAACAACGCCAAGAAAAGAATGAACTTTTGACCTCTTTAGGGAGTGATAAATCTCAAGAAATATTAATCATGCTTATCCATTGTAAGTTTGTGATTCAATAGAACAACCCTATAGATTCAATTTATTCACCATCCTAAAGCTTAGATGAATATTCCTGCCTAATTAAGTGTTTGTTTAAACTATTTACTAAACAATATAAATTGAGAAGAAAATTTTCCTTGTTGGTTGGCAAAAGTAGAATGGCTCAAACAATTACTATGAGAATTATTCTCAAATTAATTGATAACATTATTAATGGAAAAAATGATACAACAAGCTCATATGAAGACTTAAGGGAAATAAGGCCAGCAAGGATATTTTCTATGTCGAAAGGTATTGCAAGGCACCGCTCAATGTTTATCTGCAATGCAAAAAACACAAGGCCAATTGGCATTATTTTCTCATAAGCAGACACTATGCAAAAAACATGAAAGATCTAAGATCCTAAGTGACACAAAATTACAAAATTTGACAGCTATTTAACATAGAAAAGATTTAGCAACTTGAAAGCAATGAACTCCAGTACATTTACAGTTGATAAACAGCCAATATCTCCAACAGGAAGACAATAAGAAACTATACATCAAGAAATGCATGCATCTATTTGTAAGATATAACATATAAAACTCGCACAATGGGAAAACTTTTTTAAATATCTTCTCATTGGCAATCACAGGGTAAATGTCTAATTTACAGGATATGAGTTGTATGTGACTCTTTGTCAGTGGCACAGTAGTTGTCAAATTTTAGCCTTCTCAAAAATGGGTGTATTTCTTGTTCTAAAAGGACTTCTTGCAGCTGGCTGTGTTTGTTAGTCTTGGTATTGTCTTATGTATTACTTGTCATAACATGCTCACTGATGACAGGTCTTAGTATTTTTGTGATGTAGTGGTTATTTTTGTGAGTTTGATGATGGAGATTTTCAGTTCATATTGCAGGGACATCTTAGTGCACCTTCATAGAGATGTAGTGGTTATTTTTGTGAGTTTGATGACTTCTTTTCAGTTAGAGATATACTACCACTACTACTACTACTACAACAACAACAACAAGAAGATATATCTCAACTACTTAGGTTAGTTACATAGATCTTTTCCTGCCACTACTACTACTACTACTACTACAACAACAACAAGAAGATATATCTCAACTACTTAGGTTAGTTACATAGATCTTTTCCTGCCACTTACAGCAATATCATTAGTCAAATTTAGAGCAATCAAATCTCTTTTTCATGTTTCCAATAAAGTCTTTGTGGGTCTCTCTTCACCTCCCCTCCATCATTAACTCTAGTTGACTTAAAACTAAGGCATCAATAGGCTTCATTGATCATGTTAACACCATTTAAATAGTATTCCCTTATTTTATTGTATATCAAATTAACATGGTTATAGAGAGAGTCTTGGTACAATAGAAAGGATGCTTCTTTGCAACCTAGATGATCAAGTTTCAAGTAACAAAATAGTCTCTACACTTATAGGGTTAAGGTTGTGGAGCAGTGGGTCATCCTTTTTATTGTAGTACACCTGATTGCTAATGGTTGTAAACCATTTCTTATCCTTTTCTTTTCTACTAGACTCATCCATCTCAACTTCCTCATCTTGGCAACACTAAATTTTTGTGCATGTTTCCTAACTATCCGACCTTCCAATCCAAAAAAAGAGGAAACAATGTTAGACAAAAAAAGGGAAAAAAATGCATGAAAAGGAACTAAATGCTAATTGAAGATACCTCCCACTTGTGCTCCATGACTCCTCTTTGAATGTTTTTTGAGAACAAATTTGCTGGTGGGTTAAGCCTATATACATGAATAGATAGAAAGAACACACAGTGAACGTGGATATATAACTTGATAAATAGATAAGTAGACAACTACAGAAAATTCTCAATGATCTTAACAATGATGAAAATTACCACAACCATTAAAAAAAACGCATAGCCTTGATGAAAATGGGAAAGAAAAACCTTTAAAATTATAAGCAACTATCAAAACATAACTCAGCCTCAAGTCTGAGATTTTCAAGATGTATGCATATTCGGTATGTTGATCCACACTCCATTAAATCACTAATGTGTCTTCAATGTCTCCACTTTAGCATGTCAGTGATAACAGGTTTCTTTTATGCAAAGATAGACATGAATTGGGAACGCCATCAGAGATGCCAATAGAAGAAACAGAATGAATTTGAACATTGGTGTCGATGGGAAGACAGTAGTTGCACCTAAAGGCAGATGAAATCGTAGCAATTAAAATAGTAAAGGGTATTTCATTCATATAAATTAACAAAAATTTCCTAGAAGGTGCATGATGTTTGAATAACTGCAAGGACAAACATACTAAAGATGTGAAATTCATCTGTCTTGGATGACAAGTACAGGATGATAGTATGGCTTAAAGAAGAAGGAAATTTACATGCCAAGAAGAAAATTTAAAAAAAGAAAAGACAGGGTCAATGCCAATTAAAAATTCATGATCATGTTGCCGTAGCAGCTATAAAATATGGAAAGTGCCACATACAGGAAAACAATATGTCATGGAGTAATTCATTCCTTCTTAAGCTCATAAGTAGTTCCCTGATCAACTGGTGAATTAAACATTAAAATGATAAGATATTACCACAACACAATTAGAACATCTTACACGATTTTCTCCGGTCTGTCCTTCAATGAGAAGAGTGGTGGCACCATCATCATTACGTCTGCTCCATCCATGTCCATAGTACCAGCATTTTCTGCACATCAAAAAGATGAATGGTTTATTATCAAAGAGCATAGCATCAGAAAGTTCTTGATATTAAAAATAAAACTGAATGCACGCGTTCAAACTATGGTTCCAGGAACAATCATGAGGTAACATCCAGAAACACCAAAGTACCAGTACCTGGGTCTGATGCTTCATCCGGCGCCCAAGGTCTCTTCTTTCTTCTCGCCTCTGCAGCATGGACGCCAAGAACATGCTGGTAGTCCACCATTCCTGGGGCATAGTCCAACACAACTGTTAAGCATAAACACCATAAAAGAAGGAAGAGCAAAGGCCCTTTTTTCTGGGACAAACAGGTAATGGGCAGAACCAGAGCCAGGCCCACCTTCAAAATGGTATGCATGGTTCACCCGTGCAACGACCTCCGCTGACAGGCTCTCTGCTGGCGGAGGCTCCGCGCTGTGTCCACCTTCACAGGCTCCGCCTCGGGATGCATGTTCTCCTCCCCTAGTTCTGCAGAGTCTGAGGAGAAGACCGGTCGAGGACCGGAGTTCACCGAAGACCGGGTGGGAGTAAGGGTCCTCGGGGCGGAAACGAAGCTCCAAATTCCCGGTCTCCGAACTCCTAACCTATCGAAAGGAAAAGCTAACATTTTTTGAGCCATCATAGGCAAAAGGAAACAAGGACAGATCAAATCTTTAAGGGCAACAAGAACCTTAGCGATCTCGGGGAGGCCGCCAAGTGTCTCGATGGCGCGGGCGGTAGATGAAGGGTAGCCGGGGTAGTGGACGGCGAAGACCGCGGTCTCCGGAAGCACGCCGGAGACAGCGCCGTCTCTGATGACGGAGGAGGTGGAAGGTTCCTCCGGGGCGTCGCCCATGGCTTCGACGAGAAAGAGGTGGGTTCTTGTGGTCGGTCGACAATGATAGGGTTTTAAGAGCTACGCGCCCGACCCGATGCTTTAGGATCCGCAACTCAAGATTAACGGGCTTGTACCCAACAAATGGATCAATCATATTGGGTCGGGTTTGTCTTACATAGAACGCGACCCAATTCATCGGGTTCGAGTTCGGTCCAGATCCGATTAGATAAACCGGGACCCATGAAAAGTCATATCATGCGCATTCCTGGGTGATTCAATCGTGATAAGGAGCACGGTCCCATCCCCTCCCTTCGACATGCCCGTGTCTGCCTGTCGTTGAACCATTCGTAACCCTAGTCGTTTCTCTTTGTTATAAAATGAATTCGAAAATCTTAGTAACTAAAAATAAAAAGTTAATTCTATTATGAATTAATTTTTTTTATGTTATTATACCAACCATCGACAATTCGATATACTTAAATTGACATATATATATATATATATGCACGTACAATAAAATTGTGAGATGTTCTGTTTGAGGGACCCACAAAATCTGATCGCTTGACACACGTAATACCTTCATGGCCGGTAGCTAATCTTCTCTAATTACACATCTAAGAATAAGCTTTCACCTCACAAACTGCTTCAAACATGACCTGGTCTTTCCCTCCCCGAAGTAGAAGAACACGGGGCTGGGAAACCCGACTTCTTCTCTCGCTCTCTCTTCTCCCTCCTCCTCTGCAGGCCTCAAAAACCATTGCCACCACCTGCTGAAATAAAATTGCATCTGAGTTGTGAGAGAGAAATAGGAGGCATGCATGATTCTGAGAGATCTATGCATTATTGATTGATCCTGCCAAGGTAAAGGTTTATTCACCATGTTAAATCTTTCTGTTCCTCTTATTACTGCAGTTTTCTTGTAGCTGAAGTCCAAGAATTTGATGATACAAGTGATCCTTTTCATCGTTATCATGATTATGTCCGAATCTGATCAAAGAAATTTTGTGATAATTTTCTCTATTTGTTTGAAGTCGAGCACAAACAATGCTCATTCACATATCTAATCTTTTGTTTCTCATCATGATGCATTCGGTAGCCATGGCTACATCCAAGCCAAGCACTCCCCTCAACTCAAAGAAAAGAGCAAGCTGGACTCTTCAGCTCACAGCATCACCGGTGACTCGCGCCGGCAACGAACCTCCAAATCATCGGTCCCGAGCTCTCCTGAAAGAGAGATTCGAAGAACCTCCAAATCATCGAGACCATCATCGGTCCCGAGCTCTCCTGAAAGAGAGATTCGAAGAACCTCCAAATCATCGGGACAATTATCGGTCCCGAGCTCTCCTGAAAGAGAGATTCGAAGAACCTCCAAATCATCGGTCCCGAGCTCTCCTGAAAGAGAGATTCGAAGAACCTCCAAATCATCGGTCCCGAGCTCTCCTGAAAGAGAGATTCGAAGAACCTCCAAATCATCGGTCCCGAGCTCTCCTGAAAGAGAGATTCGAAGAACCTCCAAATCATCGGTCCCGAGCTCTCCTGAAAGAGAGATTCGAAGAACCTCCAAATCATCGGTCCCGAGCTCTCCTGAAAGAGAGATTCGAAGAACCTCCAAATCATCGGTCCCGAGCTCTCCTGAAAGAGAGATTCGAAGAACCTCCAAATCATCGGTCCCGAGCTCTCCTGAAAGAGAGATTCGAAGAACCTCCAAATCATCGGTCCCGAGCTCTCCTGAAAGAGAGATTCGAAGAACCTCCAAATCATCGGTCCCGAGCTCTCCTGAAAGAGAGATTCGAAGAACCTCCAAATCATCGGTCCCGAGCTCTCCTGAAAGAGAGATTCGAAGAACCTCCAAATCATCGGTCCCGAGCTCTCCTGAAAGAGAGATTCGAAGAACCTCCAAATCATCGGTCCCGAGCTCTCCTGAAAGAGAGAATCGAAGAACCTCCAAATCATCGGTCCCGAGCTCTCCTGAAAGAGAGATTCGAAGAACCTCCAAATCATCGGTCCCGAGCTCTCCTGAAAGAGAGATTCGAAGAACCTCCAAATCATCGGTCCCGAGCTCTCCTGAAAGAGAGAATCGAAGAACCTCCAAATCATCGGTCCCGAGCTCTCCTGAAAGAGAGATTCGAAGAACCTCCAAATCATCGGTCCCGAGCTCTCCTGAAAGAGAGATTCGAAGAACCTCCAAATCATCGGTCCCGAGCTCTCCTGAAAGAGAGATTCGAAGAACCTCCAAATCATCGGTCCCGAGCTCTCCTGAAAGAGAGATTCGAAGAACCTCCAAATCATCGGTCCCGAGCTCTCCTGAAAGAGAGATTCGAAGAACCTCCAAATCATCGGTCCCGAGCTTCCCCAGCAGCATCTGGTGGCGTTGCCAATGTCACCAAGCCGCGACTGCGGCAAAAAAGCCGCCGGAGGAAGCCTCCGTCGCCTTCCCTCCAGCCACACAAAATGCCCGCCGACGAACACCGTCAAAGAGAGACCATCGATCAAGGCCTCCTCCTCCTCCTCCATGCCAACGAGCTGCAGGATCTTCGAAGCCAAGCCAGTGCTACAGACAAAAGAAGCAAGAACTCACGGGGGTCGGGACGGACTCAACCATCTGTAAGGGCAAGAAGCCCAGGGAGTGTCATCTCCAAGAGAAAGGAAACCAGGATGACTACTGCAAGTACAGATGAAAAACTAGGTGTTACAGAGCAGGAGCCTAAGGAAGGCACCAAATCCACATGAGGAACACAATCCACATTGAGGAACACGAAACCGGGCCAGTCATTCCTGTTGAAGAGCACGAAAATGAACCAGTCGTTGAGCAAGATCAAACAGATGCACAAATCCACGTTGAGGAACACGAACCCGGGCCAGTCATTCCTGTTGAAGAGCACGAACATAAGCCAGTCGTTGAGCAACATCAAGCAGAGGCGCAAATCCACGCCGAGGAGCACGAACCTGAACCGACTGTTACAGCAGAGCAAGATCAAAAGGAGGCAGAAATCGATGTCGAAGAGCATGAAGATCTCAACGAGATCAACGACATCGTCGAGGAAAAACCTGACTTACAGGAATCAAGGTCTTCGAGGCAAGAACCTGAGCCCACAGTGAATGATGATGGACATGGTGACCATCATGAAGAGATCAAAGTGCATCATCAAGTGCATCATCATGCCAACGAGGATCTCCTGCAAATCTCGGAAGAGAAATCGGCAACCGAGACCATCGAAGAGCCTCGAGGTGAACAGTCTGAGACTGAAAACACACAAGATGATGCAGAGGAGGACAAGACTGTGGTGGCAGAATCGACCACCACCGAGAACGTAGAAGTTGACGCAGAGGAAATTTGTAAGGCTGCAAATGAGAAAGAAGTGGAGTCGTCGCCGGCGGTAGCGGCGTCCAAGAAGCCCAAGGCGATGCAGGGGAAGAAGAAGGAGGCGCAGATGAGCAACGACGTGATAGAGGAGACGAGATGCAAACTGTTGGAGAGGAAGAAGAGCAAGGTGAGTGCTCTGGTCGGAGCGTTTGAGACCGTCATGTCCATGCAAGACCCGGAGGGTCAAACTAGTCAAAGACAGTAGAATAACTCGGTGGAAGAGTCAACAGTCAACGTAGAGTCCATGAACGCAGTTGGATCCTATTACTATAAGGAAACATCAGTAATTTCAGTACTATTTTTCATAGCTCCTTTTTTAATGGGGATGAATAATTTTGCATGATGCACGATGAAGATACTTCATGGAGTTGAGGTATTTGGCGTTATTGTCAGAATTGTCGTGCATTATTATCTTTTTGTAGTTAATCATTATAGGTATTTAAAAATATATACTTTAAATCTACTAGTAGTCATGCATTATTGTTGTTGTTGGTGGTGGTGGTGGGAGCATCTCGTGCTGAATGCAGGGAGAAAGATGACCAAAGTGTCAGAACAAAACGCAGTCCCTTCTCACGGCCATTACGTGGCCGCGCCGGTGGTCAACAACCCCATCGATATGATTCCGGACGAGAGATGAATGGAACAACACATCCCGCGGAGGAGGACAAAAGATGCGGTAATGTGACAAGGGAGGCAGGAGGCTGGATAAAGATGGAGGCGATGGAGAGGAATGGGACTGTGTGATGACGCGCGGCACGAGGCAACGTGTTGCCATCTCCACGACGAGGGTAGGTGGCGCTCTCCCCCCTACCACGCGCCGTTCTTAAGCCTCCTCCTCCTCCTCGTCATTCCTACTCTCAGGGCCAGCGAGGCGCATGGATTGGTGGCAGCGCATGGTGGTGCTGCCGGCGAAGAGAGCCCTCGTCGCCGTCGCCGCCCGTGTCAGGACCAGAAAGGCCGGCAAGTCTCTCTCTCTCTCACACACTCTCTCATCCTGCAATCTGTGGCCATGACGTGAGAGCAGTGCGTTCACTGGTTCAGGACGCGGCATGCTGGTGAAGCTTCGCAACGAGGTGCAGACGTGCGGGTACGAGGACGTGCAGGTGATGTGGGAGATGCTGCAGAGGTCGGCGGCGGAGCTTGCGGGAGCTCCAAGGGGCAGCAAGCAGAAGCCGGCGTGGTCGCGTCGGACCTCATCGTCGTCGGCACGGTCGGTTCCGCGGCCGCTGTGCCATGAACGGAGAGGAAGCAGATCGTAGTAAGACCCTGCATGGCCTTCGATAAGGTTGACTGAGATGTATTCAGTGCGTTCTTCTGCTACCTTCGTTGTTTATATAATTCCCCGGAAATGAGTGTTCTAAACAAGAACTAATAGCTTATAACATGATCAGAATTCTTTAGATTGAACATAACAAAGTAATAATCAACCAAAAGAGCTTGTAATTGAAGCATCAAGCCAACCAGATCAAATTACCCAGACCCATTATAATAATAATAATAAGAAAGAAAGGATAGCATTATGGAGTTCCATCATAGCTTGTCCGGATCACAATAATGCATTTTGGATTCATCTTCTCAAATAATGCCTGGAAGTATCATATATTTGGAAATACTAGCCATTGACTGAGAGAAAAAGTAACTAGAGTTGATGGGGTTCCGGTGTACCGGCAATAAGGTGGTGATGGTCCCCCTGAGGACTGTGTTCCTTACTACAGGCAGAATGAGATGAATCATCCACGTAGCGGCCGGCATGCACAGATTAGGTTGGTGGCGTGGACAAAGAGGATTAATGGCAAGGCTCCAAGCACTGCCTTGTCGTGGCTTCCATTTCTATCGTTCCAGCGGAAGTAGCTACTTCACTAGTTCTGAGCTCCTTGTCAGGTTCTTTGCATTTGGAAGATATCTCAATGGAGACAGTGCAGACGGAAATCCGTCTTCGAGAAGAAAGGGCATTAAACTGCTTCCTCTGTTAGATGTGGTATTTCATACGTAAACTGAGCTTGATCTGTGTACAACACTAAAGAATCAATTATAGGATCCATCTCAAATAAGGCAAAACGATGAGAGGTTCATTTGGACGATTCTTTACAGCTCGGAGAAGATTGCACCAACGAAGCTTAGTGATACGATAAGATCAGATGACACACACCGTGGGGCCACGATAAGATCACATTTTAATTTCCTCTCACGGAGATATCTTTTTTGTCCATATTAAAGTCACATTTAGTAGTAGGAAAGTCAACTCAGAGAACTCGCACCACTAATGCAAACACTAATTAATCTACATCTTCGAAAAAATAATGATATTTTAGATCACATCAAAAAATTCAGACTTGTATATGAACCAGTGGTATTAAAGCATTGTGCTGCTTGTAATCCTTTTCGTCTCTCTTGCAAGCAATCCTCTTCTCCCTTAGGAAGGCACTGTGGAGTGAGGGAGAAGAAGGATATCAAAGGGAACATGATGTGGACATGTCAATGCCCTCCTTTCTTAACTAAGATTAAGCAAAGTTAATGGTTTCTTAAAAGTTCTTTAGTGAGATGCTTATGCTCGCTAATAATGGTCAATGATTCCAATTAAATAAATCAGATAATGATGACATGGTGGTACATCACACCATAAAGTTATTAAGGTTGTACACCATTCGCCATCACGAACAGACACAGTGCCTAGAATTGGATGTAAAGTTGTTGGCGAAATGGCACCTTAAGTTTCATCTCAACGAGGACAAAGTAAGTGCAAGAGAAAAGGTGAGCTAATAAAAAGAAAGCTGACATGAACACATACTGAGAATAGAAGCTGACGTTGAGACAAATTTAGTAGCTGCATTTGCCATACTGTTTCCTTAGATCCCCAATATTAATTAATTATATATATATATATATATATATATATATATATATATATATATATATATATAACAACTTAACTGAGATTTTAAGAGTATATTATATTTTATGATTAGGGATCGAAATATTATGAAAATCCATCAAATAAATAGATTAAAAATAAATAAAAAATAAATTATTTATCTTTACCTCGGAAAGTTTCTTGGGAGGTCCAAATTGTTCAAAAAGGAGCAGCAAGAAAAGGGAAAGTGGAAAGGAATAGATTGAGAAAGAGGAGGCGGATGAAAAAAATTGGATCTTTAATGAATGGGACGGCAGATAAGTATTTGAGTGGTGGGCTCCTCTTTCTCTCTCTCTCTCCCTTGTCCGCTCCACCCCGCTCCCCTCGAAGCGTGATCCAACAACCGCCTCCGCTTCGCTGCTACGAGCTCGTCCGTCCTCTTTGGCAGGTCGAACATTAAATCCGCGGGTCTCTCTCTCTCTCTCTCTATCTCTCTGTCTTCAGCCCATTTCCCAACTCTCTGCCTTTTTCTGCGGGTTCTTCGCTGTGGACTAGGCCGATTCCAATCTCTCTGCCCTCCTCCGTGTTCGTCGCTGTAGAATGCGCGGCGGTTGAAGGTACGAGGCGAGGAGGAAAAAAAAGAGTTTCTTTTATTGAGATGGATCCTGATTGTCGTCTGAAAGATCCGATCTTTGTGCCTACGCATGTCGAATTTTGGTTCAGATTGGGAAGAAAAGAGGATTTTTTATTCTACTTTTCGTTGATTCTCTTATGTGTTTTTATCGCTTTGGCTCCATAGTTCCAGATTTTGTCAGAAAAATCTGATGTTTGCTTTTGAGTACGTCGATTTTAGGGTTTGAGATTTTTTCCCCTTTCTTGGCCTCAGGTGGTGTTCTATGATGGTATAGTTTTGCGATAATCTAGATGATGTTAGAATAGCTTAAATATTCTGATAAGGATTAAAGCTTTTGCTTTGTTTGGTCGACTTGTCTAGGTTGCCCTCGGATACGTACGTACACTTCCTGCATATTGGTTTTCCTTATTGTAATTTTGTATCTGAGATGGTACAATTTTGGTTGATTATGAGAACTTCAAATAAATGTTTTGATAGGAAAACAGAATATTAGGTTGTCTATGGAAGCTAAAGATTTCTTCTTTTCTAGTTATATTTATTTGAAATGAGTAGTTTTAGCATGTTTTTTGTTCTTCGTGTGTTCTTTTGGTGTCATTTTATTCCAAGAAGACTTTTTTGGTGACATGAAAATAATGTCATACATATTCTGTTGGTTGTATCATGCAAGTTTTGTCACACCGGCATAATAAGTATAATCCTATGTCATTATACAGAAGATGAGATAAGACGAGCTGGTTGTTTCTTTTCGTGTGCCATCTAATCTTGTCCACCCCTGCGTATTTTGTTAGCATTTGATTTCTTACAATTCGTATCATGAGCGTGAACCAATTCCCTAGTAGCTGACAGAAGCATTTATTTATCTGGGTTTTCTGGTTCCTTTTCTTGATCATTGGCCTGCTTTTCTATCGCCAATTGGTGCTTTGGTGGACCAGAGTCCGTGTGTATACTTGACGAATATATCTAATTACTTATTTTGAGTATCCCACCCTGCCGACAAGTTTTCTCTGTACATGGTGATTCTTACACCTTGGAAATGTCTGTTGTAGAGCAAGTTCTACCACTGTCTGCAACCTCACCGTCTGCCCCATATTTTTATCTCGACATGGATGAGTATGTGGGCAAGAGAGCAGCTGGAGAACATAACTTTCCTAGAAGGCCCAGCATTGCTTCTAGAAACCAAAATAACCAAGGCCGTAGTGTTCACTATCCTGACAGGCTAGGATGCGGTGCCAGGCAAAACACCACAAGGGGTGCTCTAATTGGTAGTCAAGAAAAATATAAATATACAAGGGCTCCCTTCAGTTCCATGAACTGTGAAGCCATGGATGCTAGCTCTTCCAGATCGTCTCCTATTTCTAGTGGCTGTGCTAGGTCTTTCCGTGAACAGAAGAATAAAGAATTGCTGAGGGAATCAACTATTGCAGAAAGTAGCACCAAGCAAGATGAAAGTGAAGATTCGATCAACATTGACAAGCAAGTTTATGTAGAGATTCTGAATTCTGAATCACAAAGGAGGTTGGAAGATTCAGAAGGAATTTCTGTGACTACAGAGCATTTCAAACCTTCAGTTCTTCAGAACATTTCTACCAATATAACTGAGTCAAGCATCACTGCATCAGTTCCAAAACCACATAGACGAATCAATAGACAATTTGGCACAGGAAAGCAAGATCCTTCTTCAAGTTCCTTTCTCCATCACTCAAGTGTTTCACATAGGAACTCCAGTCACGCTGTTAAACCGATCTCTCAAAGGTTGAGCTCTGGGCCAGAGACATGTAGCCTTAAAAGTTTAAGTTGCACATCAATATCAGATATTCTTCCTTCAGGTTGTTCATCTTCTGATTTCACACATCATAGGAGAGCTGATGCAGTAAGAAAGAGACCATCTGGTGGAGATAGCTCTGCTGCCAGAAGCAAGGGTGCAAGTGCATCATCCGGTGGAGGTTATGTAGTTCCCATGCATACTGGTGCTGGCTCAAGTTCATCTAGTAGGGATCAATCAATGCATCAGCCCATGTCAAGGACCAGAAACCAGCCTACCATCAGGGATGGGTCAGTTTCAGTTAGAACTCATAGGGGTTCAACTGAAGAAAATCAAATGAGGTTGTCTGTTCAAGGTGATGATAGCACCCTTCTATTGCATGAACCCATTATGACTCCTGAATATCAGTGGGCACAATTTTCTAGTCCAGATACACCACCTGAAAATGCATCAAGATCATCACCTGCTTTGCACAATTTGTATGGACGATCAGGTTCAGGCAATCGGGCTTCTCAAAGTACATTACTATCTCAACCTGAAGATAACAGCACACGGATGTTCTATGGCCCTTTGAGAGATAGAGATGTTTATCGTCGCTTCAACATGGATGGATTTGCAGAGGTTTTCTATAGACTCTTTTACCATATGGTTACAAATTGTCTTTTTACATGTTTTCTAGAAGCAATTTGCAGTATTTACTTCAACATCGACAAGAGACGCTAGACTTCCTTTAGGTGTCATCAATCAATGAAATTATATTTTGTATTGTACATTTGAAATGAGCCCTTAGATCCAAAAACTGTTTCATATACATGCAGGTTCTCTTGGCACTAGAGCGGATTGAACAAGTTGAGGCATTGGCACACGAGGTTCTTGATCTCTACTTTTGAGACCTTGTATTCTTATTTTTATCATCTGAATGAGGTTATCTCTGTTCCTACAGCAATCGTTGATGTTGGAGACAAATTTGCTTTTTGGTGGGCTTAGCTTCCATGATCAACATAGAGATCTGAGAATGGACATTGATAATATGTCCTACGAGGTAATACCTTTGTGGGCGGTTTTCTGTGAATTGATTACCGATTCTCGCTGTCTAGATTTTTCTTGTTTACATAACTGATGCTTATGCATGCTTCTTCGTATGCTCTTATCTTGAATAATTGTCCTTGGAGTAATTCTGTGCTAGTCAGGTGTAGGCATTGTACAGTATGATGCCCTTTAATTTTTTGATATGCCACTCATGACTCGAGTTAGGTTCCCCAACTGTGTAAATGGTTATTTTCTGTTGTGGCTTGCTTTATGTAAACAAAGCAAGATAGCAAAGTAGTATAAAGAAATTGATAGCTTTTCCACAGTGTAACTTCATATTGATCTCTGTTCTGTGGAATATGAAGTTCTTTGCTTCCTCGTTTTTGTTTTCCTCCCCATTTAAGAGTCACCTCTGATTATGAACATTTGATGGTCAGGAACTGTTAGCCCTTGAGGAGAAAATGGGTACTGTAAGCACAGCCCTGTCAGAGGAGCAATTGTCTAAATGTCTTGAAAGAAGCATATATGAACCTACCCATCTGACCACTGGAATTACCTTCTGCTTTGATGAGGATATGAAATGCAGTATATGTCAGGTATTTTGATCTTTACCTGTATCTAGGAATTAGTGTAGCATATTAGTTTAGTATCAATAGAGTACATACCTTACAGACGAGTTATTTATGATTTACTGGCACCCATACATTTCGAAAGTGAAGAACATGATATGGAAACAAACAATGTCCAACTATCATGTATAACCTTTGCAGCCCCATGCAACAGACCTATTTTATAGCCCTGGCAATAGCTCAAAATCAATCTTATCATTTACGAAATTTCCACATGAATGTTGAAAATTTTTCATTTCAATGTAACTTGAAACTTTGTTACAGCAGTACTTGTATTCAGAACACCTGGATGATATGTTATAGGTTCTAAAGATAATTATACTCATAGAAGTAAGATAATAAGTTTATACTTCATAATAGTATTTTCTTAAAGAATCATATACTTGTATATACTGCATGTACAAAAATATGAAGTGATTGTGTATGTGGACATATTTGATGGCCAAGTGTAACGTGGTGTACTGAGGTTATTTACTGTGGGTGATAGTTTTTGGTTAACCTTCAATTTATCAAGTTGATCCATTATTTGTGTCAAGTGTTGCCATCTGCTGCAAGTGCTCGGGTGGTCGGTTGACTGGCCTGAACTGGTGAATGAAATCTTGCGTTGACCACATAACATTTTCTTGTGCTTGATCTGCTCACAGCCTGTGGATTAATCATTGCTTGCTAATTATTTTCTCTAGAATAGTAGAATGCCCAAGCAATCTTGAGAAGTTTAGCCATTTATGTCCTTGTTCATTTTTCTGGTTGAGGTTGATGTGCTATCTCCATTTCAGGAAGAATACGTTGATGAGGATGAAATAGGCAAGTTGTCCTGCGAGCATCGCTACCATGCCACATGCATTGCCCAGTGGCTTCAGCGGAAGAACTGGTGCCCGATCTGCAAGTCATCTGTCCTGCCATCACAGTAATCCGGCTAAAACCTCAGCCGTTTGTGTCCTCTGTGAATACAGACTTCTTGTAATAAATCTAGGATTCTTCCTCATGTCTGATTGATTCCCCAGACATGTCTCACAACTTTCAGAATGTTGTGTGGGACAATGCATATGAAGCAGCTCCTGTATGCTTTGTTACCTCTGTTTTCCCAGCTGAAATTATTTAAGAACTTAAAAATCCTAATTAGGATTATTGGTGTTGGTTTGTGATAAATCAGCTTAAAATATTTTTGATCAAATTGATGTTGGGGTGAAGAATGTTGGAAGTGACTTCAGATTAGTCCTATGTGCTATCTTGTATATTTAGATGGAGGACTCATAATTTTGAGGATTGAAACATTTGCATGCAAGATAGATCACATTGTTGATAAGTATTGTTTACCTCTGAAATTGAAAATAAATGGATTATTACTGTAATTTAGAATAGGCTACAGGTTTTCTTGCAATTCATAGCTTTTCTTAAAGAGAGAGAAGCTATCCACATTGCAATCTGTTCTTCTTATGCTCTATGCATTGCCCTACACAAAAAAAGAACCAGTAAATTAACACATCTGATATTTCTGTGGTTGTTTTGTTCATCGAAATAAGAACAGCCAGTAAAGAGGAAGAACTAAAAAGATCTTTGACTCTGGAAACTTACACAAACCACTATCCTTGTGCCACGTGGTTAGCTCTGGATCTGTAGAAAGCAGAGAATCCAACCTCAGCTTGCGTTCCACAATATCAAGCTATTGTTCTCAGAGCTGTGACATACGAACAGATTGCCACAAGGCAAGAAGGAAACAACTCCTCCATCAAACACCATGGCCTTAGCCTCCTCTCAGCTCAGCTTTCTCACTGGAAGCCCACTCCCCCCTGTCCCCAAGCACAACAAGAAGCCACACCTGATCCCACTGAAGCCATGCAGGTCCTCCATGGACAAGGGCTCATCAAGGTACAGTCTTTTATGCTTACTCGTGGCTTCCAGTTGTCGGCTAGATTGGTTATTGATCTTGTTGCTTTTGCTCTATCAATGGAGCAGTGAGAGAAGTGATATGAAGTTGGCCCAACTGGCGATGGTCGCAGTAGCAGCAGGGGTGCTGACGCTTGGATCTGTCGAACCGGCGGTGGCCGCGAAGTCCGGTGGCAGAATTGGTGGTCAGGCCTTCCGGTCAGCAGCTCCCAGGGTCTCCGGCCCCCGGATTAACAACTCAAGGTAGCCAAAGGACTAACTCGTCAGTAAATTTCTTAGTACTTGGATGAAAAATCTTAGATGGGATACATGATGTTAGTTTTCTACTGAAATTTTTAGCTTCAATCAGATTCTCTTGTTTGTTAACTATAGTCTCCACAGGTTATACCAGTTTTGGTGTTGTGTAGCCCTGTAGAAATTGGGTGAGCTTTTAGAGTGAAGAGTTGGAGTGTACGAAACTTTAGTCATCTAATTGCAGCGTGTTATAATTCAGCATACAAATGAAAGTTAGGAGTACAGCTAAGTTCTCAAAAGGCATTGAACTCTTTGTATTCCTTATACAAGTTTGGTTAGATTCTGCAAGTGCAGTTGGTTTCATTATTCGCTTTTCTATTTTCAATTTGATACATTCAAATTAAGAGTCATTTTTAATATTTATTTTTTAATATTTATGTTTTTATTTGAAAAACATAGAAGAATCAACAAATATCTCTCAGTATAACTGCAGTAGCTATAGATATCGATCTGTTTTTCTGAGTTTTTTGCTTAAATTGTATTTCCGAGAGGACCAGAGACTCTATCTATAGAGACTTTGTCGAATCAGTGTTGAGCTTAGAACATAATATCTTCCAAGTTTCTCTGATTTGCAAACACTGATTGAAAAGATAATAGTTTTTTTCATTATCACCATTACTTAAGAAGCAATTTGTTTTTCCATTCCTACCTTCACAAGATAGCAGATCAACTCTGTATGTTTTCCTCTAAAAATGAGCCAAATGAACAACTTACATTTGAGAGGACAACTTATCTTCCAGTAAAGAGAGGCATATGTCTGACTTTTTCTACTTGAGGTTAGAAACTTATAAAGAGAAAACAGAAAATTGACACCCTCCATCATTCTCCCGAAAAAGTTTATCCAGCACCTAAGAGGACATTAGGCAATCGCAAAATCAGTATGCTGAAGTCTTGAACAAGCTCCAACATTAGATAAGTTCTAAAGAGGCTTCTATCCCAATCTCCCTGATTTCTCTAAAGCATGAAATGAGTATCAGTAGCATCTATGTCGGGGCTAGAGACTGGATGTTGTATCGAAGTTTCGAAGAACCAATATTTGCTACAATGACAAAAGAGGTAACACAACAGCATCATGATACCAGTTTAATGGACACTTTTGATCCACAATGGTCAAGGTAACTTGTAATATCTCCAAATAAACTTTCCTCCTAGATCCATATTGAATCCTGAAGGCTTTGAATGTGTAGCCTCATTTCCTTCTAAGATTTGTATATAGTGCCCCAGTCAACATTTTTACTGAATTGAAGTAGTGTGAATTACCAACACTAGGGCTCTTTGGTGAATGCAGAATAGGTTCATGCATTCTTGAAAGGGATAACGCAAAGGGGCCATTTGACATCTACATATTAGGTCATGATATGTGATAATTTAAAAGCTATCTTTACTTTCTATATATGAAACAACATGTTCTGCTCAAATGTTGCCATATGTTACTCAATTTCTCTGTTATCAGATTCACATTCTATTCTGGAGTTCAATTAAATTGTCTTAAATAATAATGTAACTGTATTCCAATTAAATGACCAGGAATGACTGAAAAGTGTTAGTGTTGAGCAGGACAAACATCTACATTAATCCCCCGGTAGCTCCACCTCTTGTTGGCGGATATGGATATGGTGTGCCATTCTATGGTGGATGGGGCTGGTCACCTTTCACATTCTTCGCCCCAGGGCCAAGCGTTGCAGTAGGCATTGGTGGTGGTTTCGACGTCTTCGTTACATTTCTAGTGCTTGGTGCTGTTGCAGCGGTAATCAGAAGACTTTTCGGGCGGAGAGATGTTGACGAAGATGATTACTGATGATTCTCTCAAGTTGTACAACTAAAGTATTTGCTGCGAGCCCACAAAAAAAAAAAAAAAACTCCTTTCTGAACTAATGATCATAACTTTTTGAATATATTGTATTATAGGAGACTTGAATAGTGATCCTATTATTTTTATCTTCATGAAAAAAGAATATGTTTCTGCATTACTAATATCTGTATCTAAGC
Organism: Musa balbisiana; assembly: GCA_004837865.1. Taxonomy (NCBI): domain Eukaryota; kingdom Viridiplantae; phylum Streptophyta; class Magnoliopsida; order Zingiberales; family Musaceae; genus Musa; species Musa balbisiana. The sequence goes on along the minus strand of CM017197.1, from coordinate 5,816,609 downwards.
AAGATGTAAAGACTTGAGGTTAACTGCTCCTTACATTGGAACATCTGTATGATGGAGAAACCATATGGCATCTCATTGGAACATCTGTATGAAGAGATCTTGTACAAAAAAGAGTTGTTGTAATCATGGCATGCTGTTTAGAGATTCAAAGGCCTTCCCATGTCTGAAAAAGCTGGAATCACTGTGCCAAAGAAAGAAATTAGCTGAATGTGAAGAACTTGGTAATGGCCTCTGAATTCAACACTACCAAGTGTATCATGTACATGATTACATTTGATCATGAATATGTCATGGTGACATTGAATCTTCCAAGAGTGGACTCTGATTCTGGTGGATTAGACCTTGTAATGAGAGGAATTGGGGCTTTTATTATTGGATTGATCTGCTGTATTGTAGCTTCATACAGGGTCAGCCTCTGGCTTCATTGTCTCTTTTGTTTGTTTGTTCCTCAACTTTACTTTTTGTGAGGCATCAGACATGGCCTATCCCTCATCCTCATTGGATCAACAAATGCCATCATCCACTCTTTGTCATAATTGGAAAGTACATGAAATCTCATGGTGGATCTCATTCTCCTGCCTACCATTTGAAGCACTTTGCAAAAACAATGATTACAAGATGTAATGCTGTACTATTTTTTTCCCTCACCATTGGAATTTGTTGTTTAAAAAAAAGCAGCTCTGTGTTTTTAGTATTTTTTTTTTTTTCATGACAGCAATTTTTTCCTTCTTTTTATGAGGAAAAAATAACCTTTATTTTTCATAAAGAAAGGTCAAAAACTGTACTAGAAAGTATTTTGAAGCCCTCTCCTCTTCCCAAACACCAACCCTTTCTGATGCTTAATCTTCACATTGGGCTTTATTACACCAAACAATGAGGATTAGTCGAATCATTAAAAGCTAATGCTGTGGATTGACATGATGACGTAATCAATCTTCTCAGAAACGGGCGGCGTGGCGAAGCACTTCTACTTTTGAAGTTACCAAATTACCCCCACATGAATTCTACATTTACCGCGGGCTCTCGCTGACATTTCCGCTATTATCTTCAAATCGAGACCTTTATGTCGATAGAAACGATCAGTGAGTTGAGACACCCTCGAAAGATACCCGAAGGACACCCTCAGCGCAAAGTAGTCAGTAATCGAGGGAAAGGTCTCAAATCATTGCAAGATTGACGAGATCAACGGTCACGATCATCTGGGTATATTTTCGGGTGCGTTTGTGAGTCTGAAATAGCGTGTCTGGTGAAACGGTCAATAGAATCAGGACGACCAAATTGGCCTCCCTACAAGAAGGGGCGGATCCTATAGAATAGTACTTTTACCGGATCGCTTGTTTCCAGCATCGTGACCGTTGATTGACCCATACTTGCTCAAGTTTTACTGTAAACCGTCCGATTAAAGTAGGGTTTAAACAACACTTGGAGAGGATCCTCGCTCGAGCATTGGATACCGTTTAAAGCTTGAACTCCCTTCCCTCGGCAATGGCGACTCGACCTTCTCTCGCTCTCCTCTCCCCGCCTATATCGTAACCGTAACCCTACTAAGAACTCTTCTTCGATCTCTTGTGGCAGTTTCTCCCGCCCGGCATGGCTGCCGAGCGCCAGCGAGGATCGACCCCGCGTCCGGTGATCGGGAAGGCAGGGAGGTACACGGTGTTCATCACCCCGCCGCCTGCCTCGAAGCCTTCCGAGGCCCCGAGAGCAGAGAGCGCCCGCCCTGCAAAGGCGTCTCCTTTGCTTGTCGATGCTCTTCATTCGCCGCTGCCGGTCCAGGTCCCGCCGAAGCAGTTCGATAAGGTGGACGCGAATTCGTCGGGATCGGTGTTCGGGTTCTTCTGGGACACCATCGCGAGGGTCCAAGATGGTACCTTTTTTACATTTAGCGCTTAGTTCGTTCGTTTTCTTGCGAGTTCGCCCGACTTTTGATGCTTTTCATTGTAGCGCATTCAAGCTTGGATGAGCATTTGGCAGACTGGTTTGGGTTGAACCAATCGAAGTACCAGTGGGCATTAAACGATTACTATGGGAACAATGGAAAGGTTAGTAACTCGTTTAGGTCATAATTTCAGAGTTTGATTTTCCTTTTATTGTCTTCTTGTTTTTAATATTGAATATGATGTTATTATTTATGATCATCTTGTGTTAATATATGCGTTGTTTGCCAATATCAATTTGTTAATCTCTAAACACCGTAAATTTTGAATTGGATTGTAAAAGGTGAAAATTTATCTGATTACTTCTGAATGATAGCGTAGAAAATGTTGTCAGTCGTATCTGAGTAACCTTACTTTGGTGCGCCTGGAAGTTGGGGATTGTACTTGCAGTCCCCTTTTCGGTGTGTTAGAGGTGAATGTTTCGATCCAATGACAATGGTCTAGACAATTACTGTCATTAACATTGGTAGTTCTTATGGTGGATTTTAAACAAAAAGACCTTGTCTTAGATGAACAAATATTTTCTATATATTTAGTAAGTGGGCACAAAGTCATTATTTTGTGAAGTTCCACTTAACCTTCTGCATCACATGGTGAAAGACTTTAATTTGCAGAGAAAAAAAATGATATATAAAGGTACCCAAAGAGTATAAAACTAGTTTCTGAGTTGATGGATTATTCTTTTCATTAGTAACATTCACTATAAATAAAGCTAGTCATTGGAAAAGGACTACATTAGGGGATAAATCATATTTATTCTTTGTTTTGAGTTGATGGATTATTCTTTGCTTTGTTTCTTGACTGTTATTAAGATGGAAAGGGAAAACCATTATTAGTGTTCTTTACCCTTAGTTAATATTTTTTGTCTTGAAAGAAAGAAGCCATTCATTTATAAACTTAAATGGGAGCTACATCAGGGGAAGTTTGATACAAAAAGAAAGCTAGTTCTGTATCCAATCAAAAGTCAAGAGTCCTAGTTCTAGCAAATTGGTTGATACATAAGCAGCCTAACTTAGTGATCTAGAGCAATGAGACCACTTAGTTACATTTACAACTTGAAACAGAGACAATATTAAGGATATTCCACAAAGGCCACAAAACATTCACATAATGGTTTACATCACTGGTAAGCCAATATTTGATGGATGGATTCTCAATGGTCATTGGAAATTACTGGGGTTGATAGTTGTCAGACCCTCAACTGGTGACAGTTTGGCGACTTGTAAATTGCTGGTTGGCTATTGATTGAATCTTGCTGATTTACGAGTTGCTGGCTGTGATACCAAATTGCTGGTGGGCTAGCTATATAAATTAGTCTCCCAGTCTGCAGTTGTTAATAGGTTGATTTCCATTCAATTTGGGTTAATTGGAACAATCAATAGTGGGTAAGCAATCGACTGCCAATGTCTATACCGGCTTGGCCATGACCATTTGCTGGTACATGACAATGGAACATGTTTGTCTGGTCAGTTGTCGACCAGGGGCAGCCTATTGCTGATGGATTGACAGATGACAATTTTTGATATTTGGTTGCCAATGACACAATCCAATTGATGTAGCCATCACAGAGCATGAATATACTTATTAGAAGAGTCTAATTCTGATCATTTTGGATCTCCACAATCAGAAGTCAACAAAGTTTAGGTAGAGTTTGAAGAGTTTATCTGATCACCTTCGATAAGGTGACTTGCAAGATGGCTTTGAACGACAACCAAATGAATGTTGGCCACTTCTACCAACTGCCACCTCTGTTATCCACTTTCAGCCAATCAAACACACAATGCCTCTGCAGGCAGCAGCCAGGATTTGTGGTTATCATATCTTGCAGTTGTGGGAGCCTAAAAGAGAGGACATCCATCATATTGCATTTTATTGGATCATGTAAGGCATAGCTCAACATTGAGGTTCTTAGCATGTGATCTTTCCTTTATGGCAAATAACCTGGCTTCCCAGGTGGATTTATATTCAGGTCACTGTGTCCTTCTTCTCTCTCTGTGGCATTAGGTGCCATCTTCCTTTTGATTCGGTTATCTTCCTGCTGTGTCTGGCTTCTCAGATTTGTGGAAGTGCATGTAGCAGAAAATGTATCACTGCTTATGCAAAGGAACCTTAAAATGGTATAATAGTATGATCGATTATAGGCTTGACATTGTGGCATGCCTCCTAACATGTTTGAGATTATTGTGATGGCTTTAGATGATATTGCAATGATGGTGCATTGAGGATGGCCATCTTTTCATCAAGCATTTTTTCCTTTGCTTTATGATGGTACAGTATTATGTTTTTGTAGAATGCTCTTATATGTATGGGATTAGTGTGATGGCCTTTGATGGTGCATTATGCAAGGCCATGTTCTTAATAAGGGTGGTACTCATATTTGAACTCTGCATTCCTTTGGCTTTAGTGATCATCTCGTGCATCACTCTCCCTTTAACCGGCATGCACAAGTCTATCTTTCCTACAATTTCTGGATTCTACAACATTATGTGCCAATGTATTGACTGTTTGAGGATTGAAGGCATTGCGTTGGGAGTGCATCTTGCTATGTGGTTCCAAAAGTCTCAAATTCCTTCTTTTCTTGTTGCTGCAGGAGAAGGAAGGTTGCAAACTAAAACCAGTTACCAAACTGCAATCTGTCTGATTAGTAAAAGAAAATCTGCTTGATGAGATGCCATTTCATAAGAACACTACAAAGGATTATTCGGTCGCGATCACCATTGAAGCTATAGTGCCTTACCTTTTTATCAAAATGAGGTGGTTCATATGAGGAGGCTTTAGTATGTCAGAGATGGGAGTCAATTACAAGTAGCTTTGAGTGCTCAGAGTTTCTTGATTTTGATTGTCCCTATCAAAACCAGTCATCTGAGACTTGATCCAAAACAGCCAGCTTATTTTTCCAAGTCTATGCATTGTAGATTGATGCATATTAACCTTCTACTTCACCTGAATGTTGTTTGTTTCTTTGTTCCAGTGGTGTGCATTGCTTGTTTTGTGCATGAGATACTCTACAGATCTTTGAACAATGAACACTGTAACAGTACCTTTCATTTGTTCTACCTTTGCCAGGTACCTGTCAGGTTTGAGGAACCTTGAAAAGAGATCATCTCAAGCTGCGTGATCGAGGAAGGAAAGACACAGAGAAGGCAGAGAGGATTGCAGCAGCAATGCCTCCATTGGACAAGGTAAGTCAAGATGTTGGAAGGGGAACATGGAAGTCACCCACAAAGAAAACATTTCAGCACCTTTACACATCACGTACTGCTAGGAAACACTAAATTCATGGCCTAAATAGATTGCCGATCACATCAAAGTCACTCGCAGAGTCTGCGCTTCACGCTGAAGTCCTTATTAATGGTGTTGAACTACTTGACTCACTGTCATCTGTTCCAGTTCCTCTGCTCGTGGAAGCATTTGCGCTCACGGTCCCTGAAGCGGAGCTCACACTGAGGGAAGCCATGTACTGGAATGGATTCGTAGGGGGCACGATCTCCTCTTCGCCCTCGAGCATCCTCACCACGCTGCTCATCGAAGGTCTGGCTTCCGGCTGATACTGCACGCACCACAAAGCCACCTGACACATCCGCTCTGCTTTCTCCCTGTCCTTCTCCTCTATTCCGCAACCTGACACTATGCTCTCCATTTCGCCATGCTCAAACTTTTGCCACACCCACCGAGGGAACCACTCAAACGCCTGACTCTCAGCTGATTCCAGGAACTCCAGGTTCCTCCGCCTCCCCAGAATCTCAAACAGAAGCATCCCGAAGCTGTAGACGTCGCACTTATGAGTCACGGGTATCGGCATCCACAGCTCCGGCGCGGCGTAGCCGGGAGTTCCCCTGCCACCGGTGAACGTCACGTAACTCCTCTCCCTGTCGCAGAACTTCGCCAGTCCAAAGTCGGCAACTTTGGGGGTGAAGTTGGTCGTCAGGAGGACGTTCGCCGGCTTGATGTCGTAATGCACTATCTTCTGCTGGCATTCCTCGTGCAGGTATCGGATCCCCTTGGCCATGCCCAGCGCGATCTCCTGCAGCTTCCCCCATGGAATGCGGTGGTTCTCGTCGAACAAGAACCGGTCGAGGGATCCATTCTCCATGTACTCGTAGACCAGTGCTTTGATCGACCTGTCGAAGCAGAAGCCGTACAACTTCACCAGATTGATGTGGTTAGTTCTGCCTATGGTGCCGACTTCCGCCATGAACTGCTCCTCGGCTCTCTTGTTCATGGCCGCCTTCAGAACCTTGACGGCCACCGTCACGCCGTTGGGGAACCGGCCTTTGTAGACTACTCCGAAGCCGCCGAATCCCAGTTTCTCGTCATAGTTCTGAGTGAAGCGCTCGAGATCCTGTGCAGTGAACCTCATGGGCTTCTCTTTCATCATGTCATCGAGGAATCTCTCGATTGGTTCAGCTCCAGCACTCGAGTTGTTCGTTACGGCAATACTAATCGAAGGAGGTGCAGAACCGGGAGCATTGATGGTCACTTCTGTTGCTGCTGCTGCTGCTGCTGCATTGGCAGATTGCGATCTCGTCTTCTGGTAGCACCTCACGATGAGGAAAACTATAACGATTATGACGACGCCAACCACGATCGTCAATACTGAGATTACGAGAAGAACATGAGGATCCAATACTCACAACATTTGCTGCAAAAAAGTTAGATCCGCTTACTTATTGCAGTGACTGCTGTTCCGGTTGTCACCTGATCGTCATTTGAGCTTGATGATGGGGTGCTGTTGTTTGTAGAAGACATGTCTGCAGGCATCATTGAGAAAAAAGATGTCATCTTTGAGAAGGCCAAGAAATCTACTTAGATATAGTCTTTACTTGTGTCAACCATTAAAGCTACTTCATTTTGTGATCATCTCCAAACGAAAGGCCTCAAGCTTGCACGCTCTTTGCATGATACCAACTGCAATTTGCATGCAATTGGCTCCATCGAGCGTAAGGTCTTCCGACCTTGATGGACTAACTAGATTGGCTTCGAACTCTTCATTACTATTCTGATTACATCATGTTGGGGGGGCTTTGTGCTATGTTTAGGTTCATGATGCATTGACTATGTTTCTTTCCCCTTTGTGAGGGATACTCGGAGTGCACACAATTGTATCCAACCACATCTATGAATCAAAGCTTATAAATCAACTGACAGTAATCAAAACACAATATTGCTACAATTACTTTCCAGAAAGGTTCCTTTTGTTGACCCCCCAAAGAGTTGTCCACCTTTGATTTACAATATTCGTGAAGCATACAAGAAAGGAGAACTTGACAAACTTGCCAGAGCAAAGCCAAATCATGATTCCTTAAACTCTTATTTTGATTTTAAAGCTCCTTGAACTGAAAGATGAATCGTGAAGAGGAGGAGATTCCAAAGGGAAGCCTAAAAGTAGCTGAAGATAGGATGGTTGGAGTACAGGGAGGGAAACTTACCTTCTTGATTAGCTCTGCAACAGCTCAACGTATCTTCATCCACCAGTTCTTCTCACAGCTTCAGATGCAATTACTGAAGCTAAAGGTTGTACCAGCAGAAGTGTTAGATGCCCCAAATGGGTGGTATAGAGAAGATCGAAATGTGTTTCCCTACCCTCTAAGGAACCATGCCTGCTATAGTAGACTGCTGACTATGTCAAAGAGAGCAGTATCTGTCACCTCTTTGGTCTTTGTGGAGGTTCACATTGAAGCTTCCATGTGGGAGGTAAACATCTAACATGAGCTAAGCTTCCATGTCGTTTTTTTGATATGCATGATCACCAAATCATATATAAATAGTTGCATGTTCAAGCTACCCTTTGCTCCTAACATAGTCACAACACAAATTATAATTAATGATCAATCTGTAGCTTATTTTATTGTTATAGTCATGAGTATTATCATCTTTATTCAACAAATTCATATCGTAAGGAATCGTCAACTCCATACGATTTCAGTTTTGCCTTTACAGGGCTTGACCATGAAATTACTCTCTTTGACGAGAATCATACAACATTTGTCATCATCATCATTGTCGGTAAGAATTCGCTATCGGATGGATCTCACAAGATTTTGCTCCTTCAAAATAGATCACAAAACTGGATTTTGGGATAATATCAGAGTGGGTCTGAATATTATGATGCCTGAAACAATTAAAAGGGTGTCATTTCAATAATTAATTCGTATGGTTTCCATCACATTTAAAAGGTGAAGCTTTCAACTGGTTGGCCTTTGACTTTGTTACGGTGATGGCTGAAACAATTCAAAGTTGGAGATTTTGATGTTGACTCAGAAAAGTATCTGCATCTGTTTGACACGCTTCTTGGTTGTTTGTCTCTGCAACTCCATCTGATACATCATCTGCATCAGACAACTTGAACTGATGAAAACATATAATAATATGATCTTTTGTCAACCTATTGTTGTTCGCTTCTCGCTTCTGGAATATATGTTGGTTGTAGAAAGAAGAGGAGGAGATTTCATATTAGAACCATTACAACTGATTAAACTGGGCTTTAATCTTAGTTTGAGTTATAATTTTTCTCAAGGAACTTGTAAGAACAGATAACTGATGCCAATGAGTTGCATAAACTTGGTTTGGTTTTGTGGAAAACCAAATACAAAAATTAGTTTTGTATTTTAGTACAACAATTATGTAGTTAGTCGGATGAAATCCGTACATGATAAGATCGAATTTGAGTTGACGAAATTGATTTGACCAGAGAGGAATATTTGCAAAGGCAGAAAACGTTTCTATTCTTTATCCTAAGATAACGAATACAGGATACAAATATTTTTCACTTTTTAAAATATACTTAATTCGAATTCTGAATTTATTTACGACCAAATTTGACATTATCATTGGATAATTTATTTGTTCTTATTCTTAATAATAATTTTAAGAATTATTATGATGCATATACTAATGTTTAAAACATGTATAAGCATGGTATATAGTTCATGTATAAGTGGTCCGTCAACTGATCGGTACACGGACCGTCTGTTGTTACCGGATGAAATATATATATATATATATATATATATATCGAGCGATATACCAAACGGTATATTGCTCGGTATTCAATATCATATCATACCAAACGAATGTTGAAACTTCGGTACGGTACGATATTTCAATCCTTATATATAAAAAATAAAAATATCATAAAAAATATAAATAAAAATTAGGTTGATAGTACTAGAGCCAAATCAAATGAATTTCATCAACTTAAATTAAGGACCAAATTTGATATTATCAATGGATAGTTTATTTGTTTTTATTATTAAAAATAATTTGAAGAATTATGATGCATATACTAATATTTAAGGCATGTATAAGAAACAAAAAGACTAAAAAAAATATGCGTAAAAATCAGATCGATCTGAAATGTACATACTATTATTACATTAGGACTAAGGTTTCAAGATGAACCCACAGGTATTAGTAATTGGGCCAATTGAGCGGGCCTCTCGGCTTTATGACTCGTAAATTAGAGCTAGTGGGACATTAGGTTGATCTGAAACGTACATATTATTACTTGATTAGGACTAAGGGTCCGGGTTGAACCCACAGGTATTAGTAATTGGGCCGATTGAGCCGAAATCTGAGCTTTATGACCCACAATTTAGAGCCGGCGGTGGATTTGCAGCTCGTTGCGCAACTCATGTCATGTCCGATTCAATCTCAACCATGTCTCATGACGGCCTGAGAAGAGAGAGAGAGAGAGAGAGAGAGAGAGAGGGGTACTGATGGTCCTGGCATGCATTGCTTGCAATAAGGAGTTCGAGGACGACGTGCAGCAGAAGCTTCACCACAGATCCCAATGGCGCTGCTACAACCTCTAGCGAAAGGTAACTGGTTCTAATTACTAACTTCTTGGTGCTTGAGATATCCCGGTATTTGCCTATCGAGCACCCGATTCTTTCGTTTTCTTGAGGATATTTGCTCCTCTTATGCCCCATCTTTTTGTGTTAGATAAGAAATTTGTCATCTTTCTCTTGCCACCGAGCTGTTTGAGACCTTTTCCTTTAGTTCTTCATTGAATTGTTTCATTTTTGGGTTTGGGTGGTAATTATGATTCAATTGGTTCTTTTAAGTGGAGTTCTTCCTTGAAGAACCTCAAAAAGGATGAAATTAATGGAACTTGTAATGGTTATTGGTTAGTTGCATTGTTTCTCAAGTTTGAGGTTTATTCTATATGTACACTGTATCCCAATTTATGTATGTGATTATGTTGTTTCCTGTAGATCAATAGTTCAAAGATAATTGTGGGCGTGATGTGCATCAGGTTGCAGGAATCCTAGGAGTACCAGAAGAGTCATTTCAGGCTAGGCAGTCAGCTCTAGCTGAGACACTGAGTGCCACACCTGTGTTATACGGATGTGCTCTTTGTGGCTAAGGGGCTCATGCTCAGCATCTTAAATTACCAACTCATATTTTGAGAGCATCACAGGAGTTGGGTCCTTCGGCTGCAGGAATTGCCACAAGAAAACCACTTGCTGATTTGGATGCTTCTTGCTGTTTCATTTGTGATTTAAAGCATGAAAGCATAGAAAGCTGTATGGTCCATATGCAAAAGAAGCATGGATTTTTCATTCCTGATGTTGAATATTTGAAGGATCCCAAGGGTCTCCTTATGCGTGTTGGTCTAAAGGTGAATGTCTTCTTTTTGTTCTTTATGCTCAATACTTTGCTCTTGAAGCTTTTCTGGTTGAAAACATCCTCTTTTCCTCTTCTATCAGGTCAAAAGGGATTTCACTTGCTTGTACTGTAATGATAGACGCCCATCCTTTCCAAAGTTTGGAGTCTGTGAGGAAGCATATGATTGCTATGGGTCACTGCAAATTGCGTTATGGAGATGGAGGTGATGATGAAGACAGTGATTTGGAAGACTTCTATGATTATAGCAGCAGGTTTTTATTCTAATTTGTCTATGTTTCCATTCTCTTTACTTTAGCCATTTGTGAGTAGAGGTAGAATTGGAGGTTTTGTGTAGAAATGGAACAGGTTCTTGACTGCAACAGTGACTTTTGTTTTTTTTTCCTTTCCAGATTGCTAATGTTGCTTTCAAAATTCATGTACCCTGTGCAACCATATAACACTTGTCGAGAGTCCCAAATTTCACTAGAGAAATCGTAAGTCAAGTTGGAATTATTACAAAACCACAAACCAGTTCATTAGTATCTATCCTGTGTACAAAATTATTACTAAGCAACAGCTCATTATCTTTACTTCATAGGCTTCTGTTTATATTAAGCTCCAAAGGCATAGACAATGTTTAGAACTTGGAAGATAATTACTTAAAGAGACATTCTGAATGATACAATCTGTAGTTACATAATGATGACTACTTGTTTTTCAGCAATGAAACTAATGCATGAGAGGAGTATTTAAGCATGTTTTAGTTTCTAATACAAGTCCATACGGTTTTAGATTTGCATTCACATTACTTGAACTTTATCTGACATATTAAGATTTTTTGGAATCTGATTATTATGTCCCCTTTTTTGTAGTTATGTTGATGAGGATGGTAAAAGCAGTTGGTGGTATCAGATGACATGAGGAACAATGTTGAACTTGGGAGGGGGGGATCTGACCCTATCATTACACGGAAAACTGAGAATGGGGTTCTTATTCAAACTCTAGGATAGCGGGAATTTCTTCGTTATTACCGCCAAGAGACCTTGCAGTAATTAGCCCTTTCATTGGCTTCAAGGTACCTGCATCCTCTGTATCTTGACTCCATAGATATGTATTGATTAATAAAAATCTATAGTATTTTATGAACAAGCCTATGATCTGATGGTTGTACATGGTGCTTAGTTGTCAAATACTATATGATGACGTAACAAGTTTTATGGTGCTTGTTTCACTTCCTGTCTCTGCCTGAAAATGCTTGGATCTGCTTGCTTATTTAGATGAAGTTGATACAAAAATGAATAATAACTTTGAAATCAGCATGAATAGCATAAAGAGGTAACATATTTATGCAACTAGTGTGTTATTGTTGACATTTCTATTGTCATTCTTGTGAAGCTTTTCTTAGTTAAGCTGCATTCTTTGGTCGATTAATTAAGGTATCTGGAAATCAGCATGAATCCCATTATTTGTCTGCAAGAGGTAATTGGCTTCCAGATGTGGACCTTTGTTTAATTTCAGACTATGATTGTGGTTTCTTTTAGCCACTATACTATGTATATCTAAACAATGTTTTTGACCTTTTTCTGGTCTGAATAAGCTGATCCTAATTTTATTGTTGCTGAAAAATTAAGAAAGCTTGTGTCAGTAACACAAACTCCATGTGCAAGTCTGCTTATTCCCAGTAGCAATGAATTATGTCAGCTTATGGTTTTCTTGTGGTCTACTCTAGTTGTCTGACAAATGAAAGCTTTTGGCTGAAAGATTAATTCTAGAACCATAAACTGCAGAACTCAGCATAACAGCTTGTAATAATATAAGTTATGATGCTGCAGGAAACAGAGGATGGACTTGGCAACAGTGCAATACAAGGAGAAGATTGTGAGGATGAGAGTTCTGAGGGAGATGAACCGGCACGGAGCTGAAGCTATGCGCTCGAAGATTGGGATGAAGAGTAACATCATCAGAGACCTTCCAAGGAACGTTCCATATTAGTCCTGCAGTGGAAATTTCAACTTATCAAACATCACCTCCTGCAGTATGGGGAGAATGTCTACTGTACCATTAGATCACACAAACCTTTCTGTTAGTACTTGGCCAAAGATGGTAAGATTTTGCAATACTTTCACATCTGCAATGTGTATAGTGGGTGATGCAGCAATTTAGCCGACTTTTTCTTCCTGTGTTATATTCACTAAGGAAGCTGAGGAATTGGAAATGTTTCTAATATGAACCCTGATGCTGTGCAGTAGCTTCTTAGAGTTGTTTGTCTCCTCATGACTCTCATTATTCATTACCAAGGATCATAGCAAAAGCTTCTGAATCATACACTATTATTTCTGAGTGCATTGTGATGTTTTGAATGGTCTGCCATCACTCTCCTGCCACTATCATCATCTGGCCATTTCATCTGCATCGTTCATTATCACCGATTCATCAATGGTTTTATAATATCATATTTTAGTTCTCAATGTAGACAAAACTATAAATTCCACAGTTGTGGGGCTTACTATATCTGTTTTGGAATTGTTAGTCCTGTTCTGCCCACCCCCTGAATTGAATGAGGTGCACAAGAAGATGGTCCAAATCATTCCTTGTGCCCAAGTATTCTGTTATATTTATCATTGTCCTAATCAATCAATCAAAACTATTGAATCTCTGCCAACCATATCTTTTTCAGCTCTAATTTTTCCCACAATAATAGAACAAAATAGAGTTCTTCCAATAACTATTACTAATATTAGCTTGTTCTGATGCCAATGCTTGTGTCTGCATTGGTATGGTCTGGACCATGCAATGATGCATGCACTGGAGGTCCACCCTATGCATCAGTAACCCCCTCAGCCAAGTTCCCTGTGAATACAGCAATGCATGCATCCTTCAGTTGACTTGTCAGAGTGGGGTTCTTTGGTGATGCAATGGGTGTCTTGGATGCAACAATTTAGAACTGTGCATTGCCTCAAATGAAATCCATCAATCTGTAGATCCATCAGGAGCTTTCATGTTCCCAGTATTGATTTGTGTGTGCTGTGCCAACCATGCTTTGACTGAGAAGCTGTCATGCAAAGATGCAGAACAACTGTACAAGAAAATAAACCAGCTTGATCAGATCTCTCAGGTGTCCCTGAGGTTTGTCAGTAGAGATTCCAAGTCTTGGACTACAGAGTTCTTCTAGGGAAGAGCACTGTTTAGGTCAAAGAAGGGTACTACTCTCAGTGCCAGTGCATGCATCAATGGGAATCACAAGAGTTTGGAAGATCTCACCGCCTTCCTTATCTCTCTCTCATCAATCACATGTCCTTGTAACTTGTATGGGAAGCTCAACATTATTTCAAACATCTGCACGCTACTGCTGTTGGCATTGTTTGTAACTCTCATCCATGTGTTTGAGAGTTAGGTTGAGCTCCAAGAATGGTAGGCAGATTTGAATTGGCTTATGCTTCAGAAACTGCAGAGGTCATACATTAAATGTGTCATTTACTCATTCTAATGTTAGCGTGGGAATATGAAAGTGCCAAACAATAATAATTCTTGATCCCAAACAATCCATGAGTTTCCAGCTTGGCCATTCATCACCTTCAGCTGTTGGGAGGTCATTATTCTGCAACTTGTCTGAGATAGAGCCCGTCCAGGTTGGTATGAGAAGATACCTCCTGTCTTCCTTCAGAACGTTGTCAATGGATCCATATCAACTTCCTCCTCATCAAAGCTTTTTGGTTTATGCACTACTCCAACACACTGATGCCATTGCTGCTGTTGTTGTTGTTCTTCTTCTTCTTCTTCTTCTTCTTCTTCTTCTTCTTCTTCTTCTTCTTCTTTCCTGTCCAACCCACCCACAGTAGGTGGGCAACATCCAACCTTACGTCAACCAATCATTTAGCTTCCTTCCATCCAAAGCATCTCTACTAATCTTGTCTGTCTCGAAGCTGGACAAAAATGCCACCTACACAAAAACTGCTTCATCTTCCTTCTTCCCAATTGAGCAAATGATGGAAGAGAGTCAGGTGACGGCGTTTTGTGCAGAGAACCTCTTCTCCACTTGTCTCCGAGCTGCATGTGTTTAAAGATAATATCAAGGTTGCAGTGCTAATACGCTACATTGCTTCTCATCCCACACAAATGGGCTACCTATGAGAACTGTGGTTGGGAGCTGCCCGTCGAAGACGTCGACGGAGTATCGCAATCATCATCGTCGTCATCGTCATCATCGAGATCATCGAAGCCCCCAAACTCTTGTTCGTCTTCTTCCACGGGGATCTTCCATTGATCTTGCGAGATCTCACTGCCATCCAACAGCTCCAATACCTGCCAAAACCACAGTTTCATGAGATCACAGTCCCCATAATGCAGTGGGCTTAAGGCTAACATGACAACCCAGTGATTGAAGTGTGCCAGCAGATTCATCATTTTGGACCCACAAAGTGTGTGCAGCAAATATTGTAGACTAGCAGGAGACACATTCCACTGACAACCTGCAGTCTCACTATTGACCCCATTTGTTCTGCTTCACTGTGCTCTACCATGTCAGTGTCTGGCAATTATGCTTCGTGCAAGAATCAACAATTCTTTAGGAGAGGATCAAAGAAATCTCGATGGTAAAACTGCTTTAGCTGTTCTACTTTGTATCGAGCTCAGAACACTTGTGAGCCCCCAGTCAATTCTCAGCGTTCGATTTGGTGTGCAAGACCGAAAGAGCCGCAGAGAGAAACTGAGTTGCGGCAATTGCAGCTTACCTCGGTCATGGAAGGGCGCAATGTTGATGTGGCTCTGATGCAAAGAGAGGCCGCGAAGGTGAGCCTTTGCAGTTGCCCCATGTCGTACTCTTCTCCTAATCTTGGATCGACCAGCATCTGTATCGTGTCATCTTTTAGGAAAGGTCGGGCCTGCAAAAAAGATGCGAGTTTGTCGAAAGATCATGTCATGAACTAGAGGAACAGAGTGAATGAGGCACGGGAATCCTGGGTCTTACCCAGCTGAGCAAGCTCTTGTGGGAACCATCCACTGGCTTCCTCCCTGATACCATCTCTAACAGGAATACGCCGAACGCGAAGACGTCGGTCTTCTCGCCCACGATTCCATGCATGAAGTACTCCGGCGCCAAGCACCTGTTGGCGTCATAAGCTCCATTACATGCTGCCGGTCCTTTCTTGAATCCAAGAAGAAGACGGAGATGCGTACCCGAATGTCCCTTCGATTGGTGCCACGGCACGGTGAGTCCACTCCGACGGAAGCCATTTGGCGAGGCCAAAGTCTGAGATCTGAGATTGGATTCAGACACCGAAAACGTTGCATGATCGCAGGAAGTCATCGGATTGAGCAGCGAGAAGGTTCTATGAGCGGTACCTGAGGTTCGAGATTGGATGTGAGAAGTATGTTGGAGGCCTTGATGTCTCTGTGGATGATCCTTCTCTGGCACCCCTTGTGGAGGTAATGAAGCCCCCTGGCGGTGCCGAGGGCGATGCTGTGCCGCAGCTTCCAATCCATGGGGGGCGAGTTCTCGTCTGCAACACGCACAGAGAACAGATGTGAGTCCACCTCCACATCCGTTGTTGAGGCCGTGGCAACCTCTGCAACTCGTTGAGCTTACTACCGTGGAGGTTGGAGGAGACGGAGCCGCAAGAAGAGAACTCGAAGATCAAGTGCAGGTCGCGGTCGATACAGCAGCCAAGGAGGGCGGAGACATTGGGGTGCCGCACGTGGCCGACGGTGCCGAGCTCCGTCAGGAAATCCTTCTCCCTCTGCTCGTCCGTGGAAGCCCTCATCAGCCGCTTCACGGCCACGGTCTGCCCGTCCGCCGTCACTCCCCTGTACACCTCCGCGTGCCCACCTCGGCCCACCAAGTTATCTGCTCCAACAAAATCCAGGAGCAACAAGCACAAGATGAAATTTTGACAAGCGATTCTCATCGAATCCCATAAAAGACAGACCTTTATGAAAACCATTGGTCGCGCTGTGGATTTCGTCATAGGAGAAGCATCTCCAAGTGGGTTTCAGGGGGGGGTTCGCATCAAGCAAAGGCTCCATCAATGTACTGGCCCGAACGGAGGAGCCATCCTCCTCCGTGCTCTCTTCTTCTCGGCTCCTCCTTCCAAGAGTGACCGAGAGGAGGCGCTTGAGCCTTCTGCTCCTCGTATACAACTGCCTCATTCTTCCTCTCTGCCTACCGTCTTCTATGCAAAGGTTGGAACGCAGATGGTGACCCAAAACAGAGAAGGAGAGAAGGCGACGATCAAAATGAATGGAGGTAAGGGTGTAATGGCTTTAAAGCGGTCGTGTAGGAAAAGGTGGGCAGATGCTTTGCTTTCTGAAGGATACAAAGGAAGCATTTATTCGCAATGGTTTGTATTTGGTATCTGACTCCTACAGCGCGAGCAGACCGATGACACGAAGACCTGAAGACACCACAAAACGTACCGCCTAATCTCAACTCTCTCTCTCTCTCTCTCTCTCTTCCTCTCCCCATAGATCAAGACTTCACTACATATATGTCATTTATAATGGTATAGCTGAATGTGATTCGCATGTTTTTGTTGAGCTTCCTCGACACAAAGGAGTAACGTTTAAGTAATGTCTCATTCGCTTGTGTCTATTCATCAATTCTCGCATGTTAGATGTGACTGTAATCGTACATCCAAAGAGAGAGAGAGAAGAGAAATTACCTGTGTGTATGTGATTTGATTTTGCACGATGTGGGTTAGTATGGATCTCAAATTTATATATTGTTACTTAGCTCTATTAACGAGGAAAATAAGATAGACCATCTTACAATATACACATGAGAGTTCTAATCCTTTGGACCTATTAGAAAGGGACTCCGAGCACTTCCTATCAAATTAATCGATTGATTACACCAAATATTATACTTGATTTTATAAATCATTAATCGATTAAATATTTATGATGATATTATTATAAGCTCGAATTATGTATTTACATCTCTGAATTATTTTTCGATAAACTATATTATGACAAATTCTTATTGGATGATTAGGGATAAGAGCGTTAAATCCTTATGTCGAGATCTTATAAAATTACGTCGAAAATATGCTCGACAAGACCTCTTAGGTCAATAAAAGGGTTCAGGACATTTAATTTAATACTGAATCTAAAAATAAATTGATTATATCACTATTTATTCTAGATAACATACTTGGGAATTTATATAATAGGACAAATAATTGTAAGAATTTAAGAATGTCCATAAGAATAGATATGAGGTGATGATCGTAAGTTTTTTGAACATTACTGTGTGTTTAATTATGCACCAAATTTAGACATTTCAGAACCATTTAATGGTTCCATCGTCGGTTCCAATAATCACCTTTAATATGGTACTAATGTGTCGATCATATGTTACTAAAGCATCCGATTAAGTATCCATATATCTATTTTCTGGTACTTTAACATCAAGTCTAATTTGATTAGCACAGGAAAGGTAACATTTCCCAAAAATTCAAGTTTCTATAGCTATTTAAACAACTAATCTCATTAAATTACCTTTTCAGTGTCGCATCACATTACTTACAGCTAAGAGAACAAAAAAGGAAACGACTGGACTTACTCGGGTGCTTGAGATCGGTTGAAGGCGGACTTAACTACGGCTCCCCACACAGCTAGCGGCGGCTCCCAAATGGATCCGATCTCATTCAATGGACAATCATATCCCCATGCCCACATTTCCTCCCTCACCACAAGCCTATCAACTTCCGAGAATTCGTCAACATAATAATACAAATATGGTGTCATCAACGATGGCGAGTCGAGGACGAAAGAGAGACAGAGAGAGAGAGGTAGAACGTCCATATCACGTCCACAGCTGTTGAGATAAAATGGGAGGAGATGAGAGTTGATTTCGTGGAGGAGGAGATGGAAACGTGGCTGTAATATGGAGGGACAACAAAGCGGTGTTGCTTGTTTGAAGCTTTTGGGTGCGATTAGGGAGTGTGTTACGGAGGTGCCGATGGACCGACCACGCAAAGAGTAATGGTGTGAGTCTTTGTCCTCGAGGTTGATGCTTACTTCAATGAATCCCTCACCTAATCACTTAGCTCCACCAACTATTTATTTATTTATTTATTTTTTCTCTTCTTTTTTTTCTATTTATGTTGAGTTTTAGTATAAACGTATGAGTGAATCATAGACAGAATGTATTTTTTGAAGAAGAATATAATTTCTTTTCGATCGATCGATATAAGGAGATCGAAAGAAGAATTCTTTTGTATTTACTATTAAGAGACTTCGAGTTAGTATCCAAAATAAATAATTTTAAGTATGAATAAATTGTTTGTAAATTTTAGATGGAGGGAAGACGAGAATATATATATATATATATATATATATATATATTGCATATATTTAAAGTTTCTTTCAAATAATTTAAAGAATTTGAGAGAAATTTTTGTGTGGGATGGAATGAGTTAAATAAGGGTGTAAATGCAGATAGATAGATAGATGGTAGGCTCCATTGATTGTGGTGGTGTGGGAGGTGGGAAACCAATAGATGAAAGCATGACAGAGTAACCCCCAACGTTGCAAGCCTTCATTGCCGGTTTAATGTTTTGGGACCTCCACCATTAAATGCTCACTACGTTTAACTGTTGAGCCTTCTCTTCTCGTACTTGTTCTTCTCCCCTACCACGATTACGCAATGGACTTCTTTGGTATGAGAGTCGTCCATCCTTGTGGCTTCAATCTGTAAGGGACTCGTATTACTTATCGAATCAAAGTGATCCGTCTAAATTGCACCATGAGAGAGCTTAAAGATGTCGTCGAAAGTTCTCGAGACTCCCCGATGATTGATTGATTGATTGATTGATGTTCGAGTTAATTAGAGGGTGTTTTTATCGTAGGAGGTTGACGATTGAGCTATGCTGCCTCTTCTCTACTTTTCTTTCATGTTGTCTTCTATCCTAAACGTCGCTACTGCTGCTTCGTGTTCTCCCCCGATGATGAAGGATTCAAAGTCTGCGTCCGGTCATCTGTCACTGTTTGGAATCGAAAGCAACGCCACCAAATTGCATTGAGAGGTGGAGATGAGTAACACACGATGTGTTGGGTGTCATATCCATTATTGATACTTAATTAACAAGCTTGGCATGACACGATTGTCCCCTTTTTTTTTTAGTGCAAATTGTCTGTTGCAGTCCTCCAAAAACAACATGATTGTGTATTGTAATCCCATATGAGGACGAGGATGATGATGATGACGGTGACGATGGTGGAACAATTCATCACATTTGTTGATATAGTTTTCGGTTGTTCGATGTATTGAGGTATCTCACAAAGCCCACCTGGTTCGGATCTCGATTGTGGGTCAACAATGGATTCGGTTGGAAGTCTTGCAACGAGAAATAGGTCAAGAAAAAATGAACTGAAGTTCTTTTATAGATGATTATGATAATCATCGACACCTAGTGGGAGAGTTATCAAACGATTTCATAGAGTCATCGAATGTTATATATATATATATATATATATATATATATATATATATATATATATATATATATATATATATATATATATATATATATATATATATATATATATATATATATATATATATATATATATATATATATATATATATATATATATATATATATATATATATATATATATATATATATATATATATATATATATATATATATATATATATATATATATATATATATATATATATATATATATATATATATATATATATATATATATATATATATATATATATATATATATATATATATATATATATATATATATATATATATATATATATATATATATATATATATATATATATATATATATATATATATATATATATATATATATATATATATATATATATATATATATATATATATATATATATATATATATATATATATATATATATATATATATATATATATATATATATATATATATATATATATATATATATATATATATGTCGTCGAAAGTTCTCGAGACTCCCCGATGATGATTGATTTGATTGATTGATGTTCAGTTAATTAGAGGGTGTTTTTATCGTAGGCAGGTTGACGATTGAGCTATGCTGCCTCTTCTCTACTTTTCTTTTCATGTGTCTCTATCCTAACGTCGCTACTGCTGCTTCGTGTTCTCCCCGATGATGAAGGATTCAAAGTCTGCGTCCGGTCATCTGTCCCTGTTGGAATCGAAGCAACGCCACCAAATTGCATGAGAGGTGGAGATGAGTAACACAACGATGTGTGGGTGTCCTATCATTATTGATCACTTAATTAACAAGCTGGCATGACACGATTGTCCCCCTTTTTTTTTTTAGTGCAACATGTCTGTGCAGTCCTCCAAAAACAACATGATTGTATTGTAATACATTATATTCGGATATCTAATGTAGAAGCTGATTGTTCTCATTCTTAAAGATCATCGAAGAAGTTGATTGTGCTTACACGATACGGTTGCATCAAATATTGCTAATACCAAGTCAAACCAATCGATGTGTATTCGTACAGAAGAACAACTCAATCACGAAGAACAGCATTTGCCTCTCCACCATCCAAATGTTCCACCTCTCCAAGTTTGCGGGAGATAGCTCAAAGATAGCAACTCCCTCTTCCCATATATATCCGCCTCCTCCTCCTCCTCCTCCTCCTCCTCTCTTGCATAACAGCTCCCATCGCAAGCAAGCCTTGTGGCTAGTCCAAACCCTGATTCTTAGCCACAATGGCCTTCGGAGCCCATGCCTCTGTCCTCCTCCTCCTCTCTTGCATAACAGCTCCCATCGCAAGCAAGCCTTGTGGCTAGTCCAAACCCTGATTCTTAGCCACAATGGCCTTCGGAGCCCATGCCTCTGTCCTCCTCCTCCTCCTCCTCCTCTCTTGCATAACAGCTCCCATCGCAAGCAAGCCTTGTGGCTAGTCCAAACCCTGATTCTTAGCCACAATGGCCTTCGGAGCCCATGCCTCTGTCCTCCTCCTCCTCCTCCTCCTCCTCTCTTGCATAACAGCTCCCATCGCAAGCAAGCCTTGTGGCTAGTCCAAACCCTGATTCTTAGCCACAATGGCCTTCGGAGCCCATGCCTCTGTCCTCCTCCTCCTCCTCCTCCTCCTCCTCCTCCTCCTCCTCCTCCTCCTCCTCCTCCTCCTATATATATATATATATATATATATATATATATATATATATATATATATATATATATATATATATATATATATATATATATATATATATATATATATATATATATATATATATATATATATATATATATATATATATATATATATATATATATATATATATATATATATATATATATATATATATATATATATATATATATATATATATATATATATATATATATATATATATATATATATATATATATATATATATATATATATATATATATATATATATATATATATATATATATATATATATATATATATATATATATATATATATATATATATATATATATATATATATATATATATATATATATATATATATATATATATATATATATATATATATATATATATATATATATATATATATATATATATATATATATATATATATATATATATATATATATATATATATATATATATATATATATATATATATATATATATATATATATATATATATATATATATATATATATATATATATATATATATATATATATATATATATATATATATATATATATATATATATATATATATATATATATATATATATATATATATATATATATATATATATATATATATATATATATATATATATATATATATATATATATATATATATATATATATATATATATATATATATATATATATATATATATTCGGATATCTAATGTAGAAGCTGATTGTTCTCATTCTTAAAAGATCATCGAAGAAGTTGATTGTGCTTACACGATACGGTTGCATCAAATATTGCTAATACCAAGTCAAACCAATCGATGTGTATTCGTACAGAAGAACAACTCAATCACGAAGAACAGCATTTGCCTCTCCACCATCCAAATGTTCCACCTCTCCAAGTTTGGCGGGAGATAGCTCCAAAGATAGCAACTCCCTCTTCCCATATATATCCGCTCCTCCTCTCTTGCATAACAGCTCCCATCGCAAGCAAGCCTTGTGGCTAGTCCAAACCCTGATTCTTAGCCACAATGGCCTTCGGAGCCCATGCCTCTGTCCTCCTCCTCCTCCTCTTCTTCGTCTCTTCCGTGTCTTCCGCCTTGGATATTGTCGAGATCCTCCAACCATTCCCGGAGTACTCCACCTTCACCAAGTACCTCACCCAAACAAAGGTGGCCGATGAGATCAATCGCCGCAAGACCATTACCGTCCTCGTGGTCAATGACTCCGCCATCGCCCCCCTCTCCTCCCTCTCCGGCGATGCCCTCAAGAATGCCATCTCCGTCCATGTTATCCTTGACTACTACGACCCCTACACGCTCGATAATCTCCCCAACAAGACTGCTCTCCTCACCACCCTCTTCCAAGCCTCTGGCCACGCCACCGGTCGCTTAGGCTTCCTCAACTACACCGAACTACCTGGGGAGCAGATGGTATTCGGCTCGGCCGCCCCTGGCGCCCCCCTCAACTCCGAGTTGAATAAGGTGGTCGCCGTGCGACCATACGACATCTCGGTGCTTGGGATCAGTGCCGCCATTGTGCCATCCGGCTCTGGTAGCGTCGCAACAACATCTTCCACGCCAAAGTTGGCACCAACTCAAGCTCCGACGATTGCACCAGGGAAGAAGACAGGTCCTAGCGCTCCCGCAGGAGCTCCAAAGAAGGCAAGCCCTGACGCACCAGTGGGAGCTCCAAAGTCGAGTCCTACTGTTGCGGCTCCCGTCGAGGGTCCAGCAGGAAGCGCAACGACGCCCACAGGAGCTCCAAAGTCGAGTCCCACTGTTGCGGCTCCCATCGAGGGTCCGACGGGAAGCGCAGCGGCACCTGTTGATGGCAAGAATGCAGCTGCGGACACACCTTCATCACATGCAAAATCAACAGAAGCACCGAGTGGCTCAGACAAACCTTCTTCAGCGACGAGAACTATTGTCGATGCAGTCATGGGGCTTGTCATGGGAGTCTTCGTCTTGGGAGCTCTTTAAAGTTAATATGGGTTTCAAGGGTCTCATTATTCTGGTTTGGACACTAATTTAAAGTCTATATAACATTCTTATAATTCTATTTTCCCTCAGAAAAATTCTTTATTCTTTGATATAGATTCAAACCTCAGATGAAGCACCTAAAAAAGGACACTCATAAATGAATTGCAATAATTGTGATACGTCCCATTAATTAGTGGTAGGACTTATCATTGCCTAACAATGAATTTACACAGTATAAAAGATGTGATTAAATTTTAGCTAAAATACAACTACAAAAAAAATGAATCCTGCAGATTGTAAAAGCTTCTCAAAGGGCACAATTATGAGATGATAGTAAGGCTTATGGATAAGAGGCTGAACCAACAAGTGACTGACAAGCATCCATCACAAAGGGAATACAAACAACAAAATTATAATGAGCTTTAGATGAGTACACATCACTTGCTAAGTGCACATCTATTGTTCGAGTGGCAAATGAGGCCAACAGAAGTGGCTCATGGAAATCCATGAAATTTTTGCTCATGCTCACTCGGCATCTTCAATCTCTTCATCTTCTGGTACACCGCGTAGATACAGAACGTTGTTGCACCTGCGAACGAAACAAAATTAATACGAACCAAAAGGCAGCATAGTCATGATTTCCAAGGATCAATATCAGCAAACTTGTTCTTGATAATGCAAATGTGGTTAGAGAGACAGATGACACAGTGTGTGATCGGATTTATGTTTTGCATCTAAGGTTACAACTAGTTCATCATGCCTTTTTGAGTTACATATAATGCAAAGCAATAAAATGAAGTAATAGTTTACGTCATTCCTCGTGTTATTACTCTAAGATGCACGAGCTGCCTACTGCTCACACCCAACAGCAGAATATGCACAACTTCGTTACCTTATCAGAATCTCCCCCAAGTTTCCACTGAACTGCCCATCAATGTATTCTTCAGTGTTGGCCAACTACAGTAAAATGATAACAGAGTTAAAGCAGATGTCGGTAAACCATCCCATTCTGAATCTAGTATCATCAGTTCAAGCAATCATCTTGTTTGCCAATCGTACTATACGAAAACCAAGAAAATAAATAACATTTATGCATTGAGATATGCCATTTTGTTATGAACTGATGAAATTTGTTTAATACCTGTAAGTTCATATAGGAATCTACCGACACGAGATAACCTGAGATAACACAGACAGAAAACTGAATTATACAAGCATTGACAATATAGATGATTTTGTTGGAAAAACATAAGCATATCAATGGCTCAAACAAGATGATATGCATCTAAATTACCTTTGTATTCCATTCCCCACTTCAATTTCACAATCACAGGCTTCCCAGTCAAATTGTTCAGAAAAGGTTTTGGGTTAACTGGCACAGTCTGCAATAAGAAACATGAAAAACTGGTGACTTTAGATTTTTTATGTTGTAATAAGGTCAACAAAAGTGGTACATATAGCCTGCCCATAAAGTATGGTATATATCTAGGTAATAAATGTTAAATTTTGGATAGATTTTTTATGTTGTAATAAGGTCAACAAAAGTGGTACATATAGTCTGCCCATAAAGTATGGTATATACCTAGGTAATAAATGTTAAATTTTGGATAGCATATCAGAATCCACTGGTATGATCATAAATGATTGGTCTATCAAAGTAAGAGACAAACGGTGTGTACAAAGAGCAATTATGCAATCAATATGAACTAATGACTCGCACTTACTACGAATTTATTGTTGAAGGCCAATTATTTTTTGCAATGATATAACCCCATCATGATGAAATTTGTATGAAATCATGCCCCCAAGTTGAGATAAAGATTACATCTGATGGATCCTACAATCACAAACTACAGTGATAAATAAAATCTAGGGCTTCTAAACTTATCATGTTTAGAAAATTATCCAAAAGATTTCTCGTGTTACCAAAGAATATGATTAGAGGAATAATCTTGAAAAGGGTGAACCAAGTGCACAAGGTTCCTGCCAATGCAAGGTATGGAACCTTGTTGATTTGACCATAATAAAAATAGACCCATATCACCTAAAACATAAGCATTAACTCTTTAAATTTCATCTGGAGAAGCAGATCATTGGCATATTAAGTATTGTAATAAACCTAAACCAAATAAGTTGAATTGTACATTGGAAAAATGACCAATGTCATGATTTGATCAGAGAAAGCAAGAACAGAGCCATTCTTCATATTAGATCACAATCAGCAAAGGGGTTCCTTTGCAGATGGGTGCTACTCTATTCTATCCCAAGACATATACGTTGGCTAGCTAAGAAGCACGGAATATGGACACGGGACACGGGACACGAACACGACACGGACACCCTGGACGACTTGACCTCAACAAATAGGTATGTCCCGTGTCCATATTCCGTGCTTCTTAGCTAGCCAATGTATATGTCTTGGGATAGAATAGTAGCCACATTTCCTTTTTACTATCTGGAAATTTGTTTCGCCTTTTGCCCATGTAAAAGTGCATACAGCAATAATGATGACATAAGAATTATGCTACAACAACTACAGTATATTTAACAGAATACAATTTTTGAAAGAAAGAGAAGAATAAAAGATTTAAATTAAGTGTGCTATGTTCTTTCTGTATTACTAAGCCCTTGGACTGCATCAAGAAATATAAAATCCAACTCTCTACATATTTGGCATCAATTGGCACCAAATATCAAAATATTTTTCTTCTAGTGTCAATTATGGACCTTTAATTCCATATGCATGGAAACTAGCTTAGACTTCAAACCGGACAACTACACAAATCTAACTTCCCATTCTCATCATAAAATGTTCTTGCTCAAAGAAGAGATTTTGACTGAATCTGAGATTCCTGGGTGGGAGATCTCCAGAAACAAACCGAATTATAGACCTAAACCTTCTGATGCCATCAAGAGAACCTCGAAATGTCTTGAACCTACATAGGCATCTACAATCCGGTATGTAATATCAAATCGGAAATGGGACAACAGAGAAAAGGGGGAAAAGAAACTAACCGCCATTTGCGAGGAAACGTGAAGCTTCTAGGGACGGACGAACAACCAACGAGAAGAGGAAAGAGCCGATCTTTCTTAGGGTTTACCGAATTGCAATTGAGACGGAGGAAGGCTCTTCTCGAGTTAGGGTTCCAACGCGGCACGTTCCGACCCGCCGTGGGCTCATACAGTATAAAAAACCAGACCGATTAATTGGGCTTCACCAAATAAACCGGCCTTGTCAACACGAATTTAGGGGTCAATCGACCCAGTCAATGATAGACCGGCTCATTTAATTGGGCCCAAATCTAAACCGGCCGATTGAAGAGAAATTTTACGACTACATTCATACGGTTTCTACTGTGTTCGTCTGATTCGGATCCGGACCCTACTATATTATCGGATCCAATATCAAATCAGATATCCGCTCCATTAAAAAAATATAAATCGAATTACCAATCACAACACATCTTTTTGTCGGATTGTGAATGTTAATCAAACTTAATATAGATAAGTTGATTCTTTCGATCTTTAGTAATATAAAATTATATTTTATTGTATCTTTCTTAGTCTTATACATCAATATTTTGTAACATATATAATGCATGTTTAGCATCAAACAGAAGCTCACGTGGATTGTTTCATGACAATGATGGCCACTATGATACAGAAGAAGAAGAAGAAGAAGAAAGGCTCTCGACTGGTTAGTTGACACATCAACATAGCAAAGGACAAAGGGAACTTGACAACCTCTATGATGTGTATCACTGTTCGCATCAAAAAATGATGATGAAACTTGGTGTCATGTAGAAACACTTGTACATTAATTAGTGGTCATCTATAAGCTCATATATGAGCTAATATTTCCAGCCAATTTGTCAGATGAAGTCAGTCAGCACAGCCACACACATTGGTGATCTGAAAAACAAGAGACATGGGGAATTAATTGCATTTAATTGGATGTACCACCAATTGGTAGCCAAAGCCAAAGCCAAAACTTTAGCAACATACATTAAGCTGTCTATGTGGATCACATGTTCACAATAGTTAGCACTGATTTGTCTTGTAGAGATGATATCTAATGTACTCCTCTAAAACCCTCAAATATTACTTAAACTCCTTCGAAATATGAAGTTTCATTGATAGCTCTATATATTATGGAAGTCCAATTTTCAAAAATAGTTGATAATTATGAAGCATGAAGATGAAAACTTGGTTTCACTACTAAGATACATGGGAGATCATTTAAGGATATTATTGTTGATGATCTGATGTGTCATGGCTGATGAGTCAACACAGTCTGGTCCACGGGTCGATGTTGGGAGTCTTTGGTCGGCTGAGCTGGTTGCCAAGGTTGGTCACGCCCTCAGGACGAAGCGTTGGCATCGGAATACCGACTGACGTCTCTCCGTCGGTTCACTGGTAGACGGCTCTCCATCTGGATGTTGGTTGGCGCGTTGGGAGGAAAAAGCGCCTCTCTCGATCGAGGTTGTCTTGCCTTGGGGGTGATCGCTTTCCTACACAGAATGTCCCCGTTGGGTGGTTACCGACTGTGGCCCCTCAACGAGCAAGTTAGTGTTTTTGGTCTCTATTTTCGTCTCTCATAGCCAGATGCCGGTTAGGGGTTCTTATACTACTTACTGTACGAGGGTCGATTGTACACGGGTTTCGCGTAACGACTGATCTTGGGGGGAGAGGAAGTACCTTCGTGCAATCATCGTCCCGAGCTTTCCGAAACGGGACTTATCGAGGAATGCCTTGGTACAGCTGACGCGTGAGAGAGCTCCTTCTGCTGACTTGGCGGTGGCATGATGGGTGTCAGTGGTGACATGGCCAAGCTCAAGATATACCGTATTAATTATGATGCAGTAAATAGAAGTTATATATATCCAGCAATACTGATAGGAGCAATGTGAAGAATAATCTCATACTTCAATGCCGGTTGTCTCATTATGCCATTGACTGAAGTAAATAGAAGCATGTTTACGACTATAATGATAGAGACAAAGCAGAAAAGCACTTAACACCGTTCGAGTAAACCACAGAGAGACATCAAGTACTGTTCTTAACAGTTGACATCTAAACTTAATGCATGTATATCTCAACAAAAGTCGACATCTTCTATTGCCCTCCACAGTGTTTCCGACGACCGGCCTTTGCAGGGATTATTCGGATTCTCTTGGCTACACGAACGAAATCCCTGAAAACATGGGAACAAGGAAATGGAAAGATCATGGCGGTGTTTGTGTTTATGGAGGAAGAATGAAACAGATACATCGACTCACTTCCAGTTAAGGTCACCCACGAGGAGAAGGTCGTCCTCCATGTCTTCGTAGGCCACCATGTAGCCAGGTACTGCATTGGCCAGCTGCAGCTCCTGGTCTCCGCCGTCTCCATGCCCGTCGCCCCCATCGAAATCGACGAACATGCGACGCAAGGCCTTCGCCAAGCTCTCGTAGCTGGTGTGCTGGTCGAGGTAGATGCGGTGGCAGATGGAGCGCCCCTCAAGGACGACGGTGACCGGGGGGACGACCGACGCCGCCGCCTCGTTGTCCATGGCCGAGAGCGTCAAGAGCTTCCTGCGAGGGGGCTGAGCAGGCGCTGCGGCCGCACCGACATCCCCGCACCGCTGATGGAAGGGAGCGGCGCCGGGGTGCAGGCTCCCTTGCTCGTCCCACCGACGCTTCGGCGCTGCATGGTGCAACTCAACCCCGCTCATCCTAGTCGCTGAACCCAGGCCTTGCTTCCTAGCTGCCATCACACACCCCCCCCCCCCCGGCACCCAACCTAAATAATAGAGAGAGAGAGAGAGAGATTACCGGGGTGAAGTGTCGTAGTTATGTGCAACTACCACACTGTCGAAAGAAGAGTAAAGGGTGTGAATTGAATGCTTATATGTCTTTCTAGTGAGGCTTTGGTGCGTAGCAATATTTTCTAAAGGCAGCGCTGTGGTTGCTTGCAAGAGAGAAAGAAGACGATGCCGTTGCTATGATGAGGGCTTGTGGGTGGGGGAGATGGAAGTGATGGGTGTTTGTACTGTGTTCTTCTGGGGATTGGAGGGAAGACGTGAAAGAGACGTCGGTGCCCTTTCTTCTTGTAATGCCGCAGCGGCCGCCGAACGCCTCGCCGTTTGACTCTCTTACTGTCCCTTCGGGATGATCATCTCACTGTGGGCATGTCATGACATCTGATCTGGCTCGAAAGGCTTACTTGATTCTCAAGTGTAGTAGCAACAGGAGAGGACAACGAAGGGCCAACACTGTTCCATCTTTTAACTATGCTCATTGAAGTGCTCACATGTCTTTGGCTGTGATGTTAAGCTACATGTTTTGTTCTCTTCTTCACGGTGGATGGCGACTTTGTTACGAGCTAATCGCTCGCATGTGCCCAACCAAGTTTCCAGCTGTGAGTAATGAACTCTCGAGAGTGACAACAGAAAACGCAACCGAAGAAGAGGCCGGCGAGACGGGACCGCACGCTTGGCTCGTGTCATCTCATGTCATCTCATGTTTGGTCTACCTCCGCTTCTGCTATTGCGAATATCCTTGGCACGTGCTTCTTCAACAAATCTCTCGGGGTCGTAACAATTGACAGCTTTGTTGGCAGCTCTTACGGTCTTTTCCAACTTCCATCACCTCGGGTTAGCTACATTTAGATTTTTTAAAATATTTTATTTTTTAGATTTAAAATTTTTTATATTAATTTTTTTATAATTATAAAAATAAAATATTTAATTTTATTTACCATAACATCATTAATTTTATTGACGAAAAATACAATACCTTACAGACATAAAAATGATATGCAAAAAAGATAATTTCAACGACGATCACAAATGATGACACTGTGGGTGACTGTTGTGGTGGTGGACGATGAAAATGATGCAATTGTCGACCTTGGTGATATCGATCCAAACATCGACAACGAGGAAGAAAATGAAGTAAAGCAGTGATGCATTTGTATCGACATTGAAGAAGGAAGAGGAAGGATGTGAGACATTTGCATCAACATTGCACGACTCTGCCTCCTCTTCCTCTTTCAACGATGCGATGGTCAGTAAGAACGAAGAGGAGATAGAGTGGTGATATGCCAACACAAAGGAGGTAGTGTGACGTTATATTGAACGATGCAGTGGTCAACGAGAATGAAGATGAGGCAGAGCGATACGATGCCGAAAGAGGAAAAGGAGGCAGGTGAGGTACATCGACGTTGTACCACTCTACCTCCTCTTCCTCTTTCAGCGATGTAGTAGTTGGTGAGAATGAAGAGAAGATAGAGCGGTGCAGCACAGATACAAAGGAGGAAATGTGATGTTGCATTGAACGATGTAATAGTCGGTGAGAACGAAGACAAGACAGAGCGATGTTATACCAAAGGAGGAAGAGAAGAGGCATCTGCATCGATGTCGCACTGTTCTACCTCCTCCTCGTATTCCTATGATGAGGTGGTCGACAAGAATGAAGAGACAGAGCGATGCAATGTTGATACAAATGGGTTAGTGCGACGTCGCACCAAATGATGTGATGGTCGTTGAGAATGAAAAGGAGACAGTACAACACTACACTTGCAGAGGAGATAGTCGATGAGGACGAAGAGGAAGCATAGCAGTGTAATGCCGACACAAATGTCTCACTTGCCTCTTCTTCCTCCTTTGACACCACACCACTCTGCCTCACCTACCCTCCTCACTTGCCTCTTCTTCCTTTGCCCTCCTTGTCATTGGTGATGTAAATACCTCGCTTGCTTCCTTTTCCTCCTCTTACGTCGATGGAGATGCAAAACAACACTAGAGGAGAAAGATGAGGCACAACAATTTAACACTAATGTAAATGCCTCACCTCCCTCATCTTCCTCCCGTAGCACGATGCCTCATCGCTATGCCTCATCTTCCTTCTTGTTGTGTTGATGTTCGAATCAACATATCATTGTATTGTTCTCGTTAACTACCACCACCCCTGCAACAGCCAACCATGACTCCACCATCCATTACTACTGTTAAAATTACCTTTTTTACTTATCATTCTTATATCATTTATATACATATTATCACATGTTGTATTATCCATCGATAAAAATCAATAATATTAAGAAAAATAAGATTAAATATATCACTTTCATAATTATAAAAAAATTAAAATAAATTTTTTAAGTCTAAATATTAGAATACTAAAAAGGTTTAATTAACCTCCTATCCCTACCAAATAGGATTAAGATTTAAGGCAACTTTCATTTTCAGACCTCTTTGAAAGCCAATTACTTGAAATTGAACGTTACAGAGTCATATGCTAAGGAGAGTTTAGCAAATATAAATTACAATGATAAATTTGGAAAACAAAAGTTCTGGCATCAGATTTCACTGCACTGTCATATACAGTCTTGAGATTGTTTCTGATCCAACAAATAGTTTGCAACAACTATTTCTCACCAGTAAAAGCCTACAAAATTCACCTTCACCTGCATGCAGTTGACATTGCATCTCTTTATTAGGTTACGAGACTGGAGTGGAATAGTAGTTAGCAATATTAGAAATGACAGTTTATATATACTTGGGAAGGTGACAGGATGCTCATCTGTTGTAATAAAGTCAAACACCAACAGTTGTGATCTCAAGTAATGAGATCTTGGAATCAGAAGCATGCTCAGGTAACCTTGGCTCAGTGTCCAACAAAGTGGTGGTGGCCTGCATCATTGGAAAGGAAGCAAGCAACATCAGATCTGGACCAAAACCAAGAGTACCCGTCATTGTAGAATTAGAATATAAATATAAAGTTTGAATGGCATCAAACATAATAAATAAATTGGAGCAAGAGATCAAGTACCTCTACTTGAGCGGAAGTCCATGACCTCTCTAGAAATTAGAGCACCACAAGTCTGTGGATAGGTTTAAAGCAAAACACAAGATGATGATGAACATGCAATTAATGGATGATCTTTTACCCATATAATACAGAGCAAGACTGTATAGCAACCCATCTAATGGATGAACACACAAGTATTTTTTCCACTGCAACTACAATAATTTCTGGGATAATAAAATAATCTTTCACTGGCTCAGGTACCTCAATATGGACCCAGCATCCCAAGAAAAGTAGGTCAAGATTTGCTTGCGACCAACTTGATCATCTCATCGCTGAGGTATTGGCATGGCTAATAAGAATGGTGCAATGCATCAAGTGACTTCAGATTCTTGTCCTCAAATTCTTGCAATATTCCAGCTATCAAATTCCATTACAATAGATTGGTGGGTCTCATTTTATTACTAATCAATTTGCTACAAGAAAATGTAAATTCAATAAGAGCGTCAACATGATCAATACAACATGCAGTGAATCATTAAATACATAAAGAATAATCTGAAACATATTGAACATTCCCTGCTACTAGTTTCTGCATCTGTATCAGACCACTACTACTACATTTCAATGAGTCCAAACCTGACATTTCTCTTTGCATCTAAACCTGACAGTTCTGAACCCAAAAAGTGACAAACAACAACAATGGGTATCACAAGCGTACGTTCACTGTGGCATTCAGCTGAGACAACAAGTTGTCTCTAATCTGGGATTATACTTGTCACCTCTTCCTGCAATGCAGTGCCCTCATCTGTCAATACTTTTGATGTTATGCATGTCGAAGCCACCTAATTTTCTCTTTCTGCATCAGCTGCACATTGAAGTTCAAGAGACTATCCTTGTACTAACAAATGTGAGAAGGAAACCAATTCATAAACCCCTTTAACAAGCTAGTATTTTCTTTGCTAATACAAGAACAAGAGGTATATTTTGACAGCTACATACACAATGATAATGTAAATTGAAGGTAATGCAGAAAGATCATAGACAAGATAAATAATTCTAGCAATAGCATTAATTTAACTCCCAACACTTTCATTTGTCTAACCCCTGATGGTTGATAACAAACACAGAAACATTAGCTTCCATAAAAACAAGCAGAACCTTAATTTCAAGGAAATAACTAATAGAAAGTCTGAATGCATATGCAAATATCTGCTTTCATATCGGGGAGAAAACAAAAAATATCTGCAGTCATATAAAGGGGCACATGAGACTTTCCAACCATGCAGAACATAAAAACAAAGTATTCAAGAAGCATCCTTGTGAACCAATATAATTCTTGATTGTCTACCTTCACAAGAATTGCACAACTTATATGTCAACAGTGTTCATTACCTTGTAAAACTCTGTATCACCATATCCATCACAAAGCTGCCCAGTTCTCCCAAAACATAAAAATACCATACTCTATGAGAATTGTTGCATTCAGCAATAACTTCTCAAGCAACCATCTATACTAACACCTCATAACACAGTTCAACCCTAAACGCATCAAAATCACTCAAAACTAGATAAAACAACATTTGTTCAATCAAGTTCATACAAAGACATTTCTTCATTCGATCGTGTATGATCACCGTCGCATGCTACCACACATCCTCACATAACAAACCACATCACTTCAAAATTTGCTTAAAAGAAAGTATCCTATCAATCACGAAGGAAGAAAATGCTGTCAACGAACCATAAATATTCTACTAAAACAGACAACAGATCACCCATGACTTACACTTGAAAAGTAAACCACGAGACTCTGTATAATAATCTTCTTGTTGATCGCGTTACTTTGTACCTATAATCGCATTACTCTCGAAGCTACAAGAACAGACATAATCATAGCATAGCCTACAATCAACCAAACAGCAAGAGATGTCTAAAAGGAGCAGCATCCAACGACTTCTGTGCTAACAAGGAGCATGTACATTACAAATAAAGCCCTAACTCAACCAAGAACAGACATAATCATAGCATAGCCCACAATCAACCAAACAGCAAGAGAAGTCTAAAAGGAGCAGCATCTAACGACTTCTGTGCTAACAAGGAGCATGTACATTACAAATAAAGCCCTAACTCATCCAAGAAGGCAAGCACTTCACCAAACCCCTTAAGCGAAAAGACGGCTACGTCTAGCCGCCGAAGCCGTAGAGGGTGCGGCCCTGGCGCTTGAGGGCATAGACGACATCCATGGCGGTGACCGTCTTGCGGCGGGCGTGCTCGGTGTAGGTGACTGCGTCGCGGATGACGTTCTCGAGGAAGATCTTGAGCACGCCGCGGGTCTCCTCATAGATGAGACCGGAGATACGCTTGACGCCGCCCCTCCTCGCCAGGCGACGGATGGCCGGCTTTGTGATCCCCTGGATGTTGTCCCGGAGGACCTTGCGGTGCCGCTTCGCGCCGCCTTTCCCCAACCCCTTTCCTCCCTTACCCCGCCCCGACATGGCCGCCGATCGAAAACCCTTCCTCTGCTGCGTAGAACCCGAAGCGACGCGGCCTGCCAAATCGAGCGGCTTCAATATATATAAAGCAGCAAGCGCTGCAGCAACCGTCGGATGAATTTAGGATCCGTGTGTAAGCGTTTCTCTCCGTTCGATTAAGAAACCTCGCGGCAGATTGGTGAAGTCAACGACCGGCGGATTGAGGATTTTGTACGTGGAGTTCAATGGGTCGGATTTGGTTCGGATCCGTCTAAACCCAAAACTAATAAGCTCGTAGATCCGCTATGAGGAACCATTACCGATAAGAATCGGTATATGATCCAATAATGTGATCAATAAACCGAGATGAGGTCTCAGAAATCATTCCAAGTGGACAAAAGATTAGATTCTGTGCATTAAACCACTGATTCGAACACTAATAATGTGCATAGTAGGTAGAAAATAAAAATATTATGAAAGAAATCTAAACCATTGCTTTTTCAATCAATTCCATTATTGAATATGATCATTTGGTCCACTCGTTCATATTTGGATGAGGCCAAATATGATATGTAGTATCATATTTCAATCAATTCAAAAAAGTCCAACTCAACTCATTCAATCGTTCACGCATCAACTTGATTACGACCCAAACCAACATGATATGTAGTATCCAATCACAAAAATAATTGGATGCCGCCGCAATTCCTTTGGCTTGTGGTGGCATTCTTAGGGAGACATGTCACAGGGATCCAATGTTCAACGCCTTGGCATGTGCTTTACCACTTACCAAAGCTCTCTCTCTCTCTCTCTCTCTCTCTCTCTCTCTCTCTCTCTCTCTCTATATATATATATATATATATATATATATATATATATATATATATATATATATATATATATATATATATATATGATGGAGACTGCAACGTTGGTTCTCTAAATTACTATTGTAACAGAGCCCTAAACGAAGAACTCGATCGAAGAACCTTCCTCCATGTGTTTGTTTTAATGTCTCATCCATGGGTGAAGCAGCAGCAAGACGCCCACAGAGCAGTTCTGAGCTGCCACAACATTCATTGGTCAATGAGATGGACGTGGAAACCTTGAACGAGGTCATTGATTTCAAGTCAGTCAGCCGAGTTCTCTCTCCTCCTAGTCAAAGCATGATGAACGTGAGTCTTCTACCCCAATAGACGTGGTTAATCATCTCACTACGATTCTTACAGACGGATAGTGTCACGAGAAATATTCTTATATGCATAGAGTTAGCGTGGAAGACAAGACAGAGAGAAAACGAAGCTTCCTTTGGCCTTTTCTACCTACTCTTTCGTGTCCAGTATCACATATATGACAGCTCTAATTGCTTCCAGCTCTCGACCATGGAGAAGATCTCCTTCCCTGCGATTTCCGTCACCAGAGCAGCCACCGCCGCCTTCGTTCTCCTCCTTACAGTGTCGCTGATAGCTGTCATCTTCCTGGTCGTCTACCCTAATGATCTACGGCTCCAGTCCATCGTGACGGGCGGGTGCGAACCCAGGCCTCTGCGTGCCCCCAGGTTCGTCGGCGCCGTGGCCTCGCCCTCCCCCCCGAGTCCCGACCTCCGGGTTCTTCTCGGAGTCCTCACCGTTCCCGACGCCTACGAGCGTCGCAGCCTCGTCCGCCGCGCTTACCTCCTCCAGCAGCCCCGCCTCGTCGGCAAAGCCCTTGTCGACGTGCGCTTCGTCCTCTGCAACCTAACCAAGGAGGAGCAGCGGGTGCTGGTGGCCATGGAGATCATGCTCTACGGCGACATCATGATCCTCAACTGCACCGAGAACGTGAACGACGGCAAGACATACAACTACTTCTCCAGCCTGCCGAGGACTCTCGGCGGCGCCGACGACCGGCGGCCTTACGACTACGTCATCAAGACCGACGACGACACGTACTACCGGCTGGGCAACCTGGCCGAGACGTTGAGAACGCTGCCGAGGGAGGACCTCTACCTGGGGCTCCACGTCCCCTGCGACAGAACAGAGGAAGGGTTCATGTCGGGGATGGGCTACCTGCTGTCATGGGACCTGGTGGAGTGGATCTCGACGTCAGAGCTGGCGAGGAGGAAGATGATGGGGCCGGAGGACATCATGGTGGGGGTGTGGATGAACGAGGCAGGTCGAGGGCGGAACAGAATCGACACGAACCCAAGGATGTACGACTACCCGGAGGGGCCGGACAACTGCTACCGCCATGCCTTCATCCCCGACACCATCGCCGTCCACAAGCTGAAGGACAACATGAAGTGGGCGAAGACGCTGCAGTACTTCAACGTGACACACAATCTCGAGACTTGAGATCTCTCGCCATATTGACCGACAGGATTACCTCTCTTATTTCTTTCTGCGTCTCTCTCTCGTCTCTCTGTATATGTGTTTCTATTGAACGTAAAAAGACTCCGAATTGATTCGGCCGAGTCTTTTCCAATCTTAAAAGACAACGGCGATTTCCCTAAAATAAAAATGTATTTTTTTCCCAAAAGGTTTATGTTACTTACCCTTTTTTTTCAATAGCTTTATGTTATTTTTAGCACCTCAATAAAAATCTATAAACGATCCAAATAAAAATACTAGATATGGCATATTCTGACTTCAATTGCATGAAGCTACGAAGCCAGCGTGGCATTCCAGAGCTGATGTGGTGCGTCGACTCAACATTGAATCTATATAGGACAATCACCTGTCAATTGTGTCACTGGCCTCTTGCTCCCATGTTGCTTAAGGTTGTACGGAGCGATGGGGGGGGGGGGGAGACGACAGAATGATATAGCATATTTTGATATCAACCCTAAGTGGCACGTCGATCGTCACAACAAAGCCAACGTGAAGTTTCAAAGCTGATGTGGCACATCAACTGGACAATGGTTTCGTATGGATAGTCGTCTATCATTTGTGTCATTGGTTTGCTGTTCTTGCATCACTCAATGCTGTATATAGTGATCGGAAAGCGTAAGGTGATGCCACGCAACGTAAAATCGGACAGGTTGACTTGCACCTACACTAGGCATACGAGCTGATCACCTAAGACATCAACGACCATCAAGCAACCGCATATGATAATGTTCAATGATAGGTATAAAAGCCACCTCTCAGAATAGTACCAAGGGATCGGACCTCGAACACTCAAATACTCTCGACTCCTCTTTTTACCGACTTAACAATCGAAGGGGTTGAGTCGAGAAATCCCCTCTCGACTTCAACCTATGTGTAGTAGCCCACTGCTCGGAGAAAATGAATGACCCCCGGCTCCACCTCAAGTGGATCAAGTGGATGATGTCCCAACCTAGTCTTGAGTTGATCTTCTCTGACCAAGAAGCCATGCTAATGATCTTGCACACTCGGAACGGATCAAGCCACGCTAACAACTCTGCCATAGCATAGCATGAAGTTACCCAACAACTATAACGGTTCAAAAAATATCATTGGAGTTAGCAAGAAATATTTTAAATAATATTTAAATTAGAAATATTATTTGAAGAAAAAAAAATCAAAACAGAGGACATCTTTTGAAAAAAAAAATCAGAAAAACCACAATGGACTTGCGTGCCTAAGGCTGCAAATAGACCACAAACATGAAATGGAATCTGGTTTCATTCTTTAATTATATATTATACATCATACTTTGTAGTTCGTGCGAGAGGATGGTAGATGATATTGGATTCACACACTGCACCACACACAGATTTCTTCCAATCGCAGCTTCAATCTAACACGACCACAGCAATATAATAGAATGAGCAAAGCTCAACATGCCCACTTCGTCCTCCTCACGTAGCGTTTGTGTTTGTCTTTGACCAGAATACACCACGTTGACCTTTTAGTGGCAATCTTAATTGACGGCTGTGATCTCAGGATTATGATTAAGATAGCCAAGATCGACGGCCGAGCGTCGTGGGCGTGTCGATCGTCATGTGTATATAATTAGCTCTTCAGCGTTTGGGCTGCCACCATTGGCAATGCAGAAGCTTCACCTCCCTGCGCCGAGGATTCCCCTCCCGAATGCATCCACTGCAGCCTTCGGCATCCTCTCGATGCTGCTCACAGCTTTCGTCTTCCTCGCCGTCTACCCCAACGAGTTCCAGCTCCAGTCCCTCGTCGCGGGCGGATGCGAGCCCCGGCGCCTGCGCTCCACCAACTTCCTCGACCCCGTGGCCTTGCCGGCCCCGGATCCCCAGTTGCGGATCCTCATCGGCGTCCTCACCGTCCCGGACTCCTACCAGCGCCGCCACCTCCTCCGCGACGCCTACTTCCTCCAGCCCAACCTCACCGTCAATGCCCGCATCGACATCCGCTTCGTCCTCTGCGGCCTTACCACGGAGGAGCAGCGAGTCCTGGTGGCCATCGAGATCCTGCGCCACGGCGACATCGTGATCCTCGACTGCGAGGAGAACATGAACGAGGGCAAGACCTACACGTACTTCTCCAGCCTCCCGGGGGTCTTCAACGGCAGCACCGGCGGCGAGCCGGCTTACGACTACGTGCTGAAGGCGGACGACGACACGTACATACGGCTGGATGCGTTGGCGAAGACGTTGGACGGGATGCCGAGGGAGGATCTGTACATGGGGTTGTTCATCCCCTGCAAGAACATCACGGATCGGATGGGATGGATGACGGGGATGGCGTACGCGCTGTCGTGGGACTTGGTGGAGTGGATCGCAAGGTCGGAGATCCCGCGGAACCACAAGACCATTCCGCCGTACGGCGAGGACGTGGTACTGGCGAGCTGGCTGAGGGATGCATCCCTGGGGAAGAACAGGTTCGACATGAACCCCAGGATGTACGATTACTACGAAGAGCCGACACCATGTTGGAGTCACGACTTCATCCCGGACACCATTGCGGTGCACAAGCTGAAGAACGACACCAAGTGGGCGAAGACTTTGGATTACTTCAACCTCACCGTCGGGTTGAGACCTTCCAACCTCTACAATATTTATCAATTGAAGCAATAACTTCTTCAGATTTATACCATTTCTCTGTCTCTTCTTTTCTTTATATATATATATATATATGATTGCCCGACACATCAGTAATTTGGATTCTTATATCGAGAGCATCTCTCATGAAAGTTTCTTTGATACTTTAGAGTAATTAATGGAGTCAATGAATAATTTAGAGTAATTATGTAGATTATTCTTTTTAATATATCATGTATATATATTATTATGATTGATTTTAAATCATAGATTGAGGATTAGAATATATAAAGAATACAAAGTTGTTATTTCATATTTATCTATTGTTCTATCATACCCGCACAATTGAGCTTTTATTAATACTGTCAATTTTGGACTGATATAGTTGAAATATTCTACGGGTGAGAAGCTTTATAAGAGAGTATGTTAGTTGATCAAAAGTGTTAACATGAAAATTAAGTAGTTAATGTATGATAACTTAATATCTAATAAAGTAAAAGACGATAATAAAAGTGACCTAGTTGAGGTGATGCAAGAGCAATTAGCAAAGGTGGTTTATAACTTAGACAATGCTTCTGTTGTAGTATTGCATATTAGTAGTGCTATAGAGCTAGTAACTAAGACTATAATGACTTACATTATAAGATATTCTTAATGTAATCATAATTTATGATTAGGATTTGTTATTAAAATTGATTCTCTTGATACTTGAATATTTTCAGGTAGACAATTAAGAGAGCTATGTTGTAACCTAATAGATCATAAATGAAGAGAATGGTGATAAATTGAGTTCGCAAGGATGCAAAATTAACACCTTTGGAGTGTTTGAAGGGGATCATAGTTGCTACATAAATCGAGTGAGTCTTGTAGGTCGAGAGCTAGAGGAGTAAGAAAATATAGTTATCGGGTGGTTGGAGGAGATAGTACGAGGAAGGGTGGAAGAAGGTTGTACTTTAGAACGATGACTATATTGATTGCGATGAGGGTTATATATACCATAAGGGTTGGATCGGATCTGCCTACATGAGGAATTAGCCTACCAAATCATGTTAGTCACCGTCATTAAGATTGTGTGAGAAGAGAGCCAATTTGTGTGAGAAGGAAGTGGTTAATGAAAGATAATCTCCGGTGGCTGACCATATTGGGAATCATGGCAAGTCTATGGTGGAATGAAAATAAGTTGATCGATGGAGAGCCACCTATGGAGGAAGAAGTAGAAACATTGGTGTGGGATCGTGACAAAATCGATTTTATAATATATATATATATATATATATATATATATATATATATATGTCATCGGAAAAGAAAATATATTAATTTTGTACTGTAAATTTAAAAGAATTTATCTCTTTCATGATTTTATATGAGTCAGAAAAAAAAAACAAAGAGAGCTTCGAGTGAGCTAAAAGAAACCTTTTTTTGCGTGAGTTTTGAGAACTGTTGAATTGAAGCGAGTAAAAAACTGGTGAAAGGACACAAATGATGTAACACTTTTTATAGTAAATTTGGGTAACTTTGAACTGATGAGAGTCGATAGTTCTCAAAACGATGCGGTCAGATCACCTGTCATTACAAAAATCATGAGGAGGTGTGGTTATCATAATCAATCCAATTTCATCAAATAATGTTTCAGTCATGACTAAAAGTAATATTATTATACAATTAAGAATAATAACCAACATTAATTTTATACGGTAATTAACTTTCTCTAAAAAGGTGTACACAAAAAAAAAAAGAAGAAGAAACATTTAATAATAGTATAAGAGAGTACAGAGTGCAGATAAAACGATGACATTTAAGCCTTGAGATTTGTCGCATTGGAAGGGAAAAATTAAAGCAGATATAAGGATATAAAAATTTTGATGTTTATCTTTTGATGGTAGACACAAAGATTAATGATGTACTATTAGTACAAGAAAACAACACTTCACACAAGTTGTACTTTAACTTTAAGTACAATTTAGATGACTAATTTTACTAACTCATGTAACCTCTCATAGAAAAGAAAAACTTTTTTCTCATTTTTAAAATAAAAAATAAATAATAAAATTAAATGAAGGATATCACAATTCTACCCACTAAATAACCCTTGAAGACGACATATGACAAATTGTCGTCACTTGAGCTCACACGTCATGTAAGTCTGAACACATGAGGTATGTGACATGATTATTGAGGCTTCAAGACGTAACCATAGTCTTATGATTATCGGGTTTAACTAATTCATTACTAAATGATATATATAACTATTGTTATCCTTAACCATGTCTCTGTTTTCTTATGATCATTCAATATACTTATTGTTTTTGAGGAACATCCTAATCCATTAACAAAACTCAAAAAGAATCACGATGGGATCCAAATCACCTTAGAAAAAGGATTTATGAGACATTGGTTCTCTTATTAAGGAGAAGTATGATATCACTAACAAAACATAGAAGGATAAACTATTTTGACTATATGCAAAAAGATTAATTCACTAAAATTAATTATCTTCAACCTTTTTGAAGAACTAAACAACATATTTCACGTAATAATCTATTACGTTTCCGCATCACGATCATTTTGGCATCATTCTTATACACGTTTCGGCATGCACGTGCCTGTTCATGGGATCCGTAAACGAAGCACTGATCCCAAACAAGCTTCAGGTGTGAACTTGCTTAGTTTTAGGTCCGGAAGGATTCAGTTACCCTCTTTTATATATATATATATATATTATAACGTGTAGATGCTAAATAGAAATAGGAGTCTAAGCTACCCTACGATTTCTCTATACGAGGCTTTTAATGCGTCTTCTGTTCTGCTGTGTTATTTTCCTAAGCCAATGTCAACATACGTGCGATGCGAACCCCTCGTGGGGATGGTTGGAGGAAAGCTTTCTTGAGCTCCGGTGACCGCATGTGCCGTGCGCACTTGCAGGCGCGGCATCGGTGTGGAAGTCAAGATCGGATCCACGGCGTCGCTCCTCCCGAAAAGTTGACTTGATCACTGGGAGATGAAAGTCAACGGTACAAACTGTTGCATTATATTGGTGTGGGTGTCGGTATGGACTTCGAGGCCTCCCCCACCGGGTAGCACCAACGATGAAGAAGCATCACCTCCCTGCGCCGGAGATCTCTTTCATCCTCCCTAAGGCGTCCACCACCGCCTTCGTCCTCCTGCCGATATCGCTGATCGCGGTCATCTTCCTCGTCGTCCAGCCCGACGAGTCGTGGCTGCAGTCGCTGGTCCCGGGCGGATGCGAGCCGCGGCGCTTCGACCTGGCCGACCCCGCCGCCGCGGCGCCGCCCGAGCCGGAGCTGCGCATCTTCGTCGGGATCCTTACCAAGCCGGAGACGTACGAGCGGCGGCACCTGCTCCGCAACGCGTACGCGTTGCAGCCGAGCGTGAGCATCAACGCCCGCGTCGACGTCCGCTTCGTGCTGTGCAACCTGACCAAGGAGGAGCAGCGGGTGCTGGTGGCGCTGGAGATCCTGCGCTACGACGACATCGTGATCCTCGACTGCGCCGAGAACCTGAACGACGGCAAGACCTTCACCTACTTCTCCAGCATGCCGAAGCTGTTCAACGGCACCGGGGGAGGGAGGCCGCCCTACGACTACGTGCTGAAGGCGGACGACGACTCGTACATAAGGGTGGACGCGCTGGCGCAGACGCTGAAGGAGATGCCAAGGGACGACCTGTACATGGGTTTCTACATCCCCTGCAAGAACATCTCGGATCCGGACGGGTGGATGACAGGGATGGCGTACGCGCTGTCGTGGGATCTGGTGGAGTGGATCTTGGAGTCGGAGATCCCAAGGAACAACAAGGTGCACCACCCGCTGGGGGAGGACGTGGTGCTCGCCTACTGGCTCAGGGACGGCAACCGGGGGAAGAACCGGGTGGACGTGAACCCCCGGATGTACGACATCTACTACGACAACGGCCCTTGCTACAGTCGCCCCTTCATCCCCGACACCATCGTGGTGCACCGCCTCAAGGACAACCCCCGGTGGGCGGCGACGCTGGCTTACTTCAACGTCACACAGGGCCTCAAGCCCTCC
This sequence comes from Musa balbisiana, assembly GCA_004837865.1. NCBI lineage: Eukaryota > Viridiplantae > Streptophyta > Magnoliopsida > Zingiberales > Musaceae > Musa > Musa balbisiana. The sequence continues at coordinate 5,772,655 of CM017197.1, read as the reverse complement.
AAGCTCTACCACATCAATTGACTGCAGCAGACAGCTGCTGCAGTCTCTTCTTCCTCCTTGGCCACCAACTTCTTACTAGCTCTCTGCGTGCCTGCTTCTTCTGATCATTCCTGTACTCTCTATGTTTTCTGTATCAAACAACGTTATATTGCCATGCTGAAAATAATTTATTGGGGATGACAGTTTGCTAACATAGGTCAACCGTAACCATTGTGTCAAAAATTCTTCACAGAAAACTCCTAACCGTTGTAATCTGTCAAATTCAAAAAAAACAAAATACAAAATACAAAAAAAAATAGGCAGATTATTTACAAATCAATATATTCAATTTGCAGGAATTCCTCAAATCTAGTGATAAAATAGCCACAGTCGACTGATTAAGCTGGTGGGACGATATCAGCCTCTGTTCGGTGGACGCCTCTCTCACCCCTACTGCTGTTGAAACTGTAACGTAGACAAGCTAATATCATCGTAAAGGCAACAAAAATTAGAAATATGATGACTTGAATATTGGCTAATAAAAGATCAGAATTTATAATAGATTCTAAAGAACTGCATATGCTGAAAGCGGTAGCTTCAACCTTTTGAGAATGACAGGTGAAACGAACAAAGATTACTTCGTAGCATATAAAAGCTTCTAGCTATTTATAGCTTTGCTTAAAAGATCCAAACGAATCATAGATTCTAAATAACTGCTCATGCAAATATGGCCTGACAGCGATAAGAAGGGAATAAGTCTCTGAAAATGCCCCGTGAAACCAATTAAGGGAAGCAGCATATAAAATCTTCTTGCTATTTCCAGGTTTGCAACTCAAAAAATGATCGGTTCCTTTCTACAGCTGTTTGATAAGCAGGTTTAGTTAACATTGATACAGGAGATCAAACAAATGGTTGCAGACAAAAGCATTGAAGTGACGTCAGGATTCCATGAATGATGAGGCTGAAAGAACAAATGAACGCTTGGTAAACCAAAGTGCTCAAAATAGGAACAACAAACAGCATTAGCACCAGAATGTTGATCCTTGCTATGGCACCAAAAGGGAGAAGCATGACAATGCGATTTGCCTCTATTCTTCATTCTTAAAAAGTTTACTTTTTCACATTTCTTCTATTATGATAATGATCACTGTGATACATAATGAAAACCACATATAGAAAACCACTATGAGCGACTAATTGAGAACACTTAAAAGAATGTGAAAAATGAAACATTGCATTAAGAAACAAACTAAAGTATTTCATATGTTTACTAAAAAAAGCGAAGCCTTGGAATTAACTATCTTGGTAAAAATAAGATATGCATATCTGATAGACATTTTGATGAGTTCATAATTTAAGTTCATCTAGATGTTGAAAATACAGCCACCATCAACAGATGAAAGAACTCATTAAATGAAATACCTGCTTGAGGACTGTATTAAGGTCATCCATAGAATTGCATTTGTCAAGGCAAAATAGTGATTGGATTGAAGAATCCTTAGTTTGATGCTTTGCAAACTCTGATTGGAAAGTATCTTCAAACGTCTCTCCATCATATATCTGCATGTCCAACATATCTCCGCTGCTTTGGGCTGACATATCTAGACCTGCTACATCATCAAACAAATATTTGTTTATTTTACACTGCAGAAAGATAAACCATAGTTGAAAAGAGATTATAAAAGGTAAATAAATATTAAAAATAGATTACAAGAAGTAAGATATGCTACATGATCTAAGTTACTTACTAGGCATAACTGGATTCAGTTTGGCTGAGGCATCAAATCCTGCATTGTTATTCTCAAGCAATGTTTCAAAAGAATTTTCATTTGGTGGATGATGCAATTGGGAAGATGAATCTGGACAAGAAATTCCACCAACAATCAAGGCATTTTGGTGAAAATTCTTCATGGAGCCCTCAACTTGATCTAATGTTGGTCTCAGAGATTGATAGCTCAAGTTTTTAAATCCTGAGAGAGGATCTGATCTTTCGGTTCCCAAAGAATTTGATGAATACCCAGCTTGTTCCATTTTGAAATGACCTGCTTGAGGAAATGATGCAAAATGCTGGAATGGTGAAGGGGCCACACTGCTGTTGGTATACCAGGAGGGGCCTGATGAGATCATCATACTATCTTTTTGATACTCATTCAATCCATGTTCTTCAAGAAAATTTAGTTTAGCATGAACTTGTGGATTAAAAGACACGATAACAGAACCTGGAGAATTCACACCAAAACCATGTGGATGAGGACCACCACAATGTTGTTGTTGCAATCCTATTCCATTCCTCTTTAGTGTCTTTCTATATTTCTGAGTCACAGGACATGAAGAAACATATAAGCTACTTGATAATTAAGTCGCGATGAAATAAGGACATCAACAGTTCACGCATAAGTTTGAATTTGAAACTTCCATGATGGATTATAATTTGTTATACTAGAACTTTCAGATCTAATATATAAAATTGTAGATATCTACATGCGCAAGGGATACCAATGTAAAGGAGCAAGGCTTTAGATATTTCTAATGAGAGCATGAGTTGAGAGTAGTTGACTTAATTGGACCTGTAAATGACTCGCAATGTTTTCTCGAGTAAGTCCTTTAACATTCATGAGGTCAAGTATCTTTTTCGGTACTGCCCCTGTAAAATGGAAGTCATTTAAGAGTTGAACAGAAATTTTCAGTCTAACCAATCAATTCACATTCATGTCTTACTATCTAAGCCAAGATGATTGACAGCCTTGACGAAGTGAGTATGCAAATCTGCAGACCAAGAAACCCTTTGCCTTTTCTGTTTTGATGGTTCACCATCTGAGTTTTCATGAGCAGAATCTTCTTTCTCCTTTATTTTATCCATGGATTTTCTTGTTGTTATTGAGTACTGATCATTATCTGCCTTCTGTTTCTGAATATGAGTGTTGCTAGGGTCATTGCTCTCTTTCTTAACGAGCAGTGATTTCTTGATTACATGCTTCCATATGAGTTTGAGATCCTCAAGCCTAACAGGTTTCACCAAGTAGTCAACAGCCCCATGCAGTACACCTTTCATCACGTAACTGGTTTCACTCTTCACAGATAACACTAAAATAAATATGGTATTAGATTTACAAAACTAAGGAAAAAAGATGTAATAATATAATGCATCCACTTACTGATGACAGGTAAGTCCATCTCAAGACCAATGATCTCTAAAAGCTTAAAGCCATCCATATCGGGCATTTGAACATCACTTATCACAATATCATAATTGTCTTTGTTCTCTCTTAGAAGTTCTAAAGCTGTCAATGCATGTTGTGTTGCAGTAACTGCATATTGTACATCATTAATGAATATTAGAGTAAGTCTGTTCATGATAAGTCTCCTTATGTATATATAGCATAGTAATGTATTGATAATCGATGTTGAGAAATAATTGTTATGCGGCAGAACTTAATAATTAATCTCGCTCTCAGATATCAATGTAGAACAAAACAACCCAGAAAGGGAAATAAACATCAAAACAGGGATTTGATGGATAAAGGTTAGTGTTAAAGAACAGCAAGTTTCAAGAAACCAGCAGGTGATTGCAAAGCAGTGCTATAATTTAGTACAATTTTGGTGCCTTCACATGACATTTACCAGGAAAACCAAACATAGATTCTGCATCTGGTACCGAAACCAAAAAATGGAATCGGAACAAGTTGAAACTGCACTGTCAAATTCAAGGTTAAAGCAGAGAAGGTTGATGAAAATGGAGAGGATGTGTTTAATATGTCACATTGTACGATGAATCAAGTTTTTTTGTTTTGTTTTTTTCTTTTTGCAGAATCCGGCAGAAGCTGACCACATTTGAGTTGAAAAGTAAAGTTATCGAGGGTAAATTTCGGCACAGCAAAGCAGGTCGGAACTACATTGTCCTTTATGGTATCTATACATGTTTCTGCATCTAGAAAATATTTGAAGTTTGTGATTCTGGTAGTAAATGCTTAATGCATTCAAAGACTCTTCTTTTCTGTTCCTCCTACCAACAACTTGAAGATGCAATAATTGCATTATCACAAAGACTACATAACAGGTACAAGGACCTTGTTCACTATATCTCTCATAAATTGAATCACTTACTAAGCGGCATGGCTAAGAAAAGTCTAATGTCCCTATCGGTAATTCATAAAAGAAATAGCAATTTTGGGTTTCAAGAAATCATTCAATCAAAAAGCTTATATGATAAATCAATGCCCATAGTATACTAAAAGAAGAGGTTCACTAAAACATAAAACAAAATACCAAAAGAAAATATTGTTTAGCGCTCAACAAAATTCTATATATTCACATTGCTTTGTCGAACCCTAATATCCACGCACTCTCTTCTTTTGCTCGTTTAAATCGTTATTTTAGATTAATTGGCACGCAACCATCTCCGTGAATCATCAAATTCAGATAAGCCAATTTCTACGAAGCCTTTCAAAGCCCGACACAAGTAACAACCAAGAAACCATCCGCGACTCTAAAGAACAACAGAAACAGGAATAACGAAACCAAGATCGGAGTTCAAACCCCAATCTTGGATAGAATCCAACCACACATCTTGGAACAACAACTACTACTACTACTACTACAGAACAACAGCGGAGAAGAAGAACCCATACCTTGGTAACCGCACTCCTTGAGTTGGGTCTCGAGCAGCCGGAGGCACACCCTGTCGTCATCCACGGCCAGCACCCGCATCCCCAACGGGAACTCGTTCTTCCTGGAAGATTCAGCTCCGCGCTCCGCCATGAAGCCGCATCAAGAACCAACCCCACCCCTCACGGAATCGGCATCTTCCTTAACCTTAAACCCCGCAGGCCTCCAAGTTCCAAATCGCTGTAGTCTGTTTCAGGGAATTAAAAGGGGGAATCTTTGTTGAGAATTAGCGGAAAAGAAGGAATCGAAGAGGGAGGGGGCGCTTATATAGAAGGTTTTCTTTTAAAAAAATATACTTTTCAACTCTCCACAAAACTCACCCGGCAGATTCTAATCCTCGTGATTCCCGTGGAGCCCACATTAAACTCCAATCATTAGGTTTGTACGCGAGTGAGTAAGTTAATAGTAGGTAGTAAAAATCGCTGCCCTTTTTTTGGGGCGGGGAACGTCCGAAGTTTAAGGAGTCTTGAAATGGACGGCGGAGATGAGGTAGTTATCGCACGCCTGCGTTCGACTTAGCAATGAGGGCACTGTCATTTACAATTTTTATGAAAGAGCCCTTCCCATATATTTTTCTCAGTCAACCTTTATTATGACAACGAATCGTACGTGAAAAAGCACAAACAGGAAGTAAAGTGAGAAACAAATAATGACAGGGATCTTTTCGTAACATTGCGCTAAGCGTGCGCCTGTGTTTAATGCCAGTGAGTACCGATCCCGATTTACTTATTTTCTGAAGGGCCTGGGGGTAATAAAAGAAACGGACGCACGTACGCTCTGCACGTGTCAATAATAATAATAATAATAATTATTATTATTATTATTATTATTATTGGCATCATAGACACTGGCATCAAACGAACTGCATCAGTCTCTTAAGGTTGACCGACGAGCTCCCCAGAGGCTGCACTGCACGCGTCGTCATGGCCTTGAGCTCGCAAGCCATCGCCTTCATCCGCTTCCCTTCTTCACCCTTCAGCACAGTGTCCAAAGCCCTCGTCACCCCTTTCTTCGTTATCGCTCCGCCTTCGAATTCGACTCCGATCTTCCACACGAGGGAGACGGACCTCGCGTTCATCCTTTGGTCCCCGAAGAAGGGGTGGCACACCATGGGGACGCCGGCCGTCATGGCCTCCAACACCGAGTTCCAGCCGCAGTGAGTCACGAACGCACCCACCGCCGCGTGGCGCAGGACGTCCAACTGCGGCGCCCAGCTGACCACGAGGCCCCTCTCCTTGGTCCGGTCTAAGAATCCCGACGGCAGGAGCTCCCTCGCGTGGTCCTTGAGCGACCAGAGGAACGCCGCCCCGCTGGCCTCCAACCCCTCGGCCAGCGCGGCCAGCTCCGCGGGCTGGGGAGTCATGACCGAGCCGAAGCTGACGTAGGCCACGGTGGCTGGCGCGTGGCGGTCCAGCCAGGGGAGGCAGTGGTGCGTGTCCGGCGTGGGGCCGGCGGGAGGCACGAGGAGGTGGAGGGGGCCGATGTGGAGGTACTTGGAGAAGCTGGCGGAGAACTCGGCGTCGATGGTGCGGTCAAGGCCCTCGAAAGTGTTGACAAGGACGGCGGCGGCTTTGGCGACGCTTTGGCCCATGCGGTGGAGGAGGCAGGAGAACGGAGAGTCGAGGGGGCCGAAGACGATGCCCTCGGGGAGGTCACAGACTCGATGGGCGGAGAGGCCGGGAATGAAGTGGAGCTGCTCCTTGCTACGGGCGATGGCTACATGGAACAAGTTCAAATAGCATTAATGCATGAAAAATATGATTTATAGACATTAATCTCGTTCTAAATAAATATCGTCTTTGCATGGATTAAGAAGGCAAAAATACGAAGGTTGATACAGTAGGAAGGACAGCAGTGGCAGTGGAGGTTGGTAAATCACTAATGAATGGCCAACTCAAATAAATGCTAAGAAGCCATATCTTCTGGTGTTGTCAGCAACCTAATTGAGTGGCTACCAACTCCTCCACATAACCTACCTAGTTGATCTTTTTATATCACATGATACAGCACTTTGAATTTAATTCGAAGCGAAGAAATCTTGGTGTCGTTTGGGTATATGTCAGCTTTCTCATAAATGCTCAAAATTAGGTGACCATGGAAGGAACACTTGCAAGTTCGTTCGTACGATACTTTGGTAAGTGCAATCATGGTGTTTGCATCGGGATTGTCGACGTGCAAGCATCTCTTGTACATACCATCGAGGAGGACAAGGGTACTTTACCTCGTTCGCCGACCCCAATGGTGTCGCGGAGGAGATCGGTGTGGAAATGGGCGGAGAGAGACGCTGGGCCGCCCGTGTACAAGGGGACCCAAGGCGCCCCCGCCGCCTCCGCCACCTCTCCCGCCATCCACAGGAAGGCGTCGCTCACCACGCAGCTCACCGCCGCCCCGCCCGCCCCCGCCACCGCGTCGTCCATCCCCGCCCGCAGGCTCCCCGGCATCGCCGCCAGGAACATCCCGATCTTCGCCTGCTCGCTCGCCGGAGGCGGTTCCGCGGAAGATTCCAGCGATCCGTCGGCGATGGGGACGAGGCGGATGTTTCCGAGCCTCTGGGCTTGGGGGAGGGACGCGAGGGACCGGGCGGTGCTGAGGAAGGACAAGACGGCGCCCGGCGCAGCGGCGGCGATGGCGCGGGCGAGGGAAAAAAGCGGCGCGGCATGGGTGCCGAAGGGGAAGGCGACCAAGGCCACGTGAGGCTGGGCGGGGGAGCGGTGAACAGCGGTCATGGCGGCAGAGCGGAGTAGTCCGAAGGATCGCGTGTTAAGCGGTGGCGATGATTTCAGCTATGGGGAAACGCGCATATAAACACGAGAAAGCCAACGAACCTATTGTGTCCGTGAAAGCCGGCGGTTAACTACGTGATACCTTATAGTCGCAGGAAGGATCGCGTGCCACGTCACCTCGAAGCATCGAGTTCCACAAATCCCGCTGCCCAAACCTACCACCACAAGCGTCGAGGGCTCGCACACTAAACGGCTGCGGAGTGACGCGTGTAGGATCCGAACCCGCCAACGTCACGAAAAAGAGTCAAACGGGTTCGGCGTTGACTGAAACCGGTTCCAGATAAAAAATCAAGCTCATACAAGTTCGGTCCAACTAAATCGCACGTTCTTTAGGTTCTCGATTTAGGTGGGTCACATGGTTGACTCCGTCAACACCAAAATCTTTGTTAGATCGTCGACCAGAAACAAATGTTATTTAAATAGATCAAATAGAGAAACCAAACTCGATCCGAGTTTGTTTAGTTTATTATATTTTTAATACATTACATAACGTACATTATTGTTATTATTGTCTCGTTCAAGTTTACCGGCATCAGTGTCATTGACACGAAATGAACTGCATAAGACTGTTAAAGTTGACCGACGAGCTTCACCCTGGCTGCACTGCGCGCGTCGTCATGGCCTTCAGCTCGGCCGCCTTCGTCCTCATCCGCTTCCCTTCCTCCCCCTTGAACACTCCGTGCAAAGGCCTCGTCACCCCTTCCTTTGTCATCGTTCAGCCTTCGAATTCGACTTCGATCTTCCACACGAAGGAGACGGACCTCGCGTTCATGCTTTGGTCCCCGAAGAAGGTGCGGCGCACCATGGGGACACCGGCCGTGATGGCCTCCGACACCGATTCCTAGCCGCAGTGGGTCGTGAACGCTCCCACCGCCGCGTGGCGCAGGACGTCGGACTGCAACGCCCAGCTTACCACGAGGCCCCTCCCCTTGGTTCTGGTCTAAGAATCCCGGCAATAGGATCTCCTCGACCTGGCCCTTGAGCGACCAGAGGAACGCCGCCCGCTGACCTCCAACCCCTCCGCGAGCTTGGTCAGCACGAAGGGCGGCAGGGTCACGACCGAACCGAAATTTACGTAGGCCACGGTGGCCGTCGCGTGGCGATCCAGCCAGGGGAGACAGTGGTTCGTGTCCCGCGTGGGGATGACAGGCGGTGAGAAAAGGTGGCGAGGGCTTATGGCAGGTAGTCGACCAAGCTAGCGGCCAACTCGAAGTTGATGGCGGGGTTGAGGCCCTCGCCAATGTTAACGAGGTCGACAGCAGCTTTGGAGACGTTTTGGGCCATGCGGTGGAGGAGGCATGAGAACGAGGAGTCGAGGGGGCCGAAGACGATGCCCTCGGGGAGGTAGCAGACTCGATGAGCGGAGACGCCGAGAATGAAGTGGAGCTGCTGCTCCCGGCGGACGATGGCTACGTCAAGCAATGAAAGATACGAATAAGCTATTCTTATGTTTATGGGCATTGCATGCGTAATCGTAGCATAAGTTTGTGTCCATTGGGATCTTGTTGATCCTTAAATGTCATACATTCAAGGGTCCCTAGTGTGCATCAAGATTCACGACATGCATGACCATCCCAAGAAGGTGACGTAGAACATGGCACATACCTCGCTCCCTCACCTCGAGGAGCAATTCAGTGTGTAAATTGGCGGCGAGCGAGGCCGGCCCGTCCTTGTACAGCGGGACCCACAGCACCCACTTTTACCGATATCAAAGACAGGATGAAAGTTTTGTGAGGATGAGTCGCACACTCCTTTTGGACCCATTTTTGTCGTTAGGAGTGGTTAGGAACACAACTAACCTATGGATGAGCCCACAGTAGTCTACTTACTCCTGTACTAGACAGGATCAGCCTCAAGAAAACGCCAACAGCCTACATGATTGCCATTCACAGAAATAGTTGGAGGGGTATACAGAAGAACGTCTGCACACAACTATCCCGTTTCAGTGTCCAACAAATTGTCATCAGTACATGATTCATGCCTGCTGGTCACAAGATTCTTCTCCATAAGTTCATGTATCCTTCAAGAACATTTTGGTGAAACATATTCCTCCCAAAGGAGCCGGTGAATTATATGACGCTCATGAACTACGCTTGGCCTTTGCAAGTTCCTTAACCTCAGACACATCTTATTTTGGATGGCCAACAGAAAACTACGGAACACAACCAACTAGGCTTTTGATACGTTGGTCCCATCAGTCAACCCAAAAGACTGCACCGGATACCATCTCACATGAGACTGCTTATGATTCATGCTAAATGGGGAGAGATTTGCCTCTAGCAATGTGATTCAGTGGACTAAAGAAATGTAAACCTATGTTTGGTCGGTTGACCATTAGACCCAAAACAGTGGCATCTCATTCACTATTCCCACTCCCTTTGTTTTTTGTTCCAAAAACTATATATACACACACCTCTGAAGGCCTATTGATGTCTCTAATATTTTGCTTAGCATGTATATTTCCCAAAACCAAAAAAATTGCATAATGCCATTTTAATTAATGTTCATTAAACAATATAGATTAACTGTTAATTTATATCAATATCCTAGAAATACTCAGTGTAATACTACGAACATTGGAGACATTCAAAGTTATTTTATATTGTTTTAACTCAAATAAATTAATTTAACCATATATTTAAGTGATAAACCTTTATTTAATTTTCTAAATCTGACCAAATTATTGTTTTTTATATATCAAGAACAAACCAACCCCTCATATGTGGTTGCTACAGATAAAAAGATGAGACAGAATCTCTTCAAGATGATAGTTACTGAGATTGGCCGGTCCAATCAAGAAAACCATGAAACAGATCTTGGAACGGATTGACAATGAAGAGTGTCGAGTGATGTAGAGGCACTCGCCAGGAACAGCATGAGACAGGAAGGGCCTTCCTCAGATCAATGAAGCCTTGTCACAAGGTCTCTGTTACTAGGTGGTGGCAATGGATCCAAGGAACAAACGTTAAGTGCCATTTCTAGTTGGTAGCACATGGGGATCCTTTAAGTGACACTAACATCATACGTCACTACATTTATTGCAATAAGAACAGGATATGAAACTTGTGATGGAGTTAGAGAAAGGATCTTTATTGGCTTCAATAGGGACATAACTTATGTGCCATTAGATCTTTGACTCGAATCTGCGGTCACATATGCGGAATGATGGTGAGAATGGTCCGTGGTACATGCCTTGGTTTAAACCTCTAATAAGTCTATTTTGTCCACGGGCAAGGCTCGGAGGATTTCCCATATTAATCACTGAAAACTGGTGCAACTCAGAGTTTTTTTGTTACTTATTCTCGGTCAAATAACACTTGGCTAATGGAATAAATAAGGGGAAAAAAAATTGAAGGATGACATCTTAATGGATGTTCTGTGCTGAATTTATCATATTATGAAAGAGGGATCCAAGGCAATAATAGTTCATCTACTTAACAAGTATATTTGAAGAGTATAAACCATCAAATTAGCTAGTTCAGAGGATGACATGAATCACAAGTTGAAATTTCCATATAGTATAAGATTGGACTTCCATTAACAGTTTGCATGTAGGAATATATTGCAAAACTATAAGACAGATTAAGTAAAATAAGCAAAAGCATTCTTTGGTCAGGAAAATAGCACCTGGAACTGAAGACTGAAAAAGATAGGAGGCTTTGTGGCAGATCGATATCCATGGAGATGAAGCCACAATGTAGGCCACTGAAATAATGACCTGCATTCGGCTTGTTCACCTACATTTTAACCACAAAAGCACTATGACCTGCAAGACAATGAAGAAATCATCACTCGTATTGGCAATACAAATAAAAAGTAGGACCACCTTAAAAAAGTAATTTTGCAAGCAACCAAAAGTCCTTGACACAACTTGTCAAGCAGAAAGGACAGATTAGTATAGTGCAAAATATGCTCACCAGTAACCCGAGACACAAAAATGGTATCCCATTGCTCAGGCTCCCAAACTCCATGCCAAATATTCCATCAACAAATTATAAGTTATTTTAGTGTTGGCATTGAAATGATGAAAGCGAGAAACACAGAGGTACTTACAAGCATACAGTACGATCACCATTTACATTATCAAGTTGCATCTATCACTCAAGTCCCATAATTGGGTCCATGGGTAGATACCGGCGGACCATATGAATATCTCCACTGACAACAGGCTGTACACTTGTCTTGCTTAGTGCTGTTCTCTAGGGTGCAAAATTTGCATGACCAGGTCTTAGATTTAGATCCAATAGCTTTCGGTTTTTGAGCTCCACAAGCTTTGCATATTAGTGCCAATGGCTGTAGAAATCCAAAGTTATTTTGCAAAAGTCCACGATATAGATGAAATAAAAAACGAGTTAGTTTCAGCACATACATCCATATTTTTATATATAGGAGAAATATTTGAGAATAAACAATCATGTTTAAACTTAGTGAGAAGAGAAAGGGAAAGATATACTTTTGTAAATGGTTGTTAGGAGCAAAAGAACGTCATTTGCATAAATAAAGTGATTCATAAACTAGGTAGCTGGTAAAGAATAGATTCCTTGAGTTATTTAATATCCCACCAATTGTGTGGTGATTGAACAAAATGTGGAAGATTAAACCGAAAATATAGTCTAAGATGATTAATAATAGAAGAAAAACTTCTAAACAACTTGACTCACTCTCTCATTTGAAATTCAATAGTTATGATATACAACTCATCTCTCCTTTGAACTTTAATAGTTATGAAATACAAGTAAAAAAATACAAATCTCATGAATTAACATGTATTTAGCAAAGCATATATTTCAAATCCATTAACACCTTTTAGTTACTATTACTATGTTAACAGCTTGAAGGTGGTAGATGGTTACAAAAAACAAATGGCTACAAAATGCCAATCTCGATGAAGCACATACGGAAAGAGCAAGAATCCATGAGTCATCCCATGTTACAGATTGACATAATATAATTTCAGTTCTGCTTGTAAAGAAAAATCAGCAAAATGATCAAAATGCAAGTTGCGAACGGTGACTATAGTTTAGTTGATAAAGCATAAGCCTTACTTGATTGAATAGAGTGCATAAGCTGCATTCCCAAATTGCTTGATCTTCACCACCATCTTTTGGGTAATGGGATGTCAATCCACCAGCTACTGGTGCCCCACCAGATAAGCAATCAGTTGTAGACTCATGGTTCTTGCACTTAGAGTGGGAGCTACTCCCAACCTTATCTATATTACTAGGACCCCTTAGTACAAAGTCCTCCCCTCGTACCCCATCATCAGAAGTTCTTGATGAATCACCTTGTTCTGTAGATGAAGGATACTTAGAGATTCCACAGATACTTTCTACTGCACCAGTGGGTTCATCTGACACAGATCCACACCATAGATCATCATACATCCTTCTCTCTGCAGCCATAGCAGCAGCTTGTATTGGACTAAGTGCATCCATAATTTCACTGTTTCCCCCTAATCTTTTAGGTCCAGATGGTAGCAAAGCTCCAACACGAGCCCGTTTTGCTGCAGCAGCAACTGCAGCCTGCCGAAGGGATGATACTGGTGGTTGGTGAGAGAAGCCACCTAAGCGTCTTCCAGGGGCATCAAATCCCTGCCCAGTTCCAGTTATTCCCTTTGCAACCAGTTCTTCACATTCCTGCATCAGTTGATAAAAGCCAGTTCCACAAATACATCATGAAAATGCGAAAATCACGTGCTTGAATTAACAAAATCATGCTCAGGTTCTATTAGTCATCATCAATCACTGTTACTACACACCTCACACAAGCATCCTATAAAGAAGCAACTAGAGAATAACATAATACAATAAAATAAACCAGGGATGGAAAGTTGGGAAGGCCAAAAATGCATGCTATAAGAGAGATCAAAACTTACACATTCCAATTCAAATCAATAAAAATTATGTAAAAGAGCTTCAGAAACTAGGACCAGATGATCAAACTAACCAAAATAAGCAGAGAGATAAGTAAAAGGAACAAAGACTGTAACATTGGACAATCAAAATGCAATCATGACTGATTAAATCAGTGATTCATATTATCACGTAACATGCATAATTCTTACTCCACAAAAGCTAATGTATGTCGAAGGAATAATCAGAACACCAACTTTTATTGTAATGTCCGTTGAATAAAACCTTCACTAGACAAAGGAGTAAACAAGCTTCCAACTCTGTTTGTTTTTCAAGTAATTATACCAATCATCGGTTCTGTCATTCGGTGAACATATTACGAAGTACAACATTGACACAAAAAAAGAGAAACAAATTGGGAAACAGAAGGAATTACCTTGCGCAACTCATCCCAGAGTTTGTAGAAAGCGGCATTGTGGGGGCCATGCTCGATGTGGCAGAGCTCGTGGAGCATCGTGTCGAGGACCTGCTCGAAGGGGAAGAAATCCCAATCCCTGTTGGGCCTCCTCAGGCGAAGCTTCACCTGGGCGCCGCCCCCAACATTTAACCCCAAAAGAGCCGGATTGGCCGGGCTGCACCAAACCCCAAAGAGGATCGATCATTCCATTTATAAGACGAGGAGGAAGAGAGAAAAGAAGAAGCGAAGGAAGAACACGAGGATCGACAATACCAGAACTCCGAGAGGAGCTTGACCTTCCAATTGCGCCGGCGCATGATGGGCTGGACCTGCTTGGCGATGCGATCGAGGAGTCGGCGTGCCTCTTCCTCGCCGGGCTTCTTGAGGGCTTTGATCTCCCAGACCTTGTTAAGATCGTGAAGATTCATGGCCAGAAGGACCGGGAAACCCTAACCCTGGATCGATGCGGAAGCAAGCGCGAGAGAGGAACAGAAGAGCGAGGGGTAGGTGCGGAGCGATTCGAAGGGAAACGAGCGCGAGTTTGAGAGATTAGAAGTGGAAAGGGTTCGGTCGGCCCTGCGTCGCAAGCCGAAGCCGTATTATTGGTAGGGACACGATAAAAGATACGACTAAAAGACGTGGAACCTTCAGCGGGCGAGAGTGGTCGTGTGGCTAAAGCCGTGCGTCGAATCAAAAGTCGAGTTTTTGGACAGCCAACAAGAAAATCCTTCTTTTATTGGTCATCGACCAGTGGATCACACGGGTGAGGCATTGGGTCCAAGTTTTCGGGACGGGAATTAGTTACATGGATCGGAGTACCATGGAAAATTTCAGTTACTGAACCACCCGTGAAACGTGCCAGGGGAACCCGCCTTGAATTAGCATGGTGTCGATGTCCGACGTTGACGTCGCGTGTCACCGGGTACAATTGGACGGTGATGGGGCTGTCACGACTTGGCCAATCCAAGTGCAACCAATCGATGCTGGGCCCCACTGTCGCTTACTAAGTAGCGCCCTTCTTGTCTCGTCCATATATTTTATTAATATTAATTTCGGATAATTTATTCTACGCTACCAGAAAGTCATAGAAACAAATGGCAGAAGACTCGCAACGTGTTCGACCCTGATTGGTTACGTTTCCCATCCGTGGGCCCCAAACAGGATAGAGCGCCGGCCAATGGGAAATTAGGAAGATCTTAAAACCCCATTAAATAAATACATAAATAAACCAATCAATCTGAAAGAACCGAACGTAGTGAGGGAGGGAGAGAGAGAGAGAGAGAGAGAGAGGGAGGGAGGGAGGGAGAGGCGAGGGCGTGCTGTGTGTGTGTGTGTGTCTGTGTGTGTGTCTGTGTGTGTGTGTGAGAGAGAGAGAGAGAGAGAGAGAGAGAGAGCGAGAGAGAGATCCATGAAGAGGGAAGAGGTCGAGGAGAAGAAGGGGGGCGCGTACCTGAGCGTGGCGTCGAAGCCTTGTGACTCGTGCCGCGTGTCGGCCGCCCTCCTCTACTGCCGCGCCGATGCTGCCTACCTCTGCCGCGGGTGCGACGCGCGCGTGCACGGCGCCAACGGCCTGGCCTCCCGCCACGAGCGCGCCTGGCTGTGCGAGGTCTGCGAGCATGCCCCCGCCGTCGTCACCTGCAAGGCCGACGCCGCAGCCCTATGCGCCGACTGTGACGCCGACATCCACTCCGCCAACCCCCTCGCTCGCCGCCACGAGCGCATCCCCCTGCTTCCCTTCCTCGGCCCTGCCCCCAAGCCCCCTGCCACCGGACGCGTAGGCAGCGGCGACGACGAGGAGACGGACGCCGAGGCCGCCTCATCCCTCCTCCCCAAAGAGGGCCCGGTGCTCCGATCGGCCGCGGAGTTCTTCTTCTCCGACGCTGATGCTTACCTGGATCTCGACTACGGCTCGTCGATGGACGAGATGAAGACCGTCGTGGGAGCGGACCAGCCGTTCTTCCTGGCACCCGGTGGTGACTATTTCGATCTCAATATCGCCGGATGCAAACAAGAAGCCGATCATTCCTTATGCCACAGCGTATTCTCCACACCATCAATCCACGTCGAGCTAAAAAAGCGTCATCGCAACGTGTTCTCACAGCTTTGCTTCGTGGGACGGTGCAGGTGTCGTCGTCGGAGGCAGCCGTGGTGCCGGACGTGTCGCAGCCATCGGCGGTGGGGATACCGTGTGATCCGGCGGCAGCACGGTTAGATCGGGAGGCACGGCTGATGCGATACAGGGAGAAGCGGAAGAGCCGGAGGTTCGAGAAGACGATAAGGTACGCGTCGAGGAAGGCCTACGCGGAGGCGCGGCCAAGGATCAAGGGGCGGTTCGCTAAGCGGACGGAGGTGGAG